>CM029015.1:27114035-27433087 GCA_016801055.1 Panax notoginseng | reverse complement strand
TTAGTGTATTGAAGTGGTAGCGAAAATAACAATAGTCTTTAAATTCCTGATTAAAGTTCTAATATTTCTCTGCTGAACCCTATTTACATGGAGAAAATGTGGTTTATGTGAAACCTTATAGGTTGAATAAATAGGTTTTATTTAGTGCTATGCTTTCTGGTATGCTTAGACAATAACAAAAGTTTTTGTATTATAAAAGATAAAGCATTAAGTCAATAGAAGATAACAGACCATTACATATTCCAAGCATTCAATCTTTGTAAGAATACATAGAAACCAACCCAACCAAAATGCATTCACCAAAATCACATAACTAAAATGCATTATCTAGCATTACAGAACCATATTAATAATCATCCAATTCAGTAGCATAATTACATACAAAATACCATAATCAGTCCCAAAAGATAAGAAACCTAATAACTTAATATCCCAAAAATCAGTCCCAAAAGATAAAAATCCTAATTTTTATCTAACTTTGCTCCATCCTTCTTCCTTGGAATTTTGTATGTCCCTCTTATAGATTATTGGTTGCCAACATTTATCTTCCTTTTTCCCCCTCTTTTGGTTTGAATTTTGGAAGAAACTGAGCTTAGAATTGGTGTTTGGAAGCCCATTCCACTAAGGTATGCTTCATTTGGGTGGGTACTAACTGGAGGGGTATTATTGATAGGAAAATCAGTAGTACTCATCACACGTGGAGTTGACATCTACAAAATATAAAAGCTCTCAAATTAATTAAGCAATTAAATGATAACATGGAAAGTAGACGACGATATAGGTATGCTTTTACTTACAAACATAAATGCTTTCTTCCCTTTTTCATTAGAGCATTCCACCTTTTTCTTTACCTTTACTTGTGTACTGTAACATATATCTCATAGTTAGTCTTTATCATTCTCAGTAAATATAATGAACATGCTAAATGGAAACTTACATTAAGTGTTGGTTCCTTTGCTTTATTGAATTGGTCTCCTTCTCTAATTACTATACCAGGCAGTGCAGTTGGATGTGCAGTGGGTTCTTGATTAAATATATCCGTTGGCTCTTCAACTTGCTCTCTTGTGGGCTCTGCATTGGTCTCTACAACATCCATATCTACAGGGAACAATTGATTGTTCCCATCCCTTCCCACAATAGATAATAATTGACCCACACATACTGTTTTAAGAAACAACCATCCAATCCAAGAATTGGCCTACAACCCTCTCTCCAACTTTCTTTAAGCTGTCATAACAAACATAAAATCTCTTGAACCTGACCTCATCTTCAGGATTAAGCCCAGTGGTTTTGATGTTGACTGTATTCATTTTGTTACTTCTCATAATCTCTGTCCCAAAATCCCAAACCCTTGAATAATGTTCCTTCATAACTGCATGTATACTTGCTAAAGCTAAATTCCTTACCCTCATACACTTCACAAGTGTTACATCCAATTTCAAATTAATTTTAATCTCTTCTTGCATGTCCTTCAACCTCCAGTTTGGATTTTTCCTTATCCTCTTTCCAAAAAACTCTGCTAAAAATTTGGTGTTTGCCAACTTATTTTTAAAACTGTACACACAATTATGTGTGTCCAGTATTGACTTTATTTGCACATTCTCAGTCCCTTGAATATAACTGACCCACTATTTCTAAGAGCAACCCTTATCATACCTAACCTGCACTCTTTCCTTGTCGTTTACCTTGTACCACAACTTCCTGCCATTAGCAATTGAATAGTCTCTAATGGCAGTCTTGAATTCCTTGAAATTGGTAAAAATCTGATAATGTGCAAACTTTATGTGCTTTCTCTTTATTTTTGGGTTAAAAACATCACAATGTACAAGCTTTTTCTTTTTTACAAGGGGCCCACAAAACCAAGGTTCTCATCTTCACTGCTTTATGAGGGGGACCTTAATACATCACTATCCTCATACTCACTGTGCCAATCACTATCATAATTAGAGTCACTGACATTATCTCCCTCACTATTTCTATCAACCTCTTCCATAACCTCATTCACTAACCTATCACCCTCAGCCTCAACACCTTTATCACCCTCAGCCTCACCAACTTCTGCCCCTCCATCATCTCCCTCATTCCCAATTTCTTCAGCTTCCTCATCTTGATCTGCCCCCTCAACATCACACCCAGCTACATCACCCTCAGCACCCTTAGTATTACCATCACCTACATCCCCATCAACAAAGTTTGTTTCATCACCTGCCTCTATTTCAACTCTAGCCATCTCTACTTTGTACTCCTTGCACCTCCTCCTAGCCTCTAATAATTCTTCATCACTGCTTAATATTTCACCATCACTTTGTGCATCACTACTATCCGAGTCCCCAATCACAATTGGTGTATCATCACTTTTTTTTATTTGATTTCTGATTCATTTTAATTCTATTACTCTTCCTCCTCTGATTATTCATAGTTTCCTTCTTCATACTTGCCCTTTGCTTAGTCCTCTTTGACATCTGCATATTAGAATTTGCACTAGTACTCCCCTTGTTATTATCTTTTGTATTGGGGGGTTGAGTAATAGATGTTGCAACTTGTTCATTCACATCAGGTGATTCAATCACAACTCCTCCTTCATTCACAAATACATGATCAACAAAAAATTCAATCACACCAAAAGGGAGACACTTTTACCATGTCTCTAATACTGGCATCATCATGTACCAATCTATAACCACTTTCACTAGTTTGACCATTATTCTTAAAATAAACCTTATCATTGCTATCATAATCTAAAACTTCAGCAAATGACTTAATTGCAGTCATGTAGATGAAATCAACATCAACACGGGATAAATTTCAACCTTACCTCCCTTGTACTCAGTTTTAGCTGATGAACAAATTTGCCCCCATAGTGAACATGCAACTGACAAATCCCACTCATTTCTGTGAAAACGAAAAAAATATAAAAATAAATTAAAAAATATTATTTGCAGTACATGGGGGGACTGAAGAAGACAATAATGACAAAAATAAAATCCCATGGACCACATGTCGGATATATAAAGTCCAGAAAGATGGAAAAAACATCAAGACAAACAAGATGGCTACAACAAATTAAAAACCCCTAATTTAATCATACCCATTCCCAACCAACCCATGTGCACAAACCTTAAATTAAAGAAATCTAGCATACCTCACAGAAGAGTCGCACTAGTAGATTCGTATCCAAGACCAATATTTGCATCAAAGACCAAGATTCGCTAACAAAAGGAGAAGTTCGCACCTGAATCTGTCTCTCTCCTTCACTCCTTCGCGCGCTTTCCTTTTCTGTCTCTGTCTGGCCTTTAGTCGACCAAATTGGTTTTAACCACTGAGTTTCCACCGTGGCCATGACTAGGACTAACCCACGTGAAGTAAATGATGTGTCATTAGAAGTGGGGTAGGTCATATCTGATGTCACATGTTTCTGTTAAAAGTCAATTCATTTAACGAAATTTATAACAATTTGATAAAATTTTGTAGTTTAATGAGTCGATTGTAAAAATTCACTTCAGTGATGCATTTGTAAACCGAGGTCGAGTAGAGTGGAGAAAAGTTTATTTAACCCTATTTTAATTTGATTGAAAAGTTATTGAATGTTTACAAAGATTATTATACCTTGCAACATCATATCAGGTTTTAAGCTTTGAAAAAGGTGGCATAATGAAAAAGTTTTAAGCTTTGAAAAAGGTGACAGGAGGAAAATGTTTGTAATATTCAAATAAATAAATAAAACATAAAAATATAAAAATTTACAATTAATTAGTTATTTAATTAATGGTCTTGTGTGATTTGATAATTATATAGATCGGATTGAGGAGGTCTAACGGGGTGATATTTGGTTTCAGTGAATTATTTTGGTACTATATTAAGGTACGGATTCCGTACTTCTTTAGCGATAATCTTGTTAAATTTAATTAATTCATTTTGTTACTCGTTTCAAATTTGGATATTATTTCACATAATTGTTATGTGTGAAATTAATATGAGAGTTTCATGTTGGCGTTGGTACTAACTCGTATTTGTACTCTTTGAACTAATTAATCATGTCAATATGTTTTGGAGACTTTATTCTTTTGTATAATTCTTCGTATATTTTAATTTACATTTGGGAGTTGTTTTGATCATTGATATCTTGTGAATATTTAAGAATGTCGTATTTGATAATCCGATGTCATTTGAAAATGGTCATGTAAGCATTGTGATTTGAACATCTTTTGGCTTATATTTTGTAGTTTGATCCTTAGGGTATACTTGAGCTAACAACATGTGGGGGTGCCACATGCATGTCCTCTTGACACAAGGGCATAACACTTTCAGTGGCGGTGTGATCAGTCCACGACGTATCCTTTTGTTTTGTTTGTTGTTCTGAGTATAAGCTTTGGGTATTTGATACATTTTTTCAGGATACATATAGGTCGACCCAGTATTTGATTTGATTTGATTCATTTGGCGGATTAGTGACGTATGTGTTGTGCGTACTATCCGTTTTGATTTGTATACATCATGGTATCGATGTATATTGTTAGCCTTTGACTATTTGTATTTGAGCTCAGTATGAAATTGTTACCTTATAACCGTTTGATTCAGCCTTATTTTGTTTTGAGATTCTTTTGGCTATAGTTAATTGTTCGACGATGTTAATCATTTGTACATTGTCTCACTAATTTCGGTACACTCATAATTTGTTTGTAGTTTGTATTTGTTTGTAATTTATATTTTTTCGTTCATTCAACACTTTTGGTACATATATATTGTTTTATATATGTGCATCTTAATATCCGTACTGGGCAATCGACTCACGTTGTGTTATTTTTTGGTAGGTTTGCAGGGCGATTTACGGTTTCGTGTGAAGAGAGCCACATTTGACCATCTAGGTTTATTTAATTTTAGGTTTTGATTATTCTGCCAATTTTTGAGAAGTGTATTTAATCCGTCATTGATGGAATATCAACTATTAAATATTTTGAAGTTATTAGTGCTCTGTTTACTTATTTTGAGATTTATTGTGCTTTATATGCGTGACCTTCCTTGCTTATTCGGGAAGGAGGTGTTACACCAAGTATAATTGACCATCAAGATGACAAAATAAATTAGATAATAATATTAATATCCCCTCCCTCAAGCTGAAAGTTTTATAACAATAACTTTCAGCTTGTTACAAAAGTTGAATGGAATGAAGTGATAAGATAAAGGCTTATTAAATGCAGAAGGGCGGCATGCAAATTGCTAGTGGCATTGGGTTAGCCCGAGAAGTGCTGATTGCACAAGGGGCGTTACCTGATTGCACAAGGGAAACACGCGAAGTTCTAATTACACAACGGAAGACACGTGACGTGCTGATTGCACAAGAGGCGGCACACGAAGTGCTGATTGCATAGGGGTCTACACGTGAAGTGATGATTGCACAATGACGATATCATGAGGGGATGATATGGAATGAAAGTCGAAACGAAAATAAAAAATGAATTAAAATCGAAATCGAATTTGGAGATGAGCAATAATTAAAACTGAAGAATATCTAAAACACATTTGAAATTTGGAATTAACTCAGCATAAGGAAAAGTTGTGACACCTCCAAATTCAGGTACTCTTACCTCGAACTTGGTGCTCACGATCTAAACATCTAACACACATCTAACTAATACATAACATCATAAATAATCACATTACATGATAATACTTAACTTACATTACAATCCTAGGTCTCATCAACCTTTAATCATATATACCAAGTTTTAATACAATAACATTATATTGTTCTTACATAAAAGTCCTCATAAAATTTACATATTATTTGGCTGCCTTAGCCTTGCCCTTATCCTTGCCAGAACCACTGACCATCTTCGTCTTAACTGTAAGATAGGATGAGCAACGAGTTTGCTCAACAAGTATGTAACAATAATAGCCAACGGTCGTTGATAAGAGTTTATGGCTTAAATGAGTTTAACAATATCGAATAAGGTAATATGCTACCAATGAATTAATCATGAATACGTTTTCAAAGATTATGATTTGAACAATTTTAAAACTTAGATATTTAATGAATAATCAATAATCAGATAACTGAATAAGAGTAATTTTGACAATTCAAAACATAAATATATTTCAAGGGTGAGGGTCACTAAGGACCAATGAACTCTGAGAAGGTTAATAGATATAATTACTGAAAAGCCTTCGAATAAATAGGTAAATGAGGTGATCAACCCCATCATACCTTATGTTATGCATAACATTTAATCATCTGAGCGCGCAAGCTAAATCCACTACTTATAAATAATGTTCATCTCAGCATACAAAAATTCCGCACCAAAGCAATTGGTTTGGATAGCTCTTTCAAAATATCAACAGTTCATGCACGTCATCATTAGTCTAGTCGAATCAATTACATAGACTGTAAGACCCCAACTTATTAAAAATAAAATTAAATTTCCTCTATTCATTATCCTGAAATAATAAGGAGTTAATTTGATATAATGCTTTGATTATGGGTGAAATGTGTAAATTTTGCAAAATAAGCAAGTGGTTATAAAATATTCATTTTTGTCGGGGAATATTCGTTTGGTCGTGAAATATTCTTGCTGCTAGAGAATATTCGTACAACGGCGCAGCCATTTGTGGGCCCCATAATAGAATAACTGTAGGATGAAGAAAACGACAAGTTTGAGTTTTTATAAATAACGGCGTAATTGTTACCGTTAACACTGTTGGAATACCCGGTGGTTAAAATACAGTAATACATGTGGTTGCACAGTAGCACACGGTATTGAATAGTATTTTTAAATTATTAATTCTTACGTAAGAAAGCACTACTCAATAATTGTTACAGTAATTACTGTTCAATATTTTATTTTATTGATTCAATAATTGCTGCGTTGATATTTTATATTATTATTGTTTCAATAATTGTCACTGCACAGTATTTCCCATTATCAGATTAATAATTCATATTATTTGAATAATATTATTAGATAGCATTATTGACAATGTCTAGAAAGTTCTGTCTAAGGAGAGGTTTGGTCACCTAATTACGCGCTAGTAAGGAAAAATCCTTATCGGAAAGCCCCCTCTTTCCTAGGAACAGCCTGGTTGTCATAATTATGATTCTGTAATATTATTTGTGAATAATTAATTATTGATTTATATGATAAGAAATATTTATTTTATGTGGATATAAAAGAATGATAGGAAAATATTTATTTTATATGATTATAAATGAAGGAATTAATGCTGAGGTGTTTTAACAGTATTTTGTAGGAATGGAGGTATTAAAAATCGTCCGTATATGGATTTCGGGCATTTTTCGTTTAGAATTTGGAAAAACTTAAAGCTACAAAGTTGTAGAGAATTTAATTTCCTATGGAATGGACATAAAATTCGTATTTTTCTGATAAAAGGGCTATTTAGTATGAATTCTTTAAGTTTCTGACTATTGTTTAAATGATAAAATATTTTAAAAATTTTTAGAATTGGTGGGCCCCACTTTTGGTTGGTGAGAAATGTGCTAAAATTTTATTTCAAATGTGATGGGTATGAATAATAACAGGCAAAGCCATCAGGTAGTAGGTTAAGTCTGCTTCGACGTTCTAACATTTTTCTATAAATAGGGTGCTTAGTTAGAATTGAAAATCACACCAGAAACAAGTTTTTTTTTCTCTCTCTCTCTCTATTATCGATCGTATTTTGTGAGTATTTAAATACTTTCAGAGTTGCTATTCAGTGCAAGTTTCCTTCAGCATCATATCCGAATTCAGTGCAAGTTTTCTTCAGCATCATATCCGATATTTCATTCAGAAATACTGTTCTTTTGAGGTAAGGGATGTTATTTTCTTCATATATGATATTATTTTCTTCAATATCATTATGTCTAATTATTGATATAAGTTTTATTGTGGAATTTTTAACTTTTTGTGTCGGGGTTACTATTCACGTATACGACACTATTCACAAATATGATACTATTCACCGAAAAATGAAATTTTCTCTTTTTCGTCCCAGATATTTAGTATGGTTACTATCTTTGATTGTATCCATATTTTGATCGTCATTCTTGAATTTTACTCCATTATAGTTTATTATGGAGTATTTTTAAACTTGAATTATCTAAAGTACGAATATCTAAATTTTGTCCTTTTATCTTACTGGATTCATTCTCTAAAATGTTTTTCATCATCCTCAGTCCTTAATGGTGATACTTGATGAATATCTTTGGCCTGTAGTGTAAAGATAAATGATTACCTGATGAATATCTTTTGCCCGTATAGTGCAAAGATGAACAGGTGTTGAGATGAATATGACCAACTGGTGATACAAATGAATATCTTTGGCCCGTAGTGCAAAGATGAATAATTGATTCAAGATGTATATTGATTGATGTTACAGGGATAAAATATTGACGGTGGACTTTTAAATTCATAGATGATAGTAGATTTCATTCTCTACTTAACTCTTCTAATGAATTGTTGTTTCCGCTGCAGTTGTTGATCTAAAACTTGTTGTATATTATATTCTATCAGATTTTTTCCTGATGAAGACTAAGGATAATTTGTTGTATATTATTTTAGTCATAATATTCTTTACTAGGCTAGTTGAGCTCACCCTTTTCCTTTTTATTCTATTTTTCTTCTCAGGAGATGAGAATATAGCAGGAACTAGCCGGGGTATGGAGTGACGGTTCTAAAAAGTTATTTTAGCAGTTCTCACTATTTTTATAAAATAGTGTATCAATAATTATAATGAGGACTCCTTTTGAGTTTTAATATTGTTTATTAGACAATATTTGTATTTAAACTCACAGTATATGTGTTGTCGTATTTTGCACGACAATTGTATTAATAAAGTTGTATTTATTTCTGTACCATGTATTTGACGACTCAGAATGGGTGATGTATACCTATTTTGAGGGCGTCACAGTTGGTATTAGAGCTTAGAAATTTGGTCTCTGGCGGAGATCGGGGAATAGAACTAGGAGGGGAGAGATGAGTAAATTTTTCGTTAGTGTGTCCTACCTAAGCTTATTTGTTGGTCGGTCATAATATAGGGATATTATGTGATATGGTAATTTGTTTAATTAACCCTTGTTTTATGGCAGTATTTAAGAATGACAGCTGAGAACGTTAATAATGGAGTGAATAAGACCATGGAGACACCTCTAATCGCCAACCAGGATAATGTGATGTCAGGCAAAGAAGGAATTAGAGATAATTTTGTGGTGAGGGAAGAATTAATAGTTGCACCCGAGCTAGTTGCAGAGGTAGCAGCTGAGAGTGAGGAAGAAGAGGAACCTGAAGAGAATTTATTAGAATAATTTTATGATCCAAATGTAGAATTGCAAAATCGTATTCATGAGTTAGAAGAGCAGGCTAAAGAACGACAAGCGGTCATGGAGCAAAAGGATGCAACAATTCAAGCTTGTGTTACCCGATATGTGATGCTTGAACAGAAGCACTCTTTGGCAGAGTATAAGATGATAAAGCTGGAATCTGAGCTGAAAGAAGAAACAACTGAACGAGTGAGAATGAGTGATGCATGGGTAAAAGCCGCACGACGCGTTGATATTGTGGAAAGAGATGTCCGATCTAAGAAGGCTAAAATAGATGATATGTATTTCTCTTTTTGGATAGCAATTGAGATTACCCAACATCGAGTTTTGAATTATCCTGTACATTGCGGTCAACCCCAATTCGATATGGATCGAAGATTAATGATTCAGATCATGAAACAGGAGTACGACGAAGTAGTTGAGGGTGGAATATGCCCTATAGAAAAGTCAATTCCAATGGTAGTGATGACATCAAATGCTGCCCCAGACAAGTCAAAGCCGGGTAGTTCAGGCGAGAGCGGTTGTCATGACTTCCCAACAAGTGAGGAACCCAAATGAAGTTATCACGGGTAAGCTAATCATAAACTCTTGCAAAATTTATACCTTATTAGATACCGGTTCTACCCATTATTTTATCTTTCCTGCTTGTGCTCAACGTTTAAACTTGACTCCGGAGAAATTAGACTTTGACTTGTCTGTGGAGACTCTGTTAGGAGAAACTTTTATTACATCCACTGTGTATAAATCTTGCTTGATCCAAGTTGACACCATCACATTACCTGTTGATCTTATCTCTTTAAAGATACTTGCATTTGATGTGATTTTAGGGATTGATTTGTTAACTACTCATCATGCCAAAATTGATTATTTTTGTAAGGTTGTTAGTTTTCATATTCCTAACCAACCTGTTATGCGAATTCAAGCAACCAAACCACTAAAGTCAATCACTATCATATCAAGCCATAAAGCCATTCGTTTATTAAAAAACGGATGTTAAGCTTTCTTAGCCCATGTTATGGACTTGAACAAAAACACGTCAAATTTAAATAATATTTCTATTGTTAGTGAATTTCCTGACGTATTTCCTGAAGAACTTCCTAGTCTACCCCCAGAACGTGAAGTTTAATTCTTTATTGATCTTGAATCGGGTACAAAGCCCATTTCTAAAATCCCATATCGAATGACTCCTATTGAACTTCAAGAGTTAAAAGTCCAACTGCAGGAATTGTTAGACATCGGTTTCATTCGTCCAAGTACATCTCCTTGGAGTGCTCCTGTTCTATTTGTAAAGAAGAAAGACTGGAGTATGCGACTTTGTATTGACTACCGAGAATTAAACCATGTCACCATCAAGAATAGGTATCCGCTACCTCGCATTGATGACCTGTTCGACCAGTTACAAGGAGCACAATTCTTTTTAAAGATCGATCTTCGTTCTGAATATCATCAGCTGAAGATTAAAACTGAGGATATTCCAAAGACTGCCTTCAGGACTCGGTACGGGCATTATGAATTCTTAGTCATGTCTTTTAGATTGACTAATGCTCCTGCTGTTTTCATGAATATGATGAACTGTGTATTCAAGGAATATTTGGATCAGTTCGTTGTTGTCTTTATTGATGACATCCTCATCTATTCTAAAAGCCGTGAAGATCATGAGCACCATTTGAAGTTGGTACTTCAAAGACTTCGTGACAACATGCTATATGCCAAGATGAAGAAATGCGAATTCTGGCTTAAGGAAGTAGCATTCCTTGGGCACGTGGTGTCAAAACATGGAGTATCTGTTGACCCAGCGAAGATTGAAGCAATCCAAAGTTGGGAGCAACCGAAGTTGGTGACCGATGTGCATAGCTTTCTGGGCATAGCTGGTTATTATCAGAGATTCGTGGAAGGATTTTCTCGAATCGCTACTCCGTTAACTCAGCTGACTCGGAAGGATACAAAATTCGTATAGTGAGAAGAGTTTCCAAGAGCTTAAGAGGAGACTCATTTCGGCACCTGTTCTGATAATACTATCTGGTTCGGATGGATTTGTTTTCTACAGCGATGCTTCAGGCAAAGGGTTAGGATGTGTTCTCATGCAACATGGAAAAGTCATAGCCTATGCCTCGCGACAACTCAGAGAATATGAGAGGAATTATCCTACTCATGATCTGGAGTTGGCAGCAGTCATTTTTGAGTTAAAAATCTAGAGACACTGCCTGTATGGGGAGAAAGTGGAGATTTATACGGATCATAAAAGTCTCAAATATTTCTTCACCCAAAAGGAACTCAACATGCGATAACGACGTTGGCTCGAGTTGTTGAAAGATTACGACCATAGCATTCAATATCATCTTGGAAAAGCAAACGTTGTAGCTGACGCATTGAGTAGAAGATCGTATGCGGGTACGAGTGCGATGTTGTTAACACAAAGACCCATTTTTTACGACTTACAAAGGATGGAGATAGAGTTAAAGGCTCCAAGTACCCACATGATGATATCAAACATACGAGTAGAACCGACTTTAATCGATAAAGTTAAAGCTGCTCAAGCTACGGACATGGAGCTGATGCGTATGAAGAAGAAAAAGCAAGAAGGTGCTATTCCAGAAGCAATAATCGATGAAGAAAGAATACTTCAAGTCAACTCCAGACTTTGCGTTCCTAACGATTCTGACTTAAAAGCATAGAATCATGATGGAGGCACATAACACACCATTTGCAATCCATCCTGAGAGTACCAAAATGTATCATGATCTTTGACATACATTTTGGTAGAACAATATGAAGAGAGAGATCGCGGAGTTTAAATTATCAACGAGTAAAGGCCGAGCATCAAGTGCCAAAGGGTCCATTGCAACCACTTGAGATTTCAAAATGAAAGTGGGAACACATTACCATGGATTTCGTTACGGGTCTTCCCAAAATTTCTCAAGGCATAGATCCGATTTGGGTTATTGTTGATAGATTAACCAAGTTTGCTCATTTCTTGCCTATACATGAGACTTATTCCCTTGAACATCTTGCTCGTATGTACGTGAATGAGATTGTGAGATTATATGACATGCCAGTATCCATAGTTTCGGATCGTGACTCAAGATTCACTTCACGATTTTAGATTAGCTTACAGAAAGCTATGGGCACGGATTTACGATTCAGTTCGGCATACCATCCTTAAACGGACGGGCAATCGAAAAGAACTATTCAAACCCTTGAAGATCGATTAAGACTCCGTGTCCTGGATTTCAAAGGAAGTTGGGATAAGTACTTGCCATTGGTGGAATTCTCCTACAACAACAGTTATCAAACAAGTATA
This sequence comes from Panax notoginseng, assembly GCA_016801055.1. NCBI lineage: Eukaryota > Viridiplantae > Streptophyta > Magnoliopsida > Apiales > Araliaceae > Panax > Panax notoginseng. The sequence goes on along the minus strand of CM029015.1, from coordinate 27,420,476 downwards.
GGCATGGCTCCATTCGAGACGTTATGTGAACGAAAGTATCGTTCTCCAGTATGCTGGGACGAGGTGGGTGAAGTAACATTGTTGGGACCAGAATTGGTACGCATGACTACAAAAAAGATCCAAATGATTCGACAATGTATAAAGACCTCACAAGATTGACAAAAGAGTTATATTGATCTTCATCGAAAGGACATGGAATTCAATATTGGAGATCATGTACTATTATGTATTGCTCCATGGAAGGGAGTTACAAGATTCGGGAAGAGATGAAAGCTCAATCCACGATTTTTTGGTCCATTTGAGATTCTTGACCGAATAGGAAATGTGGCCCATAGACTCGTATTACCTCCAAGCATGTCTCGTGTTTATAATATTTTTCACATATCTACGCTTCGTAAATATGTGGAAGGCCCGAACTACATTATTGCGTTAGAACCAGACGAGATAGCCAAATATTTAACGTACGAGGAGGTACCTGTCAAGATATTGGATAGGAAAGAGCATATCCTACAAACAAAAGTTATACCACAAGTTAAGGTTTTGTGGAGGAACCATGCTATTAAGGAAATGACTTGGAAGTTGGAATCAGAAATGAAAGCGAGGTACCCTCAACTTTTCAAAACACCAGGTACGTACGTCAATTTTGAGGATGAAATTTTATAAGGAGGGGAGGTTGTAAGACCCCAACTTATTATAAATAAAATTAAATTTTCTCTATTCATTATCTTAAAATAATAAGGAGTTAATTTGATATAATACTTTGGTAATGGGTGAAATGTGCAAATTTTACAAAATAAGCAAGTGGTTATAAAATATTCATTTTTGTCGGGAAATATTCGTTTGGTCGTGGAATATTCTTGCTGCCGGAGAATATTCGTACGACGGCGCAGCCATTTGTGGGTCCCATAATAAAATAACTATCAGATGAAGAAAACGACAAGTTTGAGTTTTTATAAATAACGGCGCAATCGTTACCATTAACACTGTTGGAATACCCGGTGGTTAAAATACAGTAATACGCGTGGTTGCACAGTAGCACACGGTATTGTATAGTATTTTTGAATTATTGATTCTTACGTAAGAAGGCACTACTCAATAATTGTTACATTAATTACTGTTCAATATTTTATTTTATTGATTCAATAATTGCTGCGTTGATATTTTATATTATTGTTGTTTCAATAATTGTCACTGCACAGTATTTCTCATTATCATATCAATAATTCATATTATTTGAATAATATTATTAGATAGTATTATTGGCAATGTCTAAAAAGTTCTATCTAAGGAGAGGTTTGGTCACCTAATTGCGCGCCAATAAGGAGAAATCCTTATCGAAAAGCCCCCTCTTTCTTGGGAACAGCTTGGTTGTCATAATTGTGATTCTGTAATATTATTTGTGAATAATTAATTATTGATTTATATGATAAGAAATATTTATTTTATATGGATATAAATGAAGGATAGGAAAATATTTATTTTATGTGATTATAAATGAAGGAATTAATGCTGAGGTGTTTTAACAGTATTTTGTCGGAATGGAGGTATTAAAAATTATCTGTATGTGGATTTCGACCATTTTTCGTTTGGAATTTGGAAAAACTTAAAGCTACAAAGTTGTAGAGAATTTAATTTCCTATGGAATGGACATAAAATTCATATTTTTCTGATAAAAGGGCTATTTAGTATGAATTATTGAAGTTTCTGATTATTATTTAAATGATAAAACATTTTGAAATTTTCTAGAATTGGTGGGTCTCACTTTTGGTTGGTGAGAAATGTGCTGAAATTTTATTTCAAATGTGGTGGGCATGAATAGTAACAGGTAAAACCATCAGATAGCAGGTTAAGTCTGCTTCGACGTTCTAACATTTTCCTATAAATAGGGTGCTTAGTTAGAATTGAAAATCACACCAGAAACAAGTTCTTTTTTCTCTCTCTATATTATCGAGGGTATTTTATGAGTATTTAAATATTTTGAGAGTTGCTATTCAGTGCAAGTTTCTTTCAGCATCATATCCGATATTCCATTTAGAAATACTGTTCTTTTGGGGTAAGAGATGTTATTTTCTTCTTATATGATATTATTTTCTTCAATATCATTATGCCGAATTATTGATATAAGTTTTATTGTGAAATTTCTACCTTTTTGTGTCGGAGTTACTATTCACGTATACGGCACTATTCACGTATACGACACTATTCACAAATACGACACTATTCACCGAAAAATGAAATTTTTTCTTTTTCGTCCCAGATGTTTAGTATGGTTACTATCTTTGATTGTATCCATGTTTTGATCGTCATTCTTGAATTTTACTCCATTATGGTTTATTATGGAGTTTTTTAAACTTGAATGATCTAAAGTACGAATCTCTAAACCTTGTCCTTTTATCTTACTGGATTCGTTCTCTAAAATATTTTTTATCATCCTCAGTCCTTAATGGTGATACTTGATGAATATCTTTGGCCTGTAGTGCAAAGATGAATAATTACCTGATGAATATCTTTGGCCCGTAGTGCAAAGATGAACAGGTGTTGAGATGAACATGACCAACTAGTGATACAAATGAATATCTTTGGCCCGTAGTGCAAAGATGAATAATTAATTCAAGATGTATATTGATTGATGTTACATGGATAAAATATTGATGGTGGACTTTTAAATTCATAGATGATAGTAGATTTCATTCTCTACTTAACTCTTCTAATGAATTGTTGTTTCCGCTGCAGTTGTTGATCTAAAACTTGTTGTCAATTATATTCTATTAGATTTTTCCCTGATGAAGACTAAGGATAATTTGTTGTATATTATTTTAGTCATAATATTCTTTACTGGGCTAGTTGAGCTCACCCTTTTCCTTTTTATTCCATTTTTCTTCTCAGGAGGTGAGAATATAGCAGGAACTAGCCGGGGTATGGAGTGATGGTTCTAGAAAGTTATTTTAGCAGTCCTCACTATTTTTGTAAAATAGTGTATCAATAATTGTAATGAGGACTCCTTTTGAGTTTTAATACTGTCTATTAGACAATATTTATATTTAAACTCACAGTATATGTGTTGTCGTATTTTGCACGACAATTGTATTAATGAAGTTGTATTTATTTCTGTACCATGTATTTGACGGCTCAGAATGGGTGATGTATACCTATTTTGGGGGCGTCACATAGACTTATTCTTTCAATAGTGGATATGAATCTAAGTTCTCAACGTTTGATGTTCTTGTTTGAAATTTTTTCTTGAACATAGGTATAAGAATAATCTTATTCAATCTTTAACAAATCAAGTTCAACAAATTTCTATAACAACAAACTTGTACCGAACAATAAGAGTGTACAAATAAGAAGTACTTGTAATTGATATAACATCTAGTTTACTGTAAGACCCCAACTTTAATGAATAAAGATTAATTTTTCTCTAAATATCATTTTGAGTAATATGGTGTGGATTTGATATAATATTATAGTTGTGTGTAATATTTACAAATTTTACAAAGTAAGCAAGTTGTCATAAAATATTCAATTGGTAAGGGAATATTCGTTTTATCAGGGAATATTCGTATGACGGCACAATTATTGGTGAACTCCACAACGAAATTACTGTCAGAGTTAAAAAAACGACAAAAATAACTTTTTATAAAAATAACAAGTTTTACCGTTAACTGTTGAAATACCTGGTGGTAAAAGTACAGTAATACGCGTGGTTGCATGGTAGCACACAATAAAGTACAATATCTTTGATTATTGATGCTTACGTGAGAAGTCACTCAGTTTTATTCAATTATTGCCACAATAATTGCTGCATAATATCTCACGTTTTTTATTCAATTATTATCACAATATTTTTATATTATTAAATCAATAATTGAGACGACAAAGTTATTCATATTATTATTTATATTATTGATGATGTCTAGAAAGTTCTGTCGAAGAAAGGGGTTTGGTCACCTAATTACGCGCCAATAAGGAGAAATCCTTATCAAAAAGCCACCTCTTTCCTGGGAATGATCTAGTTGTTAATATTGTGAGTTATACATGATGAATAAATGTTATTAAAAATATGTTTTGTGAAGCCAAGTGAATTGAGATAAATAGAAGAGATTTTTATGAAGTATTTGTTGTAAGTTTGGCGTATTATTTGGACCCCCCATTCACTTATTTTTCAAAATCGTCGGTAGAAAGTTATATATATATATATATATAGGTATTATATATATATATATATATATGTGTGTGTGTGTGTGTGTGGGTGTGTGTGAATATATATATATATATATATATATATATATAATAGAATATATTATATTTTATTATTTGTATAGTACTGCATAGTGTTGTATAGTATTGCATAGTACTTCATAGTGCTGCATAGTAAAATCAAAAAATTTTCTTTCGTGAACCTTGCCCGTGAATTTCCCACTGTTCACCCATGATTTTATTTTCTAAATAGTATCCTGTCATTCTCCTATAAATAGGATGCTTAGTTTAGAAATAAAAATCACATCATAATCAGAGAATTCTTTTTCTATAATATTGAGTGTATTTCTTTAGAGTTTAAGAAAGCTTTGAGTGTAAAAAATAGTACAAATTTTCTTTAAAAATATTCCCGTCATACCAGTCAGAAATACTCTCCTTCTGTGGTAAGGAATATTATTTTTGTTCAATATTCGTAAGAAATAATATTTTCTTCCATACTCTGTTGTAAGTAATATTATTTCGTTTCAGATTTCGAATTCTACACTCATTTTGTTAAGTATTGCTTCTATACTCCTTGAAATTAGTAGAATATCCTTGAAATTTGCGCTTCATCTAGTATCGTTTTAAAAGGATATTTTTCTGAACATTCTTTTTAAAGTTTAATCTTTTCATGTCAGAGTACTATTCACAAAGTACTATTCACGGGGTACTATTCACCCGGGGTACTATTCATGACAAAAATTGATTTCATTTTTGTCCAAATTATTTTGATACAATATTATTCTTGAATTTTACTTCACAAAGCAGTATCATGTTAACAATTTGGACATTATTGAATTCTGGATAAATTAAATTATAAATCTTTAAAATTTATCCTTGCTCTCATTTAATTGAATTCTTATATCATTGTCATCATCCTCATGCTTATATTGTGATGAAAGTCATCTTTGGCCCGTAGTGTATAGATGGACTATTGATTGGTGTGATTATGACTATGTATCGGTATAATCATGGTCTGTAATGTTACAAATGATGTGGTAAAAGTCCTCATTAGCCCATAGTGCATTGATGGACAGTTGTTGGCATGATCATGACCATTGGTGATAATAACGAATATCCTTGGCTAGTAGTGCATGAATAATTCGTGGATGTGATACAAATTAATATCCTTGGCCCGTATTGCATGGATAATTCAGTGATGTAAATTATTTATTGAGCTATGTTACAGCGATAAAATATTGATGATGAACTTTTAAATCATAGAAGATAGTAAATATTATGCTCTACTTTATTCTTCTAATGGATTACTTGTTCTGCTGCAGTTAGACTTGTTGTCTATTATATTCTATCAGTTTTACACTGTTGAAGACTAACGATAATTTATTCTGCATTATCTTAGTCATAATATTTTTTACTAGGCTAGTTGAGCTCACCCTTTGCTTTCATTGTTGTCTTTAGAAAATGAGAACGTAGCCGGGACTAGTCGGGGAATGGAGTGACGGTCTGAGATGGTGGCTGTAGTAGTCCTCACTATTTTATAAAATAATATGATAATAATTGTAATGAGGACTCCATTTGAGTTTGGATATTGTCTACAAGACAATATTCGTGTTAAAACTCTCATCTACGTTTTGTCGTATTGTATAAATTAAGTTTGTATTTAATTTTTGTACCATGTATTTGGCGACTCAGAATGGGTTGTGTATACCTATTTTGGGGGCGTCACAGTTAATATCAAAGCTTAGGGATATGATCCCTGGCTGAGATGTGAGGCTAGAACTAGGAGGGGAGAGATGGGTAAATTCCTCGCTAGTATGACCTACCTAAGTTTATTTGTTAATTAATTGGTCGGTCAAAATATAGGGATAATATGTGACATGTCAATTAACCCTTATTTTGTGGCAGTGTTTGAAAATGACATATGAAAATGTTAAGATAAGCAATGGAACACATGAGACCGTTGAGTCACCGACGATCAATAACCAGGATAATGTGTATTAGGAAAGTAATAATCCTCAAGTAAACAACAACACCGACCAAATGGTGAACGAAAGGATGTTTAGGAGCTTTCTGCAATTTGTACAACATTGGGCTAGAGACACTCCTGTTCAAAATGCAGGTGGAAGCACTGACAACTCACGGATGGTCATCGCTAAGCAATTCAAGGAGCTGGGACCAACGGAGTTTTTGGGAAAGCCAGAACCTCTTAAGGTAGAGACGTGAATTAAGCAAATCACCAAGATATTTGATGTCTTGGGATGCTCCGAGGAGCAAAAGGTTCCCTTTGCCACCTTCATGTTCCGAGGAGAGGCATATTACTGATGGTAATCTGTAAAATGTACTCAACCTGCCGCACTAAAGAAGTCTTGGGAGAAGTTCCAAGAACTGTTCAACGACAAGTACTTTCCCGAAAGTATTCATCATATGAAGGAGGTGGAATTCATCAAGCTAGAGCAAAACAATATGACCGTATCGCAATACGAGGCTAAATTTACGGAGTTATCCCAGTTTGCATCCCATTTGGTAGATAATGAGGTGCGTATGACATGAATGTCTCTAAGAGGTTTGAAACCCGAAATAAGTCAATACCTTATTTCTCACAAACTTTGCTTGTATTCAGATGTTGTGAATAGGGCTCAGTTATTGGAGCGCGATAATGAGTTAGCCCAACCAAAAGATAGCAGCCGGTAAAACGATAATACCAGTGGTAGCAGTCATTGAAGCGATTACAACAAACGTGGAGTAAATCAACATGCCATAAATGGTAACCACTTCGGTGGTAATCATGGCTAAGATAATAGAAGTGGAAATTTCAAGAAGAGGAGATTCAACAATGATGGAAAGACGTCAGCACCAGCACCCATTGTTAAGGAAGGAGAACGACCACCGGTCGTATGCTACAAATGCGAAGGGGAGGGACTATCAATCCAAACTACACACGACAACCCAAAGCGTGTTATAATTGCGGAAGAGAAGGTCACCTAGCTCGATTTTTTCGTGTAGTGAAGTCAAGTCCAACTGGGATGGAGACACCAAAAGTCGCCCCAGACAAGTCAAAGCCGATAGTTCAAGGGAGAGCGTTTGTCGTGACCTCCCCAAAAGCAAGGAACCAGAACGAGGTTATCACAAGTAAGGTAATCATAAACTCTTACGAAGTCTATACCTTATTTGATACCGATTCTATCCATTCTTTTATTTCTCCTACTTGCGCTCAACGTTTAAATTTAACTCCGGAGAAATTAGACTTTGGCTTATCTGTTAAAACTCTGTTGGGAGAAACCTTCATTACATCCACTATTTATAAATCTTGTTTGATTCAAATCAGCACCCTTACGTTACCTGTCGATCTTATCTCTATGAAAATACTTGCATTTGATGTGATTTTAGGGATTGATTGGTTAACTACTCATTATGCTAAAATTGATTATTTTCGTAAGGTTGTTAGCTTTCATATTCCTAACCAACCTATTATGCGAATTCAAGTAACCAAACCGCTAAAGTCAATCACTGTCATATCAAGTCATAAAGTCATTCGTTTATTGAAAAACGGATATCAAGCTTTCTTAGCCCATGTCACGGATTTAAACAAAAATATGTCAGATTTGAATGATATTTCTATTTTTAATAAATTTCCCGACGTATTCCCTGAAGAACTTCTTGGCTTACCCCAGAGCGTGAAATTAAGAGTTAAAAATTTAGGAGTTGTTAGACATTTCCAAAGCCCCATATCGAATGACTCCTATTGAACTTTAGGAGTTAAAAATTTAACTGTAGAAGTTGTTAGACATCGGTTTCATTCGTCCTAGTACATCTCCTTGGGGTGCTCCTGTTCTATTCGTAAAGAAGAAAGATGGGAGTATGCGACTTTGTATTTATTATCGAGAGTTGAATCATGTCACCATCAAAAATAGGTACCCGTTACCTCGCATTGATGATCTGTTTGACCAGTTGGAAGGTGCCAAATTCTTTTCAAAGATCGATCTTCGTTCTGGATATCATCAGTTAAAGATTAAAACTGATGACATTCCAAAGACTGCTTTCAGAACTCAGTACGAGCATTACTAATTCTTAGTCATGTCTTTTGGATTGACTAATGTTCCTGCTGCCTTCATGGATATGATGAATTGAGTATTCAAGGAATATTTGGATCATTTTGTGGTTGTCTTTATTGATGACATCCTCAATTACTCCAAAAACCGTGAAGATCATGAGCAACACTTGAGGCTAATACTCTAAAAGCTTCGTGAAAATAAGCTATACGCCAGGTTGAAGAAATGTGAGTTCTGGCTTGAGGAAGTAGCATTCCTTGGGCACGTGATATCAAATTATGGAATATCTATTGACCCAGTGAAGATTGAAGAAATAGAAAGTTGGGAGCAACCTAAGTCAGCGATCAAAGTACGTAGCTTTCTGGGCTTAGCTGGTTATTACCGGAGATTCGTGGAAGTATTTTCTCGAATCGCTACTCTATTAACTCAGCTAACTCGAAAAGATACAAAATTTGGTTGGAGCGAGGAATGTGGGAAAAGTTTTCAAGAACTCAAGAGGAGACTTATTTCAGCACCTGTTCTGACAATACCATCTGGTTCTGAGGGATTTGTCATCTACAGCGATGCTTTAGGCAAAGGGTTAGGATGTGTTCTCATGCAATATGAGAAAGTCATACCTCACGACAACTCAAAGAATATGATAGAAATTATCCTACTTATGATCTAGAGTTGACAGTAGTCGTTTTTGCGCTAAAGATCTGGAGACATTACCTGTATGGGGCGAAGGTGGAGATCTATACAGATTATAAAAGCCTTCAATATTTCTTCACCCAAAAGGAACTCAACAAGCGACAACAACGTTAGCTCGAGCTGTTGAAAGATTACGATCATACCATTCAATACCATTCTGGAAAAGCGAACGTGGTAGCTGATGCGTTGAGTAGAAGATCATATGCGGGTAAAAGTGCGATATTGTCAACGCAAAGGCCCATTTGGTATGACTTACAAAGGATGGAGATAGAGTTGAAGACTTCAGGGACCCACATGATGATGTCAAATATACGAGTAGAACCGACTTTAATCGATAAAGTTAAAGCTGCTCAAGCTACAGACCTGGAGCTTATGCATATGAGGAAGAAAGTACAAGTAGGTACTATTCCAGAAGCAAGAGTCGATGAAGAAGGAATACTTCGAGTAAACTATAGACTTTGTGTTCCTAACGACTCTGATTTGAAGTATAAAATCATGATGGAGGCACACAACACACCGTTTGCAATCCACCCTGAGAGTACCATAGTGTATCGTGATCTGCGACATACATTTTGGTGGAGCAATATGAAAAGAGAGATCGCGGAGTTTATCTCAAGGTGTCTAACTTGCCAATGTGTCAAGGCGGAGCATCAAGTTTCAAATGGTCCATTGCAACCACTTGAAATTCCAGAATGAAAGTGGGAGTACATTACCATGGATTTCGTTACTGGTCTTCCCAAGGTTTCTCAAGGCATAGATGCAATTTGGGTCATTGTCGATAGATTAACCAAGTCTGCTCATTTCTTACCTATACGAGAAACTTATTCACTTGAACGTCTTGCTCGTATATATATAAATGAGATTATAAGACTGCATGGTATGCCAGTATCCATAGTTTCTGATCGAGACCCAAGGTTCACTTCACGATTTTGGGTTAGTTTGCAAAAAGCTATGGGCATGGATTTAAGATTCAGTTCGGCATATCATCCTCAATCGGACGGGCAGTCAGAGAGGACTATTCAAACTCTTGAAGATCTATTAAGACTCTGTGTCCTAGACTTCAAAGGTAGTTAGGACAAGTTCTTAACTTCGGTGGAATTCTCCTATAATAACAGTTATCAAGCAAGTATCGACATGGCTCCATTTGAGGCGTTGTATGGACGAAAGTGTCTTTCTCCAGTATGATGGGATGAGGTTGGTGAAGCAACGTTGTTGGGACCAGAATTGGTACGCTAACGTATAAAAACTGACAAGATCGACAAAAGAGTTATGCTGATCTTCATCGAAGGGACGTAGAATTCAATGTTAGAGAACATGTGTTGTTACGTGTTGCTCCATGGAAAGGAGTTACGAGATTTGGAAAGAGAGGAAATCTCAATCCTCGATTCATTGGCCCATTTGAAATCCTTGATCGAGTAGGAACTGTGGCTTATAGACTCACCTTATCGCCAAGTATGTCTCGTGTTCATAATGCTTTTTATATATCTATGTTATGTAAATATGTAGAAGACCCGAACCACATTATTGAATTAGAACCAGACGAGATAGCGGAAGATTTAACTTATGAAGAGGTACCTGTTAAAATCTTGGATAAGAAGGAACATATTCTACGCTCCAAGATTATACCTCAAGTCAAAATTTTATGGAGAAACCACAGTGTTGAGAAAATAACCTGGGAGTTAGAATCTGAAATGAATTCAAGGTGTCCTCACCTCTTCGATATACCAGGTACGTACACTAATTTCGAGGACAAAATTTCATAAGAAGGGGAGATTGTAAGACCCAACTTTTATGAATAAAGATTAATTTTTCTCTAAATATCATTTTGAGTAATATGATGTGGATTTGATATAATATTATAGTTGTGGGTAATATTTACAAATTTTGCAAAGTAAGCAAGTTATCATAAAATATTCGATTAGTCGGGGAATATTCGTATGACGACACAATCATTGATGGACCCCACAACGAAATTACTGTCAGAGTTAGAAAACGACAGAAATAACTTTTTATAAAAATAACGGTAAAATTTTTTCATTAACTGTTAAAATACAAGGTGGTAAAAGTACAGTAATACGCGTGGTTGCATAGTAACACACGGTATTGTACAGTTTCTTTGATTATTGATGCTTACGTGAGAAATCACTCAGTTTTATTCAGTTATTACCACAATAATTGCTGCATAGTATCTCACGTTATTGATTCAATTATTGTCACAATAGTTTATATTATTAAATCAATAATTTAGACGACAAAGTTATTCATATTATTATTTGCATTATTGACGATGTTTAAAAAGTTCTGTAGAGAAAAGGGATTTGGTCAACTAATTGTGTGCCAATAAAGAGAAATCTATCAAGGAAAGCCCCCTCTTTCCTGGGAATGATCTGGTTGTTAATATTGTGAGTTATAAATGATGAATAAATATTATTAAAAATGTGTTTTGTGAAGAGAAGTGAATTGAGATAAATAGAGGGGATTTTTATAAAGTATTTGTTGTAAGTTTGACGTATTATTTGGACCCCCACTTACTCATTTTTCAAAATTGTCGGTAGAAAGTTATATATATATATATATATATATATATAGAATATATTTATATTTTATTATCTGCATAGTACTGCATAGTGTTGCATAGTGCTGCATAGTGCAGCATTATAAAATAAAATTTTTTTCTTCCGTGAACTTTGCCCGTGAATTTCCCACTATTCACCCGTGATTTTATTTTCTAAGTAGTATCCTGCCATTCTCCTATAAATAGGATGCTTAGTTTATAAATGAAAATCACACTTGAATCAGAGAATTCTTTTTCTATAATATTGAGCGTATTTCTTTAGAGTCTAAGAAAATTTTGAATGTAGAAAATAGTGCAAGTTTTATTCAAGAATATTCCCACCATACCAGTCAGAAATACTCTCCTTTTAAGGTAAGGGATATTATTTTTATTCAATATTCGTAAGAAATAATATTTTCTTACATACTCTGTAGTATGCAAGTAATATTATTTCGTTTCAGATTCTGAATTCTACAATCATTTTGTTAAGTATTGCTTATATGCTCCTTGAAATTAGTAGAATATCCTTGAAATTTGCGCTTCATCTAGTATCGTTTCACAAGGATATTTTTCTGAACATTCTTGTTAAAGTTAAATCTTTTCATGCCGGAGTACTATTTACGGGGAACTATTCACGAAGTACTATTCATGAGGTACTATTCACTCGGGTACTATTCACCCGGGGTAATATTCATGACAAAAATTGATTTTCTTTCTATCCAAATTATTTTGATACAATATTATTCTTGAATTTTGCTCCACAAAACAGTATCATGTTGACAATTTAGACATTATTAAATTCTGGATAAATTAAATTATAAATCTTTAAAATTTATCATTGCTCTCATTTAATTGAATTCTTATATCATTGTCATCATCCTCATGCTTATATTGTGATGAACGTCATCTTTGGCCCGTAATGCATAGATGGACTGTTGATTGGTATGATTATGACTATGTATCGATATAATCATGATCTGTAATGTTACAAATGATTTGGTAAAAGTCCTCATTGGCCCGTAGTGCATTGATGGATAGTTGTTGGCATGATCATGACCATTGGTGATAATAACGAATATCCTTGGCCCGTAGTGCATGGATAATTCATGGATGTGATACAAATTAATATCCTTGGCCCGTATTGCATGGATAATTCAGTGATGTAAATTATTTATTGAGCTATGTTACAGCGATAAAATATTGATGATGAACTTTTAAATCATAGAAGATAGTAAATATTATGCTCTACTTTATTCTTCTAATGGATTGCTTGTTCCGCTGCAGTTAGACTTGTTGTCTATTATATTCTATCAGTTTTACACTGTTGAAGGCTAACGATAATTTATTCAGCATTATCTTAGTCATAATATTCTTTACTGGGCTAGTTAAGCTCACCCTTTGCTTTCATTGTTCTCTTCAGGAAATGAGAATATAGTTGGGACTAGTCGGGAAATGGAGTGATTGTTCAAGATGGTGGCTATAGTAGTCCTCATTATTCTATAAAATACCTTTATACATTATTATTTTTATTCCTTATGGAATTACTTAGTTAACATTATTACAAACAAAATATTTTTCTCTTAATTTTCCAATGTAAATTACTATTTTTAAAAGGGTCGTTTATGCATAAAATTGCCTCATTTTTCATAATTCTACTTTTGATCCAAAACTTCTGAAATTTACACGGTAACTATTTTAAATCTGTGTACTTCCATGAAAAATTTCATAATTTTCTAAGTTGTATAGCTCTTGATTTTCCAGTTCAAAGTTTTAAATTTTAAAATTTCCTTTGGTCTTAACTCCTTCGAAAGATGTCGGATTGGATCCATCTTTGGACTGAAAATTTCTGTTATCATACACTATCAGAATCCAAAAGGACCAAATTTTTGGCCCAAGGTAACTGGTCCAAATAGGGGACAAAATATTTTGGGCAGATTACTCCTTGCGATTTTGGCAGTTTGGACTGTTTTAGAAGAACAACCACCATAAATTGAAAATTCAATATTTTTCATTCGTTCCACTTCGGTTGGTTAGAAAACTCATAGATTTACAGCCCAAAATTTACGGATCACAAAAAGGATAAACACACAAAGAGTTATCTTCATCCAAAACCACTGTTTTGTTTTAGGGCTTTCCAGGTAAAGTCTTTATGTTACTATTTTCATTCCACTTTAAGTTTTTAATCATTTTAACACATTCAAACATATAATGTCATTCCAATAATTATGCTTATACCTTTGGATCCTTCATGATCCCACAACAAATAAAGCTCCCACAACCGAGCATGCAAAATTATCTACAAGGCTAATTATGCTTATAAACTTAAATATTTTCTTGAGAGAAAACATCATGCCTTTTGTGAGTTCTCTTTCTCTTGGAGATGAATTTGTAGGAAACCTCCACTTTCTTTCTCTTTCAAATCTCCTCTTGAGTCACGAAATTGCAAGAACCTCCTTTAGGTTTTTCTTTTTCTCTCAGTCTCTCACTAATTTCTTTTTAGTAGCACTTAGCCAATTTCAAGCAACATTACTCATGATTTGGGAATAAATCCTATTTATAGTAGAATTCCCATACATACAATATCCATATACATGTATAATACATGTATTTAACCACCATAAGATTACTTTGCCCAATGGTTACACAAAATTAGGAAAAAGACTAACCTAGCTACATTTAGGCCTCATCATTACACCTCATTTTCCTTCATATGTCCAAATCAAATACAATATTTGGTCATCATTGCTATCCTACTTGGCTACCTCCTAGGCAATCATTTCCATCACATGGCTCACCAAGCAAAAGTTGACACCTTATGCTATCCTACATAGGGACTTTCCCTAGTCCATCACTTCTATCACATGGCCACAAATAAGAAATTGACACCTTATACTAACCTAAGACCTCATGGCCTAACCAAATTAAAAATTAGGTTATCATGGCTAGGTAGGCCTTTTGGCCAAATTTTAAGGGGGAATAGAGTAATATTTTTATTTTTATTTTCCCCACATGGAACTTTCTAGAACATGGACCTCCCTATTAGATTAACATTGGGCCATGGACTTGGACTTCTTTATTTTCATATTGGACTTACCATAATTGGTGTATAATTGAATCATTAAGCCAAAAAGTGATCCAACTAGTTTCATTACTAAATAAAGCTTTGGGCTTTTTAATTCCCATGTATGCATGAATTCATTAGCTCACCCAATAATAATTCATATTGGGCCAATACACCCAATCAATAGAAATTAATCATTCTTTATTGTAAACTTAAATCATAAATTAATTAATTATCATCTTGGATTTATTTCCCATCTTCTTCTATGAATTAATCACACACTTGATTAATCCATCATCTATATATTTATCAAGTCAGACAAGACTTATTCTCTCAAGCTTAGTTAATTTCTAACTTAAGCGTGTCCCATATTCTCAGAATTTATAATCTCATATTTAATTCATTCTCAATTCTTATTTTATGGAATTTGCTAGTTCCATATCTTCTTATCACATAAGTTCACATACAAACATAAGTGCACATAACATTTTCAAATAATTCCTTATACAAAATTCTAGGTCATTACAAAAATAATATTCCGCCGACTACTAGACACCAAAGACAATAAAAGTATATCTATCAAAATCTAACCTATAACTCTGATACCATGTTAGAGATATAAAATAAATGTATTGTGATATTGTTGCTGTTACAAAGAGAACCAAATCCTTATATATGCTACTAGTTGAGTGGAGGCCAAGTATACTTGTTCACCAAGATGAACTTGGACGCAAGTGCACTTAGTCATCAAGATGACATAATATATTAGATAATAATATTAAGTACACTTATCCATGCCAAAGTCCAAGATGAAAAGGAGTTTTAAAAGTCAACTTATTTATTTATTAATTACTTTTCAAGTATATAGTGTTTTAAATTTAAGTTTATATTCCATCCATTCCATATTATTGATCATTGTTGAGTTTTTCAAGTCAACTTTAAAGATTTTTAAACTACAAAATGATATGTATTCTTTTAATTTTAATAAATACATTAATGAATGTTGTAAATTATATAAAAAGTTTTACTTATTATAAGTTTTATGATTTCATAATTTTTAATGAATCATCTTAAGTTTGAGTTTGAAAATATTTCATATTAACTTTTAAAAGTCAACAATAACCAATTAATTTGGAACGGAGGAAATATAATTTTTCTTAATTATTGTGCGAAATACTTACAATCACACGCTTCCTTACCAACTTATACATTATAATTTTAATTTTTAACAAGTTTGGAACCCGTGCGAGGCACAAGTTATCCTTCTTATATATTTTTTTGTTTATCAAAATAATTCAATTGTAGGTTCCTCTTTTAGATTATATACTAGTTGATAGCCCGTGCAATGCACGGGCTAATTTGAATAATGAATTTAATAATTTATCTGATAATTATGTCAAAAAAAACTCGAAGTACACAATTTATGTAAAAATAGAACTCGAAATACATAATAAATGTAAATTTGTTGAATTACCATAAAATTAAGAGATATATTACCTTAAAAATTACAACAAAAAGATAAAGAAAATGTATATATTAGACTTCAAACTCATCTTTACTAAGGAGTATACCCCTAAAAAAGACTTATAAATGTAGTTAATTTGTCCAAAAGAAGTTCAAGCTCTAGGAGAATTACAACATAAAGAATTGCCAAATTTGTTTACAAAATCCGTACAACAAATTTTACATCCTCAAATTTAAGTACCATATAAAAATACAATATTATATCCTCCAAACATTTACGTTGTCGTTAGTTTGGTGGGTCTTCTTTTGATTTTGTTTACTTGGAAATGAGTTCTTCATCCCTATAAAATAAAACAATGCACCAAAGAGTGCAAAACAAATATATAAGAAGATATGGGACTGCTAAAAATAAATAGCAAGACCCCAAGACCTTTGTCCGAAATAGACCTGACAAAATATGGTTATGGGTTGGTTTTGATTTTTAAAATATGATTAACCAACCATTTAAAAACTAAAACCATATTAACCATTTTTAATATGGATAATGTGGGTTGGAACCATATGGTTATGGTTAAAAACCATATTAACCATATTAACCATTTTAAGATGTTTCATGTAAATATTTATTTGTATTAGTTGTTATAATATTATATATTTTTTATATTGTGATTGTATCATAAATAAATAACTAAAATATAATAGTATTTAATTATAATTTGTGCTTGAGATAATTTTATTATATAATCTATCATAAGTAAAGAGGAGTGAAAACAGTAACAAAATATTATTTTTTTTCGTGGGTCGGGTGGGTGAGGTAGAGGGTGGAGTGGGGTAGGGTGGGGTGGGGTAATATTATTATTTTTTACATAATATTATTTTTTTACATAATCACATAATATTATTTTTTTTAGTGGGGGTGGGGTAGGGGGTGGGGTAAGGGATGGGGTGGGGGTGGGGGTGGGCGTGGGGGAAGGGGTAAGGTGGGTGGGTAGAGTGAGTGGGTAGGGTGGATGGGTGGGTGGGGTGGGGTGGGGTGGGGTAGGGGTGAGGTGGGTAGGTGGGTGGGTGGGTAGGGTGGGGTGGGTAGAGTAGGGTAGGTGATAGGTGGGTGGGTAGGGTGGATGGGTAGGGTAAGGTAGGGTAGGGTAGGTAGGTGGGTGGGTAGGGTGGGTAGGGTAGGTGGTAGGGTGGGGTAGGATAGGTGGTAGGGTGGTAAAGTGGGTGGTAGGGTAGGGTGGGTGGGTAAGGTGGGGTGGGTAGGTAGGGTAGGTAGTAGGGTAGGTAGGGTAAGATAGGTAGGGTAGGGTATGTGAGTAGGGTGGGTAGGGTGAGGTGGGTAAGGTAGGGTAGGGTAGGTAGGTGGGTGGGTAGGGTGGATGGGTAGGTAGTAGGGTAAGGTAGGTGGGTGGGTAGGGTAGGGTAGAGTAGGTGGTAGGGTGGGGTAGGGTAGGTGATAGGGTGGTAGAGTGGATGGTAGGGTAGGGTGGGTGGGTAAGGTGGGGTGGGTAGGTAGGGTAGGTGGTAGGGTAGGTAGGGTAGGTAGTAGGGTAGGGTATATGGGTGGGTGGGGTGGGTATGGTAGGGTAGGTAGGGTAGGGTATGTGAGTAGGGTGGGTAGGGTGGGGTGGGTAACGTAGGTGGGTGGGTAGGGTAGGGTAGGGTGGAGTGATGGGTGAGGTTGAGGTGGGGGTGGGGGTGGGGGTGAGGTTGAGGTTGGGTTGGGGTGGGGTGGGGGTGTGGTGGGGGGTGGGGTGGGAGTAGGGGTGGGGTGGGTTGTGGTGGGATGGGGGTGGAATAGTGGGGTGTATTATTGTATAACAGTATAATAGTATAACACTCAACGGGAGAAATAAATTAGGAAATAAAGTGCACAATTTAAATTAAAAAGTGTTATATAAATATGGGTCGAAAAATGGTTAACTGGTTCAGAACCATAACCGACCTGAATAAATATGGGTCCAAACTTTAACCGACCTGAATAAATAAAAATGGTTAACCGACCCATTTGGTTCCGGTTAATATGGTTTGACCCAACAGTTAACTACTTATATTGCCAAGTCTAGTCCGAAACAAAGAAACAAACTCACTACTAAAAAAAAATCTGACAAAAGTAATTCAAAGACCAACCCCTTTATAGGGAGTATTTCTCTTCCTTACTACACAATTGGTGGTTAGAAAATCTCTTGCAATTGTAAGGAAAACAATTCATTTCATCCAAATTCCTAAAAACTATTCTTCGGGTATAATATGCAAACAGAGAGCTGACCACAATCTTTCTGAAAATTTAAATAGTGCACCAGTCACTGTGTGGTAGTAGACTAACTTATGCTATTGATCGATTCTTCATAGACAACATATCAAACAGGTGATGTGCAATTATTTTTTTTTGCATATGTATGACATTTGAGCAGAGGATCATTACCTGAGATGTAAATCAATCATAAATCAATACTAATACATAAAGGAAATAAGAATGATCCAAAACTCACCTCTCAATTGCAAAATTCAATGAGTCAACTCTTAATTAATTAAGAGTTAACTTGCTCAATTGGAAAACTCACGTGTGTCCAGCTGAAAAAAGGAATTAATAACAATGGAGCCATCCAAGTTGACCAAGGAGCTGGTAATTGAATTAATAACATTAATGGAGCTGGTAATTGAATTAATAACAATAACGATAAGAAAACTTAATCCATTTAGGAGGCAGGAATGCCAAAAATGTAAAAGAAATTAAACCTCTAGACAATCTAACTAATTTGTGCTAGACAATCTAACTAATTTATCTATATTCCTCTAGACAATCTAACTAATTTGTGCTAATTTTCACTTGATGATCCCAAAACTAAATAATTAAACAACAGAATTGCTCCTGCTCCAGTTGTTTGATGGCCTCCAATTCGTTCATTTAGGAAGAATCTTGCAAGTAGCAGTTCTTCAAAACTACCGCCCGTACCCGAGTCACAACATGTGGTCCCAAAGAAGTTTACCAGTGAAAGAAATGTGGAACATTGCTGTAAAGGATTGTTTGTGAAGATCAATATGGATGGAGTCCTTATTGGAAGAAAAGTGAATCTTAAAGCATAGTTTTGACTCGTTCTGTTATTGGGTTGGTTATGTATTGTTTACCCTGCATCTTCCTATTAATCAAACAGTGTAAAAACAATCCAATTATGAATTATAAAATTGAGAAACATATAGTATTTAAAAAAAGTAAAATGGATCGCGATACTGATACCTAGATGGTCCAGGTGGGCGTTCTTTGTTCATCTCCCGACTGAGGATGGGGCGGAGGAGCCGTGGACTCCTCATCGTGCCGATCTTGTTGAGGAATTTCATCTGTAGCGAGCGAAGAATCGAGGTGTATCTTTTAATGATTTTTGAAATTCATGCACGTGTACATAAATATAGAAATTTGTGGGAATTTAGATAAACCCTAACCAAAATAGAAGGAGAACCAACCTGGTTTCAAGGATGAAGAGTTTTGTCTGGTTTTGAGGATGAAGAGTTTCGCTTGGTTTAGGGAGATGAGATGAGGAAGGGGAAGGTAGAGGGATGAAATAGAGAGACGTGGGGAAGGAGAAGATATTTAAGAGAATTGAAGGGATGAAAAGTTATCAGATCGATCGATTTAAATTCTAATCGACTTTGCTGACCTGGATTTCAAATTAATTGAGTTCACTCGGGATAGATTTCAAATTGAAAGACACTGATTTTAAAATTAAGTGAGTTGACTCACCCAATTATGTAATTTAAAGGATTTGTTGTGATGCCTTTATATACAACGTATTGATATGCGAGATGATTCACAACCAGTGCTGGTTATGAATCATTTTCAAGCCAACCCATCTCCTGCCATTCATTTCAAATAACAATGACTAAGATTAAAGTGAAAAGATTAGTATCTGCAAGAAGTTCTTGCAGATACTAATTAGCATCCACAAGAAGTTCTTGCAGATAACTTTTTAAGTTAAAATTCAGAACACTCATTCCCTTTCCTAACCCAACTTTTTCCTTTTTTTAATCAAATTCTAAAATTGTATAACTTTTTTTTGTTTCAAATCCAAAATTATCAATTTATTTATCATTGGTAAACTCTCATTAATATCTTCAAAATAAGATCTATTGTTGATATATATTTTTTTGGTTAAAATGACCAAAATTGAGATTAAAGTTTTGTATTTTGAAATACACTATTGTATGCTTTAGTTATAAATTTTGATAATTTAACTACATTAAAACATATCAACAATAGATCTTGTTTTAAAGATCTTCACGAGTGCTTTCTAATGATATATAGATTGATAATTTTGGATTTATAACAAAAAAGTTATTGAATTATAGAATTCGATTGAAGAAAGTGAAAAAATTAGATTAAGTGAGAGAATGAGTAGTTTGACTTTGTTACTTTTTTAACGTACAAAACTATCCGCAAGAACTTCTTGCGGTACTAATTAGTATCTACAAGAAGTTCCTGCAGATAGTAATGAAGACTTTCTAATCTGGGTCATTCAATATTATAACAGACGGTTCATGATGGGTTAGCTGGGACACGACCCATAGCCAGCGGTGGATATGGATTTATGTCCATATATATATATATATATATATATATATATATATATGTATGACATTTGTAAGACCCCGAATTTTATGAAATAAAAGTATTCAATTTTTCTTATAATTACTATTCAGTAAATGGTTAAATTGATAAAAGTTTAAAGTTATGGGTGAAATGTGAATTTTTTTTCAAAATAAGCAAGTGGTTATAAAATAATCATTGTTGTCGGGGAATATTCGTTTGGTCGTGGAATATTCTTTCTTTCGGGGAATATTCGTACGACGGCACAGCTATTTGTGGGCCCCATAACGAATAACTGTCGGGTGAAGAAAACGACAAATTTGAGTTTTTACAAATAACGGCGTAGTTGTTACCGTTAACACTGTTGGAATACCCGGTGGTTAAAATACAGTAATACGCGTTATTGCACAGTAGCACACGGTATTGCATAGTATTTTTGAAATTATTGATTCTTACGTAAGAAGACATTACTCAATAATTGTTACAGTAATTACTGTTTAATATTTTATTTTATTGATTCAATAATTGCTACGTTAAAATTTTGTATTATTGTTGTTCAATAATTGTTGCTGCACAGTATTTCCTATTATCAGATCAATAATTCATATTATTTGAATAATATTATTAGATAACATTATTGGCAATGTCTAGAAAGTTCTGTCTAAGGAGAGGTTTGGTCATCTAATTGCGCGCCAGTAAGGAAAAATCCTTATTGAAAAGCCCCCTCTTTCCTGGGAACGGCCTGGTTGTCATAAATGTGATTCTGTAATATTATTTGTGAATAATTAATTATTGATTCATATGATAAGGAAATATTTATTTTATGTGGATATAAACGAGAGATATATTTTTGTGGTTAAAAATGAAGAAGTTAATGTTGAGGTTTTTATCCGTTTTTTTGTCGGAATGGAGGTATTAAAAATCAGGGTTTTTGAGATATTTTGCGGGGGTTATAATTTTTAATCCGACCGTTGGATCGTGGTAAGTTTTGGATATTTTATACATATATAAGTTGAGTATATGCCCACAAATTTTGAACCGTTAAAAATGAACGTATGATTTATTATGAATTTTACGAGATGACTGGTTCAGAAATTGTTGAATTTTCAGAGTTTATCATTTTGGTAGAAAATTCTAGAATTGGTGGGCCCCACTTGTGGTTGGTGAAGAAATGTGCTGAATTATATTTCAAATGTGGTGGGTGGGAATAGTAGCAGGTAAAGCCATCAGGTTGCAGGTCAAACCTACCAAAATTTTCCTATAAATAGAGGGCTAAGTTAGAATTGAAAATCACACCAGAAACATAAGCTTTCTCTCTTTCTCTCTCTATATTATGAAGCATATTTTGTGAGTTTTTAGATACTTGGTGAGTTGCTATTCATCAGTGCAAGTTTCCTTCAGCATCATATCCGATATCCAGTCAGAAGTACTGCTCTTTTGAGGTAAGGGATTGTAAGGGATTGTAAGGGATAGTAAGGGATAGTAAAGGATTTTAAGGGTTGTTATGATTTTCAGTTTCGTAATTTTTTTGATCTTCAAAAATTCTGGAAAAATTTGAAATGATATTTTGATGAGTTTTCTTGATTGTGTCCAGAAATGGTGATTTTTGGATGTATAGATTGAGAGTTATGAATTTTATGAGAAAAGACTATTTTAAAAGTAACAGCTTATAATTCCTTGTGGTTAACTCCAAAATTGATGAAATTTTTATTGGGAGTACATGTATATGATAGAAGTATACTCTGTAAATTTCAGAATTTTTAGACAAAAGTACAATTTTTGATAAATGTCTAAATATTCGGCTATTTTGGCCATATGAAAAATAGTAAATGACTTTTAAAAATTCTGAGAAAAATATATGTTCACTATGGGACTATATTATGCTAAATTCCAGAAAAGAAATATTTTTGGAACGGATTTGGTATTTTTCATGAAAATAGTCTAGTTATGAGAAAATGAATTAAATATGTTATGTGAAGTAAGAAAATTGGAAAATAGGATTTTATGGCTTGAGAATCCTATATATGAGGTATATGCAGATTTTTGATGAGGGTTTTGGTTATTGATGATGAAATCTTAAGAGTTGGCGTTTTATGATGATTAAATGCATTAATTTGTAAAGTGTAAACAATTTAAATAAATTGTTTATAAGCTTAAGAATATTATTCTTTCAATATCATTATACCGAAATATTGGTATGTATATTATTGTGGAATTTCTACCTTTTTCATGTCGGGGTTACTATTCATGAGTTACATTTTTCATGTCGGGGTTACTATTCATGAGTTACTATTCACGAGTTACTATTCACGAGTTACTATTCACGAGTTACTATTCACGATAAAATTGGTTTCTTTTTCTAACCAAATTATAGTTGATTTATGAATATTGCTCTTGAAATTAAATCCATGTTTTGATCATATTGTTTTTATTATCATATATAACATTTTTATAACCTTGATGTTGAAATTCTCTTTCGCTTGAGTGTAAAGATGGGTAAATTATTGGTATGATCATGACTATGGGTTCTCTTTGGCCAGTTGTGCAAAGTTGAATTGGTGACTGGTATGATCATGACCATTGAATTTATAAGTGAATATCTTTATCTTAAGTGCAAAGGTGAAATGATCAACATGGTTATAATTATTGTTTATATAAATTCTGAAATGATTATATATTTCTTTGAGATATTAATATCTTTCGCCTGTAGTGCAAAGATGAAATATTGATGAATATCTTTGGCCTGTAGTGCAAAGATGAATTGTTGATGAATATCTTTGGCCCGTAGTGCAAAGATGACATGTTGAATATCTTTGGCCAGTAGTGTAAAGATGAACAGATGTTGAGATAAACATGACCAACTGGTGATACAAATGAATATCTTTGGCCGTAGTGCAAAGATGAAGTTATTAGTATGATTATGAACAGGAAATGTGATTTGGTGTAACCATGATCTTTGATGTTTCAGGTAAAGATAGGTGATAAAAATTATCTTCGTCCTGGATGAGAAGAGGAATTTAGAACTACAGTTATAATTATGAGTTATTCATATGATTGTGGACCAGAATTGTTGATTGATGTTACAGGGATAAAACATTGTTGATGGATTTTTAACATGGAGAAGATAATAGACTTTATAGTCTATTTGACTCTTCTAATGGATTGCTCGTTCCGCTGCAACTATGGTTGAAATTTTTATCATTTACCATATGTTCTAAATCTCTGATTTATTGTTGATGAAGGCTATTGATAATTGAATTATCTTTAGTCATGATATTCTTTACTGAGCTAGTTGTGCTCACCCTTTTGCTTCACAATTCCTTTCAGGTAATAAGAGTGTAGCTGGGTCGAGCGGGGGTAACAAGGGAATAGAACGGTGGTCATCATTTAGTAGTTATATTTGGTGAAGAAAATAGGGTGAGGCGAACCCAACGTTGGAAGGGTGTTTTGTCACTATCATACAAGATGTCTAATGACATACAACCTCGTGTCATCATAGGACAGGGTTGTGCTCATCCACTTGATGAGTATATCTATGGGCACTACCTATATAATCTTGGTATTTGTTTGAAGTATAATTCTCAATTAGAGACAGTGGAGATAATGATAAGTCAAGAGAAGACTCACCATTGGGAAGAATATGATAGTAATCTTCTCGTTTTTCTTTGGGGTCTATTGGGTCAACCAAGGATAATTCTGTGGCCATATGATATCTATCATAACCTAGACGCGTGGCCTCCCATGTACGAAGGTTTCCTTGAGCACTTCCCAAAGATTCTAATTTCTAAAACAATTTTTGACTATACCTTTATGTAAGGTGTCATTGTGAGGTGATGTCCACGGTTGGAACATGAGTCACATTTGGTATATATTTGTATCCAAACTCACAGCATATGTGTTGTTGTATTTTGCACGACAATTGTTGTAATAAAGTTATAGTTGTTTTCTGTACCATGTATTTGGCGACTCAGAATAGGTTGGATGGAATGGATCTATTTTGGGGTCGTTACATTTGGTATCAGAGCTTGGGGATATGATCTCTGGCGGAGATTGGGGAATACAACTAGGAGGGGAGAGATGAGTAAATCCTTCGCTAGTGTGTCCTACCTAAGCTTATTTGTTGGTCAGTCATAATATCGGGATATTATGTGATATGTTAATTTGTTAAATTAACACTTGTTTTGAAGCTGTATTCTAGAATGTTATTTGAAATACAGGAGATGAGCAATGGAAAAATTATGATGACAGAGAAGATGGAATTTGAAATGAAAGGAAGGTATTCTCAACTCTTTGAAATACCAGGTACGTAAATTTCGAGGACGAAATTTCATAAGGAGGGGAGATTGTAAGACCCCGAATTTTATGAAATAAAAGTATTCAATTTTTCTTATAATTACTATTCAGTAAATGGTTAAATTGATAAAAGTTTAAAGTTATGGGTGAAATGTGAAATTTTTTTCAAAATAAGCAAGTGGTTATAAAATAATCATTGTTGTCGGGGAATATTCGTTTGGTCGTGGAATATTCTTTCTTTCGGGGAATATTCGTACGACGGCACAACTATTTGTGGGCCCCATAACGAATAACTGTCGGGTGAAGAAAACGACAAATTTAAGTTTTTACAAATAACGGCGTAGTTGTTACCGTTAACACTGTTGGAATACCCGGTGGTTAAAATACAGTAATACGCGTTATTGCACAGTAGCACACGGTATTGCATAGTATTTTTGAAATTATTGATTCTTACGTAAGAAGACATTACTCAATAATTGTTACAGTAATTACTGTTCAATATTTTATTTTATTGATTCAATAATTGCTACGTTGAAATTTTGTATTATTGTTGTTCAATAATTATTGCTGCACAGTATTTCCTATTATCAGATCAATAATTCATATTATTTGAATAATATTATTAGATAACATTATTGGCAATGTCTAGAAAGTTCTGTCTAAGGAGAGGTTTGGTCATCTAATTGCGCGCCAGTAAGGAAAAATCCTTATTGAAAAGCCCCCTCTTTCCTGGGAACGGCCTGGTTGTCATAAATGTGATTCTGTAATATTATTTGTGAATAATTAATTATTGATTCATATGATAAGGAAATATTTATTTTATGTGGATATAAACGAGGGATATATTTTTGTGGTTAAAAATGAAGAAGTTAATGTTGAGGTTTTTATCCGTATTTTTGTCGGAATGGAGGTATTAAAAATCAGGGTTTTTGAGATATTTTGCGGGGGTTATAATTTTTAATCCGACCGTTGGATCGTGGTAAGTTTTGGATATGTTATACATATATAAGTTGAGTATATGCCCACAAATTTTGAACCGTTAAAAATGAACGTATGATTTATTATGAATTTTACGAGATGACTGGTTCAGAAATTGTTGAATTTTCAGAGTTTATCATTTTGGTAGAAAATTCTAGAATTGGTGGGCCCCACTTGTGGTTGGTGAAGAAATGTGCTGAATTATATTTCAAATGTGGTGGGTGGGAATAGTAGCAGGTAAAGCCATCAGGTTGCATGTCAAACCTACCAAAATTTTCCTATAAATAGAGGGCTAAGTTAGAATTGAAAATCACACCAGAAACATAAGCTTTCTCTCTTTCTCTCTCTATATTATGAAGCATATTTTGTGAGTTTTTAGATACTTGGTGAGTTGCTATTCATCAGTGCAAGTTTCCTTCAGCATCATATCCGATATCCAGTCAGAAGTACTGCTCTTTTGAGGTAAGGGATTGTAAGGGATTGTAAGGGATAGTAAGGGATAGTAAGGGATTTTAAGGGTTGTTATGATTTTCAGTTTCGTAATTTTTCTGATCTTCAAAAATTCTGGAAAAATTTGAAATGATATTTTGATGAGTTTTCTTGATTGTGTCCAGAAATGGTGATTTTTGGATGTATAGATTGAGAGTTATAAATTTTATGAGAAAAGACTATTTTAAAAGTAACAGCTTATAATTCCTTGTGGTTAACTCCAAAATTGATGAAATGTTTATTGGGAGTACATGTATATGATAGAAGTATACTCTGTAAATTTCAGAATTTTTAGACAAAAGTACAATTTTTGATAAATGTCTAAATATTCAGCTATTTTGGCCATATGAAAAATAGTAAATGACTTTTAAAAATTCTGAGAAAAATATATGTTCACTATGGGACTATATTATGCTAAATCCCAGAAAAGAAATATTTTTGGAACGGATTTGGTATTTTTAATGAAAATAGTCTAGTTATGAGAAAATGAATTAAATATGTTATGTGAAGTAAGAAAATTGGAAAATAGGATTTTATGGCTTGAGAATCCTATATATGAGGTATATGCAGATTTTTGATGAGGGTTTTGGTTATTGATGATGAAATCTTAAGAGTTGACGTTTTATGATGATTAAATGCATTAATTTGTAAAGTGTAAACAATTTAAATAAATTGTTTATAAGCTTAAGAATATTATTCTTTCAATATCATTATACCGAAATATTGGTATGTATATTATTGTGGAATTTCTACATTTTTCATGTCGGAGTTACTATTCATGAGTTATATTTTTCATGTCGGGGTTACTATTCATGAGTTACTATTCACGAGTTACTATTCACGAGTTACTATTCACGATAAAATTGGTTTCTTTTTCTAACCAAATTATAGTTGATTTATGAATATTGCTCTTGAAATTAAATCCATGTTTTGATCATATTGTTTTTATTATCATATATAACATTTTTATAACCTTGATGTTGAAATTCTCTTTCGCTTGAGTGTAAAGATGGGTAAATTATTGGTATGATCATGACTATGGGTTCTCTTTGGCCAGTTGTGCAAAGTTGAATTGGTGACTGGTATGATCATGACCATTGAATTTATAAGTGAATATCTTTAGCTTAAGTGCAAAGGTGAAATGATCAACATGGTTATAATTATTGTTTATATAAATTCTGAAATGATTATAGATTTCTTTGAGATATTAATATCTTTGGCCTGTAGTGCAAAGATGAATTGTTGATGAATATCTTTGGCCCGTAGTGCAAAGATGACATGTTGAATATCTTTGGCCAGTAGTGCAAAGATGAACAGATGTTGAGATAAACATGACCAACTGGTGATACAAATGAATATCTTTGGCCGTAGTGCAAAGATGAAGTTATTAGTATGATTATGAACAGGAAATGTGATTTGGTGTAACCATGATCTTTGATGTTTTAGGTAAAGATAGGTGATAAAAATTATCTTCGTCCTGGATGAGAAGAGGAATTTAGAACTACAGTTATGATTATGAGTTATTCATATGATTGTGGACCAGAATTGTTGATTGATGTTACAGGGATAAAACATTGTTGATGGATTTTTAACATGGAGAAGATAATAGACTTTATAGTCTATTTGACTCTTCTAATGGATTGCTCATTCCGCTGCAACTATGGTTGAAATTTTTATCATTTACCATATGTTCTAAATCTCTGATTTATTGTTGATGAAGGCTATTGATAATTGAATTATCTTTAGTCATGATATTCTTTACTGAGCTAGTTGTGCTCACCCTTTTGCTTCACAATTCCTTTCAGGTAATAAGAGTGTAGCTGGGTCGAGCGGGGGTAACAAGGGAATAGAACGGTGGTCATCATTTAGTAGTTATATTTGGTGAAGAAAATAGGGTGAGGCGAACCCAACGTTGGAAGGGTGTTTTGTCACTATCATACAAGATGTCTAATGACATACAACCTCGTGTCATCATAGGACAGGGTTGTGCTCATCCACTTGCTGAGTATATCTATGGGCACTACCTATATAATCTTGGTGTTTGTTTGAAGTATAATTCTCAATTAGAGACAGTGGAGATAATGATAAGTCAAGAGAAGACTCACCATTGGGAAGAATATGATAGTAATCTTCTCGTTTTTCTTTGGGGTCTATTGGGTCAACCAAGGATACTTCTGTGGCCATATGATATCTATCATAACCTAGACGCGTGCCCTCCCATGTACGAAGGTTTCCTTGAGCACTTCCCAAAGATTCTAATTTCTAAAACAATTTTTGACTATACCTTTATGTAAGGTGTCATTGTGAGGTGATGTCCACGGTTAGAACATGAGTCACATTTGGTATATATTTGTATTCAAACTCACAGCATATGTGTTGTTAT
Source organism: Panax notoginseng (assembly GCA_016801055.1). Classification (NCBI taxonomy): domain Eukaryota; kingdom Viridiplantae; phylum Streptophyta; class Magnoliopsida; order Apiales; family Araliaceae; genus Panax; species Panax notoginseng. Next base: position 27,391,739 of record CM029015.1, on the reverse strand, counting down.
ATTTTGCACGACAATTGTTGTAATAAAGTTATAGTTGTTTTCTGTACCATGTATTTGGCGACTCAGAATAGGTTGGATGGAATGGATCTATTTTGGGGTCGTTACAACATTAATGATTTTTATAACTTTTATTTACTTTATAGTGAGATTCATGAATGGATGGATATATATCAAATTTGTAATTATATTCGCTGAATTTGAACATGTATTATTATAATTATGAATTTTATATTTGAGAATTATAAGATGATGCCTAAATTAGTCTTAAAATAACCAACTAAATTAATTTGTACAAAATCTCCTCTTGACTTGTCTAACCTTGTATTATGATTATAGGGACAAAATCCTTATAGGGGGGGGGGAGGAGAATGTAACGATCGAGAATATAGCTTATTCTTGTAATTAGGGTTAATAATATTTATTGAATAAAATAAATATTTTGATCGAAATGATTGTTTTATGCGGTTAAAGGTCAATATTTGACCTAATATATGTGTTATGTGATTATGTGAATATGTATATGTGTTGGGATTTTTAGAAGAAAGATAAAATTTACCGAGAAAAATGCTAAAACACTATTCATAAAATACATAAAATGCTTTTTCATTTTTTAAAATTTTCGAATTATGTCATAGCATTTATTCAGAAAAAGGAGACGTAATCTCTAATAAAAATTTTACAAAGAAATTTTTTGCGATTTTAGCTAATCGAACGAGTTAGGAAAACCTAACTAAAAAGAAAATGAGTAACCTAATCGGTTTGGTCTAACTGAGCCTAGTGAACCTAGGGTCAGTCTTGGGTTGAGCCTAGGGTTGAGTGGCTTAGCTAGGGATGAAATTGTCAACGTGGTCAGCTCAAGAAGAGTTGATAAGAGAAGTGTCTGAAATGGAGTTAGATGTGAGATATCCGAAAGATTCGGATGAGAAGTTATTTAAAATGTAGACTTACAATTTGAAGGAAAATTTTGGGTATTGTTAGAAATTTCGGAGTGGAAATGAGAACATATCATAATGGACTTTATGGTAGGACTTCCAAATATGTAGAGGGGATACGCCAATATATGGGTTATAATGGATTATTTGACTAAATTCAAGCATTTCTTTTCGATTAAGATAAGGTTTAATTTAAACCAATTAGCGAAACTTTATGTCGAGGAAATTATTTCATGATATGGAGTGCTAGTTTCGATTGTGTCGGATCGAGATCCGCAGTTCACGTCAAACTTTTGGAAGACCTTACAATAGTGAATGGGAACACAACTGAGGTTTAGTCCGTCGTATCATCCTTAAAAGATGGATAAAGCGAGAGAACGATTCATAGCATGAAAAAAATGCTAAGAGTCTGTGTCATGGACTTCAAAGGGAATTGGGATGACCACCTACCTCAAGTATAATTCACTTATAACAATAGTTATCATACGAGTATAGGCATATCACCTTATGAGACTTTATACGAAAGGAAGTGTAAAATGCCACTGTGTTGGGATGAGGTAGGGGAACGTCAACTGTTGGGACCAGAATTGGTGCACAGCAGACTACAAAAATTGTGAAAGTAATAAGATCAAGACTAATTGTAGTCCAAGACCGGAAGAAAAAAATATGCAGATCAACATCGCTAAAAGCGAGATTTTGAAGTCTGTAGTTACATGATTTTGAAGGTATCTCCTTGGAAAGATGCGTTACATTTTGGGAATAAAGGAAAGCGAAGTCCTAGATTTATAGAACCGTTTGAAGAATTAAAGAGGGTATGAGAGGTGGCTTACGAAGTAGCCTTACCTCTAGATCTGGAGCACATATATAATGCGTTACATTTTGGGAATAAAGGAAAGCTAAGTCCTAGATTTATAGAACCGTTTAAAAATTTAAAGAGGGTCGGAGAGGTGTCTTACGAAGTAGCCTTACCTCTAGATCTGGAGCACATATATAATGTGTTTCATGTGTTGGTATAACGACAATATAAGTTCGATTATGAACATGTAATAAAATATGAACCTATCCAGGTTGAAAATGACTTAATGTATGAAGAAATTCCTATTCAAATAATTGATAGGAAAATGCAAGTCTTAAGAAATAAAATTATACCTTCTGTAAAGGTAGTATGGAAAAACTATAATGCCGAGGAGGCAACGTGTGAACTCGAAGATAAAATAAGGATTAATTGTCCCCATCTTTTTGTGTAAACTTGTATTGTGATTTTGGGGACATAATCCTTATAAGGGGGAAGAATATAACGATTCAGAATGTAACTTATCCTTGTAATTAGGGTTATTAATATTTATTTAATAAAATAAATATTAAATGGAAATGATTGTGTTATGTGGTTATTTGGTTATGTAGTTAAAGGAAGAGTTTTTGGCTAAGTATATGTGTTATGTGATTATGTATAGTGTTGGGATTTTAGAAGAAAAATAAAATTTTCTGAGAAAAACGCTAAAACACTATTCATAAAATGCATAATTCTTTTTTTTTCTTCGTTTTTTTAAATTACGTCATAGCGTTTATTCAGGAAGAGGAAACACAATCTCTAATAAACATTTCATGATGAAAATTTTTACGATTTTGGCTAATCGAACGAGTTAGGAAAACCTAACTAGAAAGAAAGCGAGTAACTGACTTGGTTTGGTCTAACCAAGCCAAGTAAGCCTAGGGGCTAGGGTAGGAGTGGCTTGGCTAGGTTGAAGCCAAGGGTTAAACTTAGGTTTAAACCCTAAATTCTTAAAGCCAAAGTCTTTTTGGTCAACTATGGTCAACATGTGGGTGAAATGAAAATGAAATTAAAGCTAAATGAAAACCAAATGTAGCTAAATGGGGGGAGTGCACCCGGCTACATAAAGGAAAGAAGGATGGGCAATCAATGTATTTAATGCTAAGTAAAGAAGTCTTGGATGTAATAACGATGAAATAACCATAGTTTTCTTAATTGATTATTGGTCAAGTAAACTTAGGGGTTGATTAGTAAGTATTAAAAGAAGTGGAGGGGATAGACTTGGTGAAGAGCAAGTGTTGTGACCAACATAGAAGCAAGACTAAACTATGTCTTATACACCTTACCAAAAGATATCATCTTATTCATTTCATTCCATCTCATTTTGCCTTGGTTATTTGAGAGAGAAAAGAAAGCAAGAGAGGAAGCTCAGACAAGGAAAGGAACAAGGAAGAACGATAATCAAGCTTGAGTTTTGATCATCTAGCTAAGAATAAGAAGGAAGAACACCAAAGGTAAAACCTTAAACCCTAGCTTCATCATCTTTTCAATGTTTTTGTTTAAGCTTTGATTGGTGGTTTTTGCGGTTGGTTTATGGAAGATCATGAAGGATTTTGAAGTTATAAGGTGGTGATTGATGATATATATGTTAAACTATTGGTAAATAACATGAATAGTGGAACGAAAACTAAAAACAAAAACCTATGCATAAGGATAAACTGTTAGTGGGCTATTTTGGGGCCATTTTGTTGTTGTGTTCCAAAACTAAAAAATTATTTTCAGGGTGTTGTGCTATGCTCTTATGAGTTACGAACACCACGCGATTGGAACGAGGATAAATGTCGTTATAACAAAGTCCTTGCGGATTTTTTTTTTCAATCCTAAGAAGAAGTTTAATTCTCCGTTCATGCTCATTTCAAAATCTTTACTCATGCTTTCAGAGAAATCATTTCATAAAGTAATATCAATAGACCTAACAATGATGTCGTCAATTATTTTTAATAGAGTCAGCTCCAAAACATACCTGCAACATTTATTAATTTCACGAACTGGTACCCTTTAATAAGAAGGGTCCTTTGGATGATTTTACCATTTTTTATAAGGAACATTTATGTTTTCCTTTTGCAAAACTGGGTACAAGATAATTAATCTTAGTAGACACGAGCATTTATGAGTAGCAGGTTTATAAGATGCATGATTTAGTCTAATTTTATATCTAGAAATTTTTTGATGATAATTTCTATAAGATCTTTCATTATAGAGCTCTTTTCTTGTATTTTTTTTTATAATAATTGGTGCAGTTTACATTCCATTTGGAACCCAAATCATTTTTCCTTTATAATTTTCATTTCGAGCATTGCACGTGTGATAAGAATGGCCATTTCTATTACAGTAAGAGCATTTAGTAAAAAGAGATGTATCAATTTCTTTTTCTTTACTTTTAACATGATAAAGTCCTTTATATTTTATTTTACTAGATTCTCCAGCATATCCTTGTAATACCCGGTAAAATAAATAAATAAATAAATAAGTATTGAATAATAATAAAAAAAAATTAAAATTATTTTGTTTTAAATTATAGTAATTGTACTTTGTCTTTTATTTAGGTCAAACTAGTCGTTTACTTTTGGGCTAATAAGTATTAATAAATGATGAATAAATTGAGTTGATAATTGGGCCTTATAATTAATTGGGTTTTTTTTATATTTGGGTCAAATTGTATTTAATTTTGTGAACAATAATAAGTAAGAGATTTCATTAATTTGGGTTTTTAATCTAATTAGGATATTAAAATCTTATTATAATTAGGAGAATTAATAAAATTTATTAATAAAGAAATACATAGTTAAACCTAATTTACTCAAGCACTAAACCTAATTCGTAACTGAAAGAGAAAGGAGGCGACGAGAGAGAGAACAAAAGGAAGAGAAAATTAGCAGATTTACTTTGTTGCATAGGAAGCGAAAAGGTATTGTAACTTTGCTATTACTAATGAATTGTTGTAACTTGTCTTTGATTGGCATACTGAATTGATTAAACATTTGTTTAGAACCGTAAATTATATGTTATGTATGTATGTATGAATTGATGATTGCTTTTTCCTTAAAAAAAGAAAAAAAGGTTAGTGTGATGCAGAAAATCTACTGTACTTTTGTAATGTAATAGGGATTATATATATATATATATATATATATATATATATATATATATATATATATATATATATATATATATTATATTTTAATATGTATTTGATTTATGAAGTGTATAAATTGAATTAGTGAGTCAAATTAAAAGTTATGTATATTAATTTAAACTAGTTAATCTTGTTGATAAAATTATAAAAATTACTTGATAATAAATTTAACAATATTATGTTGTTAATGGGTAAATTTGTAATAAAATTTTATTTTATTTTATTAGATCGACTTGAAGATTAGCATAATCTTATTTAAATTTTAGGTATTACATTGCTTAATTCAAGTACGGATTTCGTAATCATTCAGCGATACTCTTTAATTTTAGTTTGTTCGTTTTGCTTGTTTTGATTTCGGATATTGTCTCGATACCTTGATCTTAGTGAAGTTCATATGATAGTTTATTTTGATCTTTAGAATATCATAACTTGTACTCTTTGAACTTGTTTATCATGTTTAATATTTATTTTGATTTTTGTAGTGATGTACATGTTAGTATATTTTAGGAGACTCGTGTTGATAATTCGTTTGATTTAACATGTACACGTTAGAACCCTTTTGTGTTGATATTGTGTTGCATGTGTTGTGACATGATATTTTTGTTAGAATATACCGTAGGGTATACCTGAGCTATAACTATCTATGGGGGCACCACAAGCATATTCTCTTGGCACTAGGGCATGACACCTTCCGTGGCGGTGTGATCAGTCCACAACGTCTCCGTTTTGTGCTCCGGTGGGAGTTGGCCATTTGGTGTTTTGTTGTGGGAGGCGTATGGGTCGACCCTAGTTTCTGTTTTGTTCTGTTATGCGGAGTGGTGATGTTTGTGCCAAACACGCCTTTCGATTTTACATGCATTGAATTCGCGGTCCAATGTGTGTGACTTGCCTATGTGATATTATTTGATTTGCATGTGTGATGACATTATTTGACTTGCCTGTGTGGCAAGGTATATTCTGTTTTATTTTGAGCTCGGTATGAAATAACACGCAACCATTTGATTCAGCTTATTATTTCGTTGTGTTAGTTTTGTTCGTTTAAGTTCAGTTCATTAAATTGAGTTAGATATTTCGGTTCATTATTTGTATTCTATATCCGTACTAGGCATTTGGCTCATGCTGTGTTTTTCTTCCGGCAGGTAATCAGGAGAATCAAGGGCAAGTGTGATGAGGGCTCTCTTCATTCCAATGGTTTAGAGATATTCTATTTAGGCTTGATAAGTCACTTTATTTGAAATTGTAATAAATAATTTAGATTATGGTTTTAGCCAGTTTAATATTTATTATGGTTTGACTGGTGGTATTTATCAGATTTTTGGACTATTCTTTTGTGGCCTGGAGCCTTGTTTTAATTTCATCAATTTTGTTGTGTTTTGAGTAACTTCTCTTTCTATTTCGAAAAGGGGGTGTTACAATCCCAGTCATTCTTTGTTAAATCCACATCTTTGTTGATTAAGAATGACATCGAGGTTTTTTTCCCTTTTGTGAACTTAAGAACTATAGTATTTAAATCGTCATATTCTTTAGTTAAAATATTAATTTGATCTATTAAAGAAGAATCTTCACTTTGTTTTTATAATTCTTTCTTTAGAGATGAATTTTCAAGCTTGAGATTTTTAATATCTTTACTTAACACTTGATTTTTTACTTGAGTATTTTCATTAATTATAACAAGTGTTGAATTTTCAACTTCAAGATTTTCAATAGAAATGATTAGTGTTGAATTTTCTATCTCCAGATCTTTGTTTATTTTTCTTAATTTTTCTAATTCTTCCGTTAGTAATAAACTTTCTGAATAGTTATTTTCTAATTCTTCTTTTTCTTTATTTAAAATTTCATTAACTATAATTAAGTTCGAATTTTTTATTTCAATATTTTTTTAATTTTAATTAATTTTTCAAATGAAAATTTTAATTTAATAAAATCTTCTTTAATATTTTCATTATCTTCATATAAACAATCATATGCTTCTTGTAGTTCATGATGTTCTTCATTTATATTATCTAAGGTACGTGTGATAAATGAAGTGCCAGGTAATTGGTGCTCAAAATTTACCTTAGATTTTGGTGATGAATCATTATTTGCCATTAAACATAGATTTGCAATTTTCTTGGTTTGTTCAACAACTTCTTCATCATATCTTTCTTGATCTACAAGTAAAGCTTTGAAAGCAATTCCTTTCTTCTTGAGATCTGTATCTGATCCTGCTTTTTCAACTAACATGTCGACTTCGTGGGCATGAAAATTTTCAATAAGGTTATCAAGAGGATAAGTAGTTAGGTCTTGCATTTCATTAATAGTAATAACCTTCATTTTTCATGATGGATGGAAGAGCTTTGAGAATTCTTCTGTTTTTCTTATTAGTTGTATATGCCTTTCCTAGTTGTTCCAGTTCATCAATATTATGGAAAAACGTGTTTCCATATCAATGATCTTTTCACTTTCTTCTAACTTGAAACTTTCATACTCCTGGATTCGAGCATCTTTTCTAGTTTCTTTAATATAATTGGTTCTTCATAAGTTACAATCAATTTTTCCTAGATTTCTTTTGAATTATTACAATTGCTAACTCTTTTGTAATCTTTTTCAATGAGAGCACTATTCAGTACTTTTTCAGCTATGGATGCTATGTTCATAGCCTTTTCATCATCAGTAGTGAACTCATCAACATCTTTCTCAACGATCTTTTCTCCTACAATTTTTGTAAGAACTTTTACACCTCGTTCTATTGCAAGCTAAACTTTGATTCCTTGCAATTTGGCATAGATTTTGAATCTGCTCTTTTAGGTGGCAAAATTTGTTCCATCAAATAGTGGAGGTCTGGTTATTAACAGTCCTTCTCCGCAACCAGTAGCATTGTAGCCTATAAATGGATCTACTCTTAGGTATGCTTGTAATCACTTAACAAAAAAGTTAAAGAGCACCGCTATGATACCAATTGAAAGTCTAATAATAACTTAGAAGAGGATTGAATAGATTATTACGGATAAAAAAGTATCTATGGCCTCTTTGAAATTTTAGATAGTTTATTTGCAGTGTTAGAAATTAATATGCAAGACAATAAAAATTTAATCACACAATGCACATAGATTTGTTTGGTTCACAACATACATCCCGGGTATGGTGCTACTTCCAGTCTCAAGCTCCTCTATAGGACTTGAGATCCTATTACTTCCTGTAATAAAAACTCCTTCAACAGGCGGAGAAGTATTTACAAAGTTTTACAGACAAACTTTCAATTACTCTTAACTAATCTATCTTGGACCACAAGCTCCCAGCTCCCTCCTCCCTCCTCAAGTTTAGTTGTACTTCTTTTGAGTTTAGTTCTATTCTATGATCTGATCGTGAAATAACAGTCTCTTTTTCACCACACAAGTACATTAGAGACACAATTTCCTGCTGACCTCTCTAAGAATTTGGTCTTGGTCATAGAATTACTCGTCTTTCTCACAGGTACATAAAATAAACTAACTCTACCTTTTTCCTTTTTACAAGAGATTTTGACAGGGATATGCTTCTAAAATAAGCAGATAGAATTTAGTACAGATATATAATAGTTTAATTAACTTTTATATTTAAGGCTTCTCAAATAAGCAGATAGCAGTTAAAGAGCATATATATATATAAAAGTACAAAATATGCTTCTTTGTGAGCAGATAGTAATTTATGCTTAGATCAAATAATGCTTCTATATAAGTAAAGGTGTAAATTTATGCACTGTTATAAAAGTTTAAATAACTTTTATATTTTGTATGAAAAGAGCTTCTTGAATAAGCAAGTATATAAATTTAAGCTTGATTTAAATGTGCTTTTGTAAAGCAGATATAAGAATTTTGTTCAGATTTATAAAGATTTAATTTTCTTTATAAATAAAGAATGTGTTTCTATGGGAAACAAATTTAACTTTAATTTCATATATAAAAGTTTAAATAACTTTTATATTTAGAGTGAAAATGCTTCTGCGTAAGTAGATAAGTTGTGTGACGCCCCCAGAATAGGTCCATACAACCCATTCTGAGTCGCCAAATACATGATACACAATTTAAATACAAATTTTATTTACACAACTGTCGTGCAAAATACGACAACACAATAGCAGAGTTTCAAAACAAATATTATCTTGTAGACAATATTCAAACTCAAATAAAGTCCTCATTACAATTATTGTTACACTATTTTACAAAATAGTGAGGACTGCTATAAAAACCATCATGAGTCATTACTTCACTCCCCGACTTGTCCCAGCTATATTCTCGCCTCCTGAGAAGAACAATGGAACCAAAAGGAAAAGGGTGAGCTCAACTAGCTCAGTAAAAAATATTATGACTAAGATAATGTAGAACAAATTATCATTAGTTCTCAATACGGAAAAATCTGATAGTATACAATAGACAACAAGTTTTAGATCACCAACTGCAGCGAAAATAGCAATCCATTAGAAGAGTCAAGTTAAGCATGATGTCTACTATCTTCTATGATTTAAAAGTCCATCATCAATATTTTATCCATGTAACAACAATCAATAAATATTTCACATCAACAAATTATCTATGCACTACGGGCCAAGGATATTCATTAGTATCACCAGTGGTCATGATTATGCCAAACAACTGTCCATCTATGCACTACGGGCCAAAGAGGACTTTCAAAACATCATTTGTGTGTAACATTACAGGTCATGATTATACCAATTCAAAATTCCTTGTCATAATCATACCAATCAACAGTCCATCTATGCACTATGGGCCAAAGCTGACTTTTATCGCAACATAAACATGAGGATGATGACAGTGATATAAGGAATTAATCAAGTGAGATCAATGATAAATATTAGAGATTTATAATTCAATTTATACAGAGTTCAAGAATGTCCAAATTGTCAACATGATAACTATTTGTGGAGTAAAATTCAAGAATGATATTCATGTATCAAAAATAATTTGGACAGAAAAGAAATCACTTTTGTCGTAAATTGTACCCGAATGAATAGTACCACATGAAAAGTACTCCGTCATGCAAAGTATCCTAAATTCCTGAGTGAGTAGTACATGAGTGAATAATACCACATGAATAATATCCAGTTATGCAAAGTACCCCAAGTTTCCGAGTGAGTAGTACCCGAGTGAATAGTACCCCGAATGAAAATATTAAAATAAGAAAGTTCAGACCAATATTTCAATGAAACGATACTAGATGAAGCGCAAAATTCAAGGATATTCTATTAAATTCAGGGATTATAGAAGCAATACTTACCATAGTAAGTTTAGATTTAAGAATATGAAAAAAAATATATACGAAACTGTAAATGGATTTTCACCCGTTATGCGGTAATTCGCGTAGACATATCTTTTCCACAAATAAAGAATGAGTACGAAGGGTTATTCATCATGCATGCGATAATTCGCGTAGACAAGTTATTTCCATAGATTAAAGAATGAATATAAAAAATAATATCCCTTATGAATACTAAAGAAATAATACCCCTTACCTTAGTAGAAGATTGGATACTGCAATAGTAAAGTAGCAGAATACTTTTTTTCTTTCTCTCTATAGTTTCTCTTGTGAGTCTTAGTGAATTGGTGAGAATGAAAGAAGAAATAAGCTTCAATTTATAGGAGAATGGACTAAATAGTAACTGATTCACGTATGGTCCAGATTAATTTACTATTAAAACTGACAGTCCATATTGATTTACTATTAAAACCACAAGCGATTGTCCATATTGATTTAATATTAAAATCACAACCGACGGTCCAGATTGATTTACTATTAAAACCACCACCGACAATCCAGATTGATTTACTATTAAAATCACCACCTACGGTCCAGATTGATTTATGATTGTATTATGTGGTTAAAGGTCAATTTTTGACCTAGTATATGTGATTATGTGTATGTGTTGGGATTTTTAGAGGAAAAATAATTTTTTTGGAGAAAACGCTAAAACAATATTCATAAAATACAGAAAATGCTTTTTTGTTTTTTCGACTTATGTAATAGCGTTTATTCAGGAAAGGAAGATGTAATCTCTAATAAAGAATTTACGAATTTTTTTTACAGTTTTGGCTAATCGAACGAGTTAGGAAAACCTAACTATAAAGAAAATGAGTAACTGGATCGGTTTGGTCTTACTGAGCTAGGTAAGCCTAGGGTGAGCCTTGGGTAGGAGTGGCTTGGCCAGGGTTAAAGTCAAGGGTTAAGCTTAGGGTTAAAACCTAAATTCGTAGAGCCAAAGTCTTTGTGGTTAACTATGGTCAACATGTGGGTGAAATGAAGATGAAATTAAAGCAAAATGAAAACCAAAGGTAGCCAAATGGGGGGAGTGCACCCGGCCAGATAGAGGAAAGAAGGATTGGAAAGCAATGCATTTAATGCTAAGTAAAGATGTCTTAGATGTAATGACGATGACATAACCCTAGCTTGCTTAATTGATGATTGGTTAAGTATACTTAGGGGTTGATTAACAAGTATTGGAAGAAGTGGATGGGATAGACTTGGTGAAGGCCAACTGTAGTGATCAACTTAGATGCAAGACCAAACTATGTCTTATACACTTTACCAAAAGATATCATCTTATTCATTTCATTCAATCTTCTTTTGCTTTTGTCATTTGAGAGAGAAAAGAAAGCAAGACAGAAATAGAGAGAGAGGAAGCTCAAACAAGGAGAGGATTAAGGAAGAGCGATAATCAAGCTTGAGTTCTGAACATCTAGCTAAGAAGAAGAAGGAAGAACACCAAAGGTAAAACATTAAACCCTAGCTTCATCATCTTTTCTAAGTTTTATTTAAGCTTTGATTGGTGGTTGTTGTGGTTGGTTTATGGAAGATCATGAAGGATCTTGAAGTTATAAGGTGTTGATTGATGATATATATTTTAAACTACTAGTAAATAATGTGAAAAGTGGAATGAAAACTAAAAACACAAACCTATGCATAAGGATGAACTATAAACAAGTAGTGGACTGTTAGAGGGCCATTTTGTTGTAGCGTTCCAAAAATAAAAAAGTATTTTCAGGGTGTTGTGTTATGATCTTATGAGATACGAACACCATCCAATTGGAACGAGGGTAAAATCCATTATAACGAAGTTATGGCGGATTTGTTTTGCAAAACTAGTTAAAAGATTTAAAAGCAGTTTGTACACCAACTTTTGAGTTTTATTTTTGGGTAGTTAGAGTCTCTGGAAATTTTTTTTGCTCTGGGGATTATTTAGTACGTAGAATAAGGAAGTTGTAGGCTTAAGAATGAACTCATTCGAACTTCAGATGAGTGAGTTATAACGTTTGAAAAAATGTACGTCAAATTTGCCTAAATAGAAAATTAGTCAACGAAGATTTTTTTAATCCACTATTTTGGCTTTATAATGAGTCTGAAATTTTTTTACACTTAGGGGATTTGTAGAGGATGTTACGAGCTAGAAAATAGCTCGAAAACAAACTCATTTCGATGTCAGGTGAATAAATTATGATGATCAGAAATAGGTGCATTGAAGTTGTCAATTCTAAAAAATAACACTAAAATCAGGATGTAACACTGATTTTTGTGGCATTGTTTTGGGTTGTTAAAGTTGTTGAAAAATATTGACTTTCTGGGGTTTGTAGAGTGTAATACCAACAGGAAAAGGGCTCTAGAAGGAACTCATTCTGACTTAGAACGAGTGAGTTAGGAGGCTTGAAATATAAGGGGTCATGGCTGCCAAAGATAGAGGGAGACTTCTTAGGCAGGGGGTTGCTGGGCAGTGTGGGCGCATAGGCCAGCGCGGGCACATGGTAGGGCATTGGGGCACGGTTGTTGCCTGATGCTGGGCATTATTGTTGGCTGCTTGGGATAAGCTGTGCACAGGCGTGTCGTGGGATATTTTTGGATGTCTGGCAACATTCTTGATATTGTTTTAAAATGTTCCAAGTTATAAAAGACAAATATTATACAATGAAAAATAATGAATATAGAACATCGTAGGGGGTCGTTAAGAGGTTCTTGGCATTCTCTAACGCCGTGATGCCATGAAACGTTTTTGAAAGGTTTTCGTGTTACATAAATTATAAAATGTGAACAACATATAATGAGTAATAATGTAACGTAAACCAATATATGGAGTCTTTATGTGCCTAAATTATATGTTTTCATTTATTAAATGTGTAGAACATTTGAAGTATGTTTTTAAAGTACAAATAAAAGAATGCGTCAGGCAAGTATTCTTAAACTTTTTTCGCAAGTTTCTAACTTCCACAAATTATTTTATTGTGCAAGTTTTTTAATTTTATTCAAATATTTTTATTAAAGTTCTAATTTATGCAATGTTTATATATTGTGTGAACTCTAAACTTATGCATTTCTTTTGATAATTATACAAGTTATTCAGCTATGTTATATTGCATAGTATTAAGGTTTTAAAGTTTGATATTCCATGAAATGTTTTAAATATATGTAAATGCCTTTTGTTTCGAGTAAACACATATTACAATATGATTTGAATGTTATAAATTCTATAATGTTATCCAAACCAAATTAAATTAGTGTGAACTCTGAATTAAATCTGAGATGAACAACCCAGATTAGGGGCAATTTTGGTCTAATTTTCTAGCTGACCCTTTTGGGAGATAAAACAAACGCATAAAGTCGTTTAAAATAGTGTTGTGCACAATATATGGTACACTAAACTGATCACCTGTATGAGACCCCAAATTTTATGAATAAAGATTTAATTTTTTCGAAATATTTTTTTTAATATTATGGTGTGGATTTGAGATAGTGTTATAGTTGTGGGTAGTATTTATAAATTTTGCAAAGTATACAAGTTGTTAAATAACATTCATTTAGTCCGGGAATATTCTTTTTATCGGGAAATATCCGTACGACGGCATAATCATTAGTGAACCCCACAACGGAAGTATTGTCGTAGTAAGAAAACGACATAATTATCTTTTTATAAAAATAACGGCGACAGTGTTACCGTTAAAACTGTTGAATTACTCGGTAGTAAAAGTACAATAATGCGCGTGGTTGCATAGTAGCACACGGTATTGATTATTGTTGCTAACGTAAGAAGTCACTCAGTTATACTCAATTATTGCTACAGTAATTACTGCATCATATCTCTCATATTATTGATTCAATTATTGTCACAGTAGCATTTGTATAATATGTTATGTTATTAAATCAATAATTAAGACGGCAAAGTTATTCATATTATTATTTGTAATATTAACGATGTCTAGAAGTTCTGCCAATGAGAGGTTTGGTTACCTAATTGCGCACCAATAGGGAGAAATCCTTATTAGAAAGCCCCCTCTTTCCTGGGAACGACCTGGTCGATTAATATATTGAATTATAATAAAGGTGATAAGTTTTGTTTTATTATTATTAAAAATATAATAAAACAGAAAACTTTTTATATAAAACAGAATACTTTTATAAAGTTATTTAATTTATTAGACTATAAATAGAATATATGATATTCTATTATACATAGTATTTACATAGTGTCTGCATAGTATTTACATAGTAAAATCTTTTTATATAAAACAGAATACTTTTATAAAGTTATTTGTTTTATTAGACTATAAATAGAATATATAATATTCTATTATGCATAGTGTTTGCATAGTGCATGTATAGTGTTTGTATAGTAAAATCTTTTTATATAAAACAGAATACTTTTATAAAGTTATTCGTTTTATTAGATTGTAAATAGAATATATTATATTTTATTTAAAAGATTTTGTTTTATTAGAATATTTTATTAATACTGCATAATAAATCAATATGGACCGTTCGTTTAAAAGTAAATCAATTTGGATCTTCCATGAATTAGTTACTATTCAGTCCATTCTCCTATAAACAGATGCTCATTTCTTCATTATTTCTTACGAATTCACTGAAACTCTAGAGAGAGAAACTATAGAGAGAAAGAAGAAAAGTATTCTGCTACTTCACTACTCCTATATCCAGTTTCTTCTAAGGTAAGGGGTATTATTTCTTTCGTATTCATGAAGAAAACTTCTGTTATTCCATTCTTTATTATTATGTTGGATAACCTGCATACGTGGACTACCCTATACTTGGTGAAATTCTTCTGTTATTCCATTTCTTATTATTATGTTGGAATAACCTATATATGCGAATTACCGCATACATGGTGAAATTCTTCTGTTATTCCATTCTTTATTATTATGTTGGAATAATCTGCTTATGCGAAGTACCGCATACATGATGAAATTCTGTTGTTATTCCATTCTTTATTATTCTGTCATAATATCCTGTCTGTGCGTTTACGCATGACCTGGTTCTATTCTTTATTATTCTGTCAGAAAATCATGTATGTGCGTTTACGCATGACCTGGTTCCATTATTTATTATTCTGTTGGAATAACCTGTCTGTGCGGTCTATCGTATTCATGATGAATTCGTCTGTTATTCTATTCTTTATTATTCTGTTGGAATAACTTATCCATGTGGATTACCACATGCATGGTTAATGATCATTCGTATTCATTCCTTATTAAATTGTGGAAATGATCTGTCTACGTGGATTACCGCATGGCGGGCGAAAATCCATTTACAGTTTCATATATTCTATTATACTCAGTTGGTTAATGCTTTGGCTTCTATACTCCATCAAATTAGTTGATATTCTTGATAATTGCGCTTCATCCAGTATCTTTTCATGAAAATATTCTTCTGAGTATTCTTGAATTTTACTCTACAAAGCAGTATCATGTTGACAATTTGGACGTTATTGGTTCTTGGATAAATTAATTCTTGAACTTGTTTTACTTAATTCTTATATCATTGTCATCATCCTCATGTTTATATTTTGTTGAAAGTCATCTGTGGCCTGTAGTGCATAGATGGACTTGGTATGATTATGACTAGGGATTATTCGGTGTAATCATGACCGTAATGTTACAAATGATGTGGTAAAGGTTCTCATTGACCCATAGTACATTGATGGACAGTTGTTGGCATGATCATGACCATTGATGAATACACGAATATCTTTGGCCCGTAGTGCATGGATAATTTGTGGTCGTGATACTAATGAATATCCTTGGCCGTAGTGCAGGGATGATGTGGATTATTTATTAAGCTGAGTCTCAGCGATAAAAGTGATGAAAAACTTTTTAAATCATAAAAGATAGTAGATTTTATTCTCTACTTGACTCTTTTAATGGATAGCTTGTTCCGCTGCAGTTAAACTTGATGTTTGTTATATTTTGTTAGTTTAACACTGTTAAAGGCTAACGATAATTTATTCTACATTATCTTAGTCATAATATTTCTTACTGGGCTAGTTGAGCTCACCCTTTTACTTTCATTGTTCTCTTCAGGAAATGAGAACGTAGCAGGGAATAGTCGGGGAACGGAGTGACGGTCCAGATGATAGCATTAGTAGTCCTCACTATTCTATGAAATAGTGTGAGAATAAATGTATTGAGGACTTATTTTGAGTTTGAATACTGTCTAAAAGATAATATTTGTATTAAAACTCACAGTTCATGTTGTATATTTAAGATTTGTATTTGTATTCTGTACCATGTATTTGGCGATTCAGAATAGGTGATGTATACCTATTTTGGGGGCGTCACAACCTGGACGTGCCCAGAGAAGTCAAGACTGTTTACAATTAAATTATTGTTAAACTTTTTATGAAAAGAAAAAGTTCAAGGTCATATGACCATTCAGTATGTTGTTTCAGAAATGTAAAATAAAAGGAATTTCTTATTATTATTCCTATTTATTCGAAATGTTTTCCCAACAATTGTTTAGTTGTTGAAATGTTAACATGATTTTTGATTTTGTTGTTGCTTATTCAACTATTTATACTTGCTGAGCTTTGTAGCTCATTCTTACTTTAAATTAAATGTTTTCAGCAAAGATCGAACGTTTAGAAGGTTCTGGTAAAGACTAAGGAAAGTGAAAGATAAACAAATAAAAGACTATGTGCCTCATTAGTAATTATTTAGTAGAAGTGTAATATTATGTCATAATATTATATTTTGAAGATTGTGAGCCCAAGTACAAATTAGGGTTCACATACGACCTAAAGAATTGAATGACAAATAGAAAAGTCGAAAATAAATGTGCAAGACCCGAGAAAAGCCTCCATGTGTCCCCAGGCAGAAGACTCGTGGAGGCGACTCATTTTGGGAATTGATTGAGGGATTGGATTGGTGGCTAGAAGGACAAGATGATCTGGTAATTACTCTGATGACTAAGGGTATTTCTGGAATTTCTCCGAGGACATGTGCCTGGCACGTAACCATTTTCCAGGAAACTCTATAAATACCTCTTCCATTCTATGAAGAAGGGACTTTGGACTCTTAGACCTTTTGGAGGACTATAAGACTTGGACATTCTCTCTCAACCCGAAGCACTCAAGAAGGCTCTCTGAATCCTTGCTACCCTAATAATGTTCTCAGATTTTAAGAGTTCTGCCACGTGTCGTTGGAGTAATCGCTCACCTGTTCTTCTCCCCTCTTCAATCAATTAGTCAATTCTGTACTCTTTGTGAATTTCTCTCCTCCTCAGCCAACACGAAACCCTAAACCTAGTAAGGTACGATTTCCTTGCCCACATTTCTTTGGCAACTCCGCTGGGGAGTTGTAGAATTCGTGAAGGGTATGCCCACAACTCGAAGTGTGAGAACTACAGGAAGATCTTCACCAACAAATAACATTACCTCACCGGATCCAGTTCCAAGGCAAGCAAATCAAGCTTTCCAAGGCATGAATTTAGATCTCGATCAACCCATTCTTGAATACGCCTCAGAAGGAAGTTCAACATCACCATTCATGGCTGATCAACAACCAACGAATGTTAAGTAGACAGGCGCGAGAAGGTAGGGCGAGGAAGAAAGTGGAGGGCAGGCAAATGAAGTGCAATTGGAGATGCTTAAGGCATTGAAGGAAGCACGGAAAGGATAAGGGATGATGATGGCTATGATGCTGGAGATGCAGATGAAGCAAGAGGAAATGGGGAATTTTCGCCAATAGTTGATGTAAATCCCCACTTTCAAGGCCATGATTCCAAGTAGTTCGCAGGAGTGGAGGACAACAACAACAATAATAACAGAGATAATCAGATTGTACCTCCATTAACGGAGAATTAGTCGGTTCCAATCATCAACTTGGAACCCCAAAATAGTGATGACATGCCACAACCTAGACTGAAAGCAATCCAGCCTTAAACAAACATCATGACGACCACTCTCCCCACATTTTCACAAGTGTATTTACCGACCATCTGAAGCCACGTCCAATGAACGAGCCAACAAGCACAACCAATGCAAGCTTTGCACGATGCAAGTGTGCATCAACCAATTTCTTTACCATACACACCGCCAATGCAACAATACGTCATAACACCACAAAGAGTCCATGCCACGAGCCAATACGTGATGAAAGATGATATGATCGATGTGATCAATCAACTTCGTAGGCAGACATCCCGACCTTTGGAGTTAGACTTTACTCCACCTTACCTGGCACATATTCGGAGACAACCTTACCCGATAGGTTATATCGAGCATCCCCCGCAATTTCCAAAATACAATAAGGAGAAAGGAAATGCTAGGGAACACAATGTCAGGTTCGTGGAGTCGATGACCCCATGGTTATGATATGATGAAATGAACAATCACAATTTGTTGATAAGGGAATTCAACAAGACTTTAACGGATGGTGCCTTTAGTTGGTACTACAACTTGGATAAGGGATCAGTCAATCATTGGGATGATCTAAAATTACATTTTTTAAAGAAATTTTTCTATGTGCAAAAATAGGTAACCATTGTAGAGCTTATGCGATTCAAGCAGAAGCCAAACGAGGAGTTATCGGATTACGTAGACAGGTTCAAGGCCCAAGCATAGAAGTGTGCAGAGGCAATTGAAGAAAAGAACTTGGTCAGCATATGCAACAATGGTGCTTTAGACGCCTTCAAACCCCACCTCATTACCAAGGCTTATGATTCATTTGCGACCCTCTCAACTTTTGCACAAGACTTGGGAGGAATCATGACATTGCCCACCAGCCATGCGACGGTTACATGGAAGGGCAAGAGGACAACAACTGTGGCTTTGGCGGATTCTCAGTCAAAAACACAAGGGGGCAAGACGGAGAAGAATGAGAAATTTAAGTGAAATAGAGGTAAGCATGGGGACATGTATATCAGAATGCTAGTTCTGGAGGCTATCAAATGCAGTGAGAAGGCATTCAGGGGCATGTAGGAACAATGGGTCGAGAACGGAGTGGTGAAGCCTCCAAGGCCCCGGTTTGTTGTGACGGAAGAGATGAATAGAAGACCGGACTTCTGTGTATACCACCAGTACGCAGGACATTCCACTATGGACTGTTATAGTTTGCGAAGGATATACCATGAGAAGCTGGCGGTCGAAAAGATTGAACTAGGAAAATAAACGTGCAACACTATCACTCATGGTGCAGTCCCAGAAGTCAAGATGATGGACAACCTAAATACTAGCTCTACCATCGAAAGAACTCTGAACTATAGATACAAGAATTGACGAATTAAAAATCCACCCAAGATGGTGGTCAACCAAAAAATGGTGGTTTAAGTCCTCAGGAGTATCCTTTGCCAAGTAATTGGGTGACCAAGGAAGGAGGCACATGAATTGACGAATTAAAAAAAAATCCACCCAAGATGGTGGTCCACTCTGAATGGTGGCCAAGTCCTCGTAAAATACACTTGCCAAGAAATTAGACGACCCAAGTGATGAGGCACCTTATTTAAAGTCCTCGTCGACTGCACTTGCCAAGAAATTAGACGACCCAAGTGATGAGGCACCAGATTTCAAGTCCTCGTAGACCGCACTTGGCAAGAAATTGGACGAACCAAGTGACGAGGCACCCGAGTGTTACACTTTATCATCAAAAGTGAATATGGCACCTAACTATAAGTCCTCAGACCCGAAAAGTTATACTTTCAACTTCAAAAGTAATCGAGGTACCTGACTATAAGTCCTCAGAAGTTACAGTTTCAACTTTAAAAGTGATTGATGTGACGCCCCCAAAATAGGTATACATCACTCATCTTGAGTCGCCAAATACATGGTACTGAATACAAATACAAACTTAATTATACAACATGAGCTGAGAGTTTTTACACGAATATTGTCTCATAGACAATATCCAAACTCAAATTCAATTTTCATTACATTTATTATTACACTAAATAGTGAGGACTACTAAAATAACCATCTCGGACCGTTACTCCATTCCCCGACTAGTCTCTGCTACGTTCTCATTTCCTGAAGAGAATAATGAAAGCAAAAGGGTGAGCTCAACTAGCCCAGTAAGAAATATTATGACTAAGATAATGCAAAATAAATTATCGTTAGCCTTCAACAGTGTTAAACAATAAACAACAAGTTTAACTGCAGCGAAACAAGCAATTCATTAGAAGAGTCAAGTAGAGCATGATATCTACTATCTTCTATGATTTAAAAAGTTTATCATCAACTTTATAGCTGAGACTCAGCTTAACAAATAATCCACATCACTAAATTATCCATGCACTACGGGCCAAGGATATTCATTAGTATCACGTCCACGAATTATCCATGCACTACGGGCCAAGGATATTCGTGTAATCACCAATGGTCATGATCATACCAGCAACTATTCATCAATGCACTACGGGCCAATGAGGACTTTTACCACATCATTTGTAACATTACAGGTCATGATTATACCGAATGATCCCTGCTCATAATCATACCAATCAACAGTCCATCTATGCACTACGGCCAAAGATGACTTTCATCACAATATAAGCATGAGGATGATGACAATGATATAAGAATTCAATTAAATGAAAACAAATGATAAATTTTAAAGATTTATAATTTAATTTATCCAGAATTCAATAATGTCCAAATTATCAACATGATACTACTTTGTGGAGTAAATTCAAGAATAATATTGTATCAAAAATGATTTGGACCGAAAAGAAATCAATTTTTGTCATGAATAGTATTTTGGATGAATAGTACCCGAGTAAATAGTACTCTGTGAATAGTACTTTAAGAATAGTACCCCACAAATAGTACTTTATGAATAGTACCCGTGAATAGTACTTCGTGAAAAGTAATTCATGAATAGTATCCCGTAAATAGTACTTTATAAATAGTATCCTGTGAATAGTACTTTGTGAATAGTACCGTATAAATGAATAGTACCCATTCATAGTACCCCGGCATGAAAAACTTAAAATTTAACAAGAATATTCAGAAAAATATCTTTATGAAACGATACTGGATGAAGCTCAAATTTCAAGGTTATTCTACTAATTTCACGGTGTACAGAAGCAATACTTTAACAAAATGAGTGTAGAATTAGGAATACAAAACGAAATAATATTATTCACATACTACAGAGTATGGAAGAAAATATTATCTCTTACGAATACTGAGCAAAAATAATATCTCTTACCTTAGAAGAATACTGGATATTAGAATAGTGAAGTAGGAGAATACTGTTCTTCTTTCTCTCTATAGTTTCTCTCTCAATAGATGCTCTTGTGAGTCTTAGTGAATTGGTGAGAATGAATGAAGAATGAGCTTCTATTTATAGGAAAATATAATTTCGATAATTGCACGATTAGGGACTCGAATTATTGCAGTATACTACCTTCATCTATACCTCTATTTTTAATTTAGTCCTGCAAGTATTATCAATCTTACACCACTTCCCCTAATAATTTATGCATGTGAACCAATAGTTCCATACATGTGAACTAACAGTAATTTACATGTGAACCAATATCAATTAATTGCTCATTTATCTGATTAATTGCCCTTTTGGTCAATAAAACATCCAAAAATCAATTATTATCGAAATAAAAGTCAATTTCCACTAACACAAATAATCCCAACACAATGAAAATATTTTTATCAACAATTTTATCTTTAATCAACACGAACTTATTCATCATTAATATTATAACTCACAATATTTAACAACCAGATCATTTTCAGGAAAGAGGGGGCTTGCCAATAAGGAATTTTCCCTATTGGCGCGCAATTAGGTGACCAAACGCCTTTTCTCGACAGAACTTTCTAGACATCGTCAATAATACAAATAATAATATGAATAACTTTGTCGTCTCAATTATTGATTTAATAATATAAAATATTATGCAGATGATACTATGACAATAATTGA
This sequence comes from Panax notoginseng, assembly GCA_016801055.1. Taxonomy (NCBI): domain Eukaryota; kingdom Viridiplantae; phylum Streptophyta; class Magnoliopsida; order Apiales; family Araliaceae; genus Panax; species Panax notoginseng. The sequence continues at coordinate 27,369,656 of CM029015.1, read as the reverse complement.
ATCAATAATATGAGAGATATTATGCAGCAATTACTGTAGCAATAATTGAGTAACTTCTCACGTAAGTATTAATAATCAATACCGTGTGCTACTATGCAACCACACGTATTACTATACTTTTACCACCGGGTAGTTCAACAGTTTAGCGGTAAAACTTTCGCCGTTATTTTTATAAAAAGATATTTCTGTCTTTTTTAACTACGACAATAATTTCGTTGTGGGATCCACCAATGATTGTGACGTCGTACGAATATTCTCCGACCAATCGAATATTTTATAACAACTTGCTTATTTTACAAATTTTATAAATATTACCTACAACTATAGCATTATATCAAATCCACACCATAATATTTAAAAATATATTTCGAGAAAATTTTATAAATTTTGCAAAGTAAGCAAGTTGTTATAAAATATTTGACTGGTCGGGGAATATTGGATTTAACAGGAAATATTCGTGCGACGACACATTTATTGGTAGAATCTACAACGGAAGTATTGTCGTAGTTAGAAAATGACATAAATATCTTTTTATAAAAATAACGGCAAAAGTTTTACCGTTAAACTGTTGAAATACCCGGTGGTAAAAGTACAATAATACGCGTGGTTGCATAGTAGCACACGGTATTGATTATTGATGTTTACGTGAGAAGTCATTCAGTTATTCTTAATTATTGCCACAGTAATTGCTGCATAATATCTCTCATATTATTGATTCAATTATTGTCATAGTATCATCTGCATAATATTTTATATTATTAAATCAATAATTGAGACGACAAAGTTATTCATATTATTATTTGTATTATTGACAATGTCTAGAAAGTTTTATAGAGAAAAAGAGTCTGATCACCTAATTACGCGCCAATAGGGAGAAATCATTATCGGAAAGCCCCCTCTTTCTTGAGAATGATCTAGTTGTTAAATATTGTGAGTTATAATATTAATGATGAATAAGTTCGTGTTGATTAAAGATTAAATTGTTGATAAAAATATTTCCATTGTGTTGGGATTATTTGTGTTAGTGAAAATCGACATTTATTTCGATAATAATTGATTTCTAGATGTTAAATTGACCAAACGGACAATTAATCGGATAAATGAGCAATTAAATGCTATTAATTCACATGCAAATTATTGTTGGTTCACATATATAGAACTATTGATTCACATACATGTACTATTAGGGGAGGTGGTGCAAGATTGATAATACTTGAATGACTAAATTAAAAATAGAGGTATAGATGAAGGTACTATACTGTAATAATTTGAGTCCCTAAACGTGCAATTATCGAAACTATGTTTTTCTATAAATAGAAGCTCATTCTTCTTTCATTCTCACCAATTCACTAAGACTCACAAGAACAATTATAGAGAGAGAAGCTATTGAGAGAAAGAAGAAGAGTATTCTGCTACTTTACTATTCTAGTATCCAGTCTTCTTCTAAGGTAAGGGATATTATTTTTGTTCAATATTCGTATAAAATAATATTTTCTTCCATACTCTGTAGTATGTAAGTAATATTATTTCGTCTCGTATTCCTGATTATACCCTCATTTTGTTAAAGTATTGCTTCTATACTCCGTAAAATTTGTAGAATATCCTTAAAATTTGCGCTTCATCTAGTATCGTTTCATAATGATATTTTTCTACACATTCTTGTTAAATTTTAAGCTTTTCATATCGGAGTACTGTTCATGGGTACTATTCATTTATACGGTACTATTCACGGGTACTGTAACGCCCCCAAAATAGGTCCACACGACCCATTCTGAGTTGTCAGATATCACACTATAAAAATCAAATATAAACTTCATTTATACAACAGTTGAACTGTCGTACAGAATACGACCACAGTTAAACTGTGAGTTTCAATACAAAATCTATGTAACTCTCATGGTGCCTCGACCACAACACCTTACAAAGGTACTTTACATAAAAGTAAAGTCAATAACTGTTTTAGAAATTAAAATCTTTGGGAAGTACTCAAGGAAACCTTCGTACATGGGAGGCAATGCGTCTAGGTTATGATAGATATCATATGTTCACAGAATTATCCTTGGTTGACCCAATAGACCCCAAAGAAAAATGAGAAGATTACTATCATCTTCTTTCCAATGGTGAGTCATCTCTTGACATATAACTATCTCCAAGTGAAAATTATATTTCAAATAAACTCCAAGATCATATAGGTAGTGCTTGTAGATATACTCAGCAAGTGGATGTGCACAACCCTATCTTATGATAACACGAGGTTGTATGTCATTAGACATCTTGTATGATAGTGGCAAAACACCCTTTCAAAGTTGGGTTTACCTCACCCTATTCGGTTCACCAAAATTAAATATCAAATGACGTATACCATACGACACACTTATCTAAAGTTCTCAATAAAATTATTTTCATACTATGTAGGGAGAACCTCAACAGCTATAGACCACCGTTCTATTCCCCTTTTATCCCCGCTCGACCCAGCTACACTCTTATTACCTGAAAGGAATTATAAAGCAAAAAGGGTGACCACAACTAGCCCAGTAAAGAATATCATGACTAAAGATAATTTACATCATCAATAGCCTTCATCAGTAATAAATCAGATATTTGGAACATATGGTAGATAATAAAACTTTTCAACCATAGTTACAACGAAACGAGCAATCCATTAGAAGAGTCAAATAGACCATCAGATCTATTATCTTCTCCATGTTAAAAGTGTAACATTCCAGAATTTTTAAATGTAAGTTATAAATATTTATTGATTTATATAAATATTTAGTGGATATGTTTATTGTTGAATAAATAATTGTTCAATTTGAGTGATGTGGTTTATTTAATTATTTGTTGAATAAATAATTAAATATTAAATATTAAATATTTATTGGCAATATTAAATATTTATTGAATTATATGGCAATTTGAGTTGATGTGATTTAATTAATTAATTGTTGAGTAAATAATTAAGGAGCTAAATAAATTAATTATTATGAGATTTTATAATAATGGAGTTTAATTTAATAAGCTAGAGAGCTTATAATGATTTTAAATAAATAATAATATTTAAATGAGAAATTGTAGTTTGAAATATTAGTTGATTAAATGAAATTATAATTGTAAAAAGAATTATAATTGTTTATGTGTTAAAGTAATTTAATAGAGTAATGTTTTTATTTGATTTATTTAATTAAATAAAGTGTGACTAATAGTCTTGCTATAAAAGAGTTATTAAAATAAATTAAAAGAGTTTATTTTAGTTTGCCAAACATGCCTTATTGCATAATAAGTCTTTAATCTATTAGTATTTTACCAAACAAGGAGTAAGGATTAAGGGGTTATTTTACTTAGACTAGCCAAACAAGCCTTATGGCTTTTAAATTTCAAAACTCCTATAACTGATATATTTATCAGTACTTATATTATATTATTAATATATTACGTTATATTGTATGCGTTAGATTTTAGTACGTAAGATAGAAGAGAGAGAAAGGAGAGAAAAATAGAAAGACTCAGAGGAAGAAGAAGAAGAAAAGAAGAAAAGTGAGAGAATTCTAGAGAGAATTAAGAGATTATTAACAGGTTTTGGAGAAAAGCTTGACAATCATAGAGTTAGGACCATCATCTTCTTCATAATCCAAGGTAGGCCATCTTTTCTTTTGTAAGCTCTAAAAGTTTTCTTCTCCTAAAAAGTTCTCTGTGATTTTTATAAAGTGATGTTATGTTATAGTTTGGCATGGTTATTGATTATATGGTTGTTCTATGAACTTATATATGATTATAGAGAAATTAGTTCATGTATATATGTGTTTTGTGGAAGAAAATATTTTACAGAGTGTTCATATGACAATATGTATGAATATGGCTATTTTAAAATAGAAATTAAGGTTTTAATTGTTGTTAAATGGATAAATTGATTGTTAGAATTGATAGAGTATGTAAAAACATAATTATAATGCTTTGAAATTTCTGTGTTGGTTGAATAACAAAATCACAGTGTTGATTTTTTATGAAATAATATCAATAATGGAGTTTTGCCAAAAACCTTGAAATTAGGTGTTTTATAGTTGATGTTTAGACAAATTATGAATAGAAACACGTTAGGAATTGTCACAATGTGTTTGTATGAAGTTTATGTGCAAAATAGAGTGTAACTAGTCTATTAGATTCGAACTTTTTGGCCAATTTGGTTTTTCTTTCATGGCTGCCGAAGCTGTCAGTCGACGCTGACAGTTCGCGCCGCGGCACGGCCCAGCAGTTCATTGCTGGCGCCCCAGCGCTGATGCTCGCGCCCCAGCGCCGAGGCCCGTGCCCCAGCGCCGTGGCCCGCACCCCAGCACCGTGTCCCGCGCCCCAGCGCCACTGTTCCGCGCCCCGGCGCCGGAAAAGTGGCCTAGTTGGGCAGTTTTGGCCTCCTGTAGTAAAACGGCCATAACGTTTTCATACGAACTCCGATTTAGGTAATTCAAGATGATTCGGAAAGAGGACGAGTAGACCTACAACTTTCATTCTTTAAGTTTTTTTATTTGAGGTCTGTAACAGTAGTCAAAATGGTCATCTTTATGACTGTTGTGTATTTGGAGCCAATCGGAGGGCGTCGGGATGCACGAATGCAAGTGCAACCCTTTGGATATTAGTATAACTTAATGATAACATGTTGGACATGTATTAGGATGTTATATCAAGTTGTTAATGTACACGTGGTGTAATGGCATGATCATTTAAGTAGTTGTAATAAAGCTAAAATGTAATGTTCATGAAAGATGTGCTGTGTTTAAACTTAAACTTAGTTAGTAGCTATACTAAGAGTAATAAAGGAACTCATAAAGGTAATGTTAGTGTAGCTAATGTGTATTATCAATGCATATGGTATGTGTAGGACTTGGGGTGAACGTGAATAGTAATTGTTTAACCTACACGCGAGGCAAGTTCCCTAACCTTTGCTACTTTATTATTCAGCAAGATTACTTTTCACTGTTATGTTATACTTATGCAAGTTCTCTAACTCAAAACTTCATTGTACAAGTTTGAATTCGTTAAACACATTATCGCTTTAATTCCATTTCAATTGTACAAATTGCTAACTTTACACTTTCGTAGAGTTAGATTGTTTATTGTTGGTTAAGCTCGTGTATCTATTGGTTTATGAGGATGCATGTTATGATTATTCCATGATTATGCTATTAAATTATTCCTAAAGCATGATGTTAGTTTATAAATATCAATTCAACTATGATTATTCCATAGTATACAGTTATGTTGTTTGTAATCAACTAACCCTTAGTTGATTACCGTTGAATTCTAAATTACCCCGTGATGTATCCAAACCAAACTCACTTTGGTACGGACTTGTATTCTAAATACTGAGAAGAACAACTCTTTTATAAGAGGTTACGCTTAGCGTTGAAATGATTGTGCACAATACATTGTACGAAGGGTTGATCCCCTTAAGTACGTGAAGTCCTTATAGTCTATGACTGTTAAAGTTTTAAGTTGAAAAATTACTTATAACTGTGGACATGATTCGTGGTCATTAGACCCTCAGTAATTGATTAAAGTTTTTAGAAAGTAATAGAATTTATTGTTCAGTTCTATTAAACCTAACGTTGGTACATGATGTAAAGTTAAATGATTTATCTACTATTATTTCAAGTGGGCTTTGTTTGCTCACTCTTGTCTGTAAAATTTCTTACAGCTAAGGTTGAAACTGGTGATGTACCTAGCACCAGTAAAGGGAAAGGAAAGATGAAATAATGCTGAAGACCTGTAATAGATTGAATAGTTTATTTTCAGACTTGTTTAAAGATTGTAATGAATGTTATTTTAATTATTCCGCATGAATGAATGAATGTTTGTAAAGGTTAGATAACCTGGGAGATTTTTATTTAAGTTTAATCCTGTATGGGCAGGTTTTCTTTTATTATTCTATTCTATTATGATTGGGTAGTTAGAAATGAATGTTTTGATTACGTGAACACCAAATCTTGAGGTAATGAAGTACCAGGATTTGGGGGCTTCACAAAAAGTCTACCAATAATGTTTTATCCCTGTAACATCAATCAACAATTCCTGTCCACAATCATATGAATAACTCATAATCATAATTGTGATTCTAAATTTCTCTTCGCATTCAGGACGAAGATAATTTTCATCACATGTCTTTACTCGAACCACCACAGATTATAATTAAATCACAATTCATATTTATAATCAAGTAAATCAATAGTTCAACTTTGCACTACATGCCAAAGATATACAACTGTAAAACTAATAACCAACAGTTCATCTTTGCACTACAGGCCAAAGATATACAACTGTAAAACCAATAACCAACAATCCCTCTTTACGCTACAGACCAAAGATATACAACTGTAAAACTAATAATGCTGAGACTCAGCTTAATAGTATCACGACCACGAATTATCCATGCACTACGGGCCAAGGATATTTGTGTTTTCAATTACGGTCATGATTATATCGAATAATCCCTGATCATAATCATACCAAGTCCATCTATGCACTACGGGCCAAAGATGACTTTTATAACATCATTTGTAATATTACGGTCATGATTATATCGATAAATCCCTGGTCATGATTATATCGAATAATCCTTGGTCATAATCATACCAAGTCCATCTATGCACGTAAGCCACAGATGACTTTCAACACAATATAAGCATGAGGATCATGACAATGATATAAAGAATCAATCAAATGAGATAAATGATAAATATTAAACATTTATAATATAATTTATCCAGGGTTCAATAATAACCAAATGTTATCAATCACTTAATAATCTCATAATCTAATATCATTAATATTATAACAATATTTTAATCATTTCTTAAACTTATAAACAATTTATTTTAATTATTTACACTTTACTAATTAAGGCATTTAATCCTCCTAAAATGTCAAACTCATAAGATTTCATCATCAATAACCAAAACCCTTAACAAAGATCTGCATATACCTTATATAGGATTCTCAAGCCATAAAATCCTTTTCCAATTTTGTTACTTTACATAACATATTTAATTCATTTACTCATAAATAGTTTATTTTGATGAAAAGTATCAAATCAGTCCCAAAAATATTTTTTTTCTGGGATTGAGCAGAATATAGTCCCATATTGAACATATATTTTTCTCAGAATTTTTAAAATTCATTTACTATTTTTCATATGGCTAAAACTGCCGAATATTTAGACATTTATCATAAATTGTACTTTTATCAAAAAATTTCGAAATTTACAGAATATATTCCTGTTATATACATGTACTCCCAATAAAAATTTTACCAATTTTGGAGTTAACCACAAGGAGTTATAAGTGTTTACTTTTAAAATAGTATTTTCCTATAAAATTCATAACTCCTAATCTATACATCCAAAAATCGTCATTTTTGGACACAATCTAGAAAACTCATCAAATTATCATTTCAAATTTTTCCAGAATTTTTGAGGGTCAGAAAATTACAAAACTGCCCCTGGCAAAAACCCCTTTTGAATAAAAAGACTATTCATATGAATACGAATGATCATTCACAATGCATGCGGTAATCCACATAGACAGGTTATTTCAACATAATAATAAAGAATGGAATAACAGAAGAATTCACCATGCATGCGATAGACCGCACAGACAGGTTATTCTAACAGATTAATAAATAATGGAACCAGGTCATGCGTAATACGCATAGACAGGATATTCCGACAGAATAATAAAGAATGGAACCAGGTCGTGCGTAAACGCACAGACATGATATTTCGACAGAATAATAAAGAATGGAATAATAGAAGAATTTCACCATGTATGCAGTACTTCGCATAGACAGGTTATTCCAACATAATAATAAAGAATGGAATAACAGAAGAATTTCACCATGTATGCGGTACTTCGCACATACATGTTATTCCAACATAATAATAATGAATTGAATAACAGAAGAATTTCACCATGTATGCGGTACTTCGCATATACATGTTATTCCAACATAATAATAAAGAATGGAATAACAGAAGTTCTCTTAATGAATACGAAAGAAATAATACTCTTACCTTAGAACAAACTGGATATAGGAGTAGTGAAGTAGCTGAATACTTTTCTTCTTTCTCTCTATAGTTTCTCTCTCTAGAGTTTCAGTGAATTCGTAAGAAATAATGAAGGAATGAGCTTCTATATATAGGAGAATGGACTGAATAGTAACTAATTCATGAACGGTCGAGATTGATTTACTTTTAAACGGACAGTCCATATTGATTTACTATGCAGTATTAATAAAATATTCTAATAAAATAAAATCTTTTAAATAAAATATAATATATTCTATTTATAATCTAATAAAACGAATAACTTTATAAAAGTATTTTGTTTTATATAAAAAATTTTTACTATGCATGTACTATGCAAATACTATACATAATAGAATATCATATATTCTATTTATAGTCTAATAAAATAAATAACTTTATAAAAGTATTCTATTTTATATAAAAAAATTTTACTATGCAAATACTATGCAGACACTATGCAAATACTATGCATAATAGAATATCATATATTCTATTTATAGTCTAATAAAACAAATAACTTTATAAAAATATTTTGTTTTATATAAAAAGTTTTCTGTTTTATTACATTTATAATAATAATAAAATAAACTTAATCATCATTATTATAATTCACACTATTAATCAACCAGGTCATTCCCAGGAAAGAGGGGACTTTCCAATAAGAATTTCTCCCTATTGACGCACAATTAGGTGACCAAACCTCTCATTGACAGAACTTCTAGACATCGTTAATATTGTAAATAATAATATTAATAACTTTGATATCTCAATTATTGATTTAATACTATATAAAATATCGACAATAATTGAATCAAATAACGTGAGATACTATGCAACAATTTCTGTAGTAATAATTGAACAAAAATGAGTGACTTCTCACGTAAGCATCAATAATTAATACTGTGTGCTACTATGCAACCACGCGTATTACTGTACTTTTACTACCGAGTAGTTCAACTGTTTAACGGTAAAAACTTTCGCCGTTATTTTTATAAAAATATTTTTGTCGTTTTCTCAATTCGACAATAATTTCGTTGTGGAGTCCACCAATGATTGTACCGTCGTACGGATATTTCCTGATAAAAAGAATATTCCCCGACTAATCGAATATTCCCCGACACAACGAATATTTTATATCAACTTGCTTACTTTGAAAATTTTTTACATATTACCCTTAACTTTAAACTGTTATCAATTTAATTATTTACCAAAATAGAAAAATAAAATACTTTTATTTCATAAAATTCGGGGTCTCACAATCTCCCATCCTTATAAAATTTCACCCTCGAAATTTACGTACGTACCTGATATTCGAAGAGATGAGAATACCTTGCTTTCTTTTCGAATTGTACCTTCCCAGATATATCCTCTGTATCATGATTTTTTCATTGCTCATCTCTTGTGTTTCAGATATCATTCTAGAATATACCTTTAAAACAAAGGTTAATTGACATATCATAATTTATCAACTTATCAAGTAAACAATTCCAGCTTAGGTAAGTCACACACTAGCAAAGTATATAACTCGTCTCTCCCCTCCTAGTTCAAGACTCTTATCTCCGCCAGCGACCATATCTCTAAGCTCTGATACCAATTGTGACGCCCCCAAAATAGGTCCACACGACCTATTCTGAGTCGCCAGATATCACACTATCACTACTACAAAATACTAAATAGACAACACTTAAACCACAACGTTTTTTATAAAAACGTTATGTGTAAGACCCCAAATTATTTTTAATAAAATGGAATTTTCTTTATTTATTATTTTGAAATAGTAAGGGTTGATTTGATTAATTTGGTTAGCTGTGGGTAAAATGTGCAAATTTTACAAAATAAGCAAGTAGTTATAAAATATTCATTTTTATCGGAGAATATTCGTTTGGTCGTGGAATATTCTTGCTGTCGGAGAATATTCGTACGACGACGCAACCTTTTGTGGGACCCATAACGGAAAGCGATTGGATGAAGAAAACGACAAGTATAAGTTGTTTATAAATAACGACATAGTTGTTACCGTTAATACTGTTAGAATACCTGGTTGTTAAAACACAATAATACGCGTTGTTGCACAGTAGCACACGGTATTGCACCAATTATTATTTCTTACGTAAGAAGGCACTACTCAATAATTATTACAATAATTACTGTTCAATATTTTATTTTATTATTTTAATAATTGTTGCATTGATATTTTATATTACTGTTGTTTCAATAATTATCACTACACGGTATTTTCCATTATCTGAGCAATAATTCATATTATCTGAATAATATTATTAGATAACATTATTGACAATGTCTAGAAAGTTCTGTCTAAGGAGAGGTTTGGTCACCTAATTGCGCGCCAGTAAGGAGAGATCCTTATTGGAAAGCCCCCTCTTTCCTGGGAGCTGTCTGGTTGTCAGTATTGTGATTCTATAATATTATTTGTGAATAATTAATTATTGATTTATATGATAAGAAAAATATTTATTTTATGTGGATATAGATGGTGAAAATTTTTAATGTGACAATTGTTAAAAATTAATATTTTATCTTTTTCTGATAAAATAATTCATTTAAATATATTATTATATTTTAATAATATAATAATGGTGATATTTTTATAATGAATGTGGGATATATGAATATATGAGGAGAAAGAGTATTTTTGTTGCATTAAATGATTAACACATATTGTGTGTCGGTGGACCTCATTTCTTGACTAAAATTTGATTATAGCCTGTAAAATCGCCCGTTTATGGATTTCGGTCAATTTCTATTTGGAATTTGGAAAAACTTTCTTCTCCAAAGTTGTAGAGAATTGAATTTCTTATAAAAATTTGCCAGATTCGAATTTTCTGAATAAAGGGCTATTTATTATGAATTATTGAAGTTCCGAAGTTCCGAAATAATTGATTTTTAGAAGTTTTATTTATGTTTTAAAAGAAAAACGTTTTTTAAATGTTTGGGGACATCTTTAACATGTGCTAGATGGCTGAAATCAGATTTCAAAGTGGGCGTAGGAATTTATTTTATATATAATATTATTATATTCAATTTTCTGCTTTGGTGTTCTAAGTATTTTCCTATAAATAGGGTGCTTAGGTTAGAATTGAAAATCACACCAGAAACAAGTTTTCTCTGTCTCTCTTTCTCTCTCTATATTATCGAGCGTATTCTCGTGAGTATTTTGATACTTTGAGTGTTGTTATACGGTGCAAGTTCTCTTCAACACTATATCCAGTATTCCAGTCAGAAGTACTGTCTTTTCGAGGTAAGGGATGTTATTTTTTTATAAATGATATTATTTCTTTCAATATCCTTATACCGAAATATTGGTAAGATTTTTCTTGTAAAATTCTTATCTTTTCATGTCGGGGTTACTATTCATGAGTTACTATTCACGAGTTATTATTCATGAGTTACTATTCACGAGTTACTATTCACGAGTACTATTCACGAAGTATGATGAACTTTTTTTATGAGATTTCTACCTTTTAGTGTCGGAGTTACTATTCACGTATACGTCACTATTCACGTATACGGCACTATTCACGAATACGACACTATTCATAGAAAAATTAAATTTTCTTTTTTGTGTTCAAGATTGTCTGTTATAATTTCTATCTTTGATTGGATCTATGTTTTGATCATTCTTGAATTTTACTCCACTCTGATTATTTATGAAGTATCTTTGAACTTGGATTGTTTAAAGTACGAATCCTTAATATTTATTCTTTTGTTTCACTGGATTCGTTTTCTTTAAAATATTTTTCATCATCCTTAGTCCTAAATGATGATATTACTGAATTTCTTTGGCCTGTATTGCAAAGATGAATGATTTTTGATGAATATCTTTGGCCCGTAGTGCAAAGATGAACAGGTGTTTAGATGAACATGACCAACTGATGAATATCTTTGGCCTGTAGTGCAAAGATGAATATTTGAGTCCAGATATATATTGATTGATGTTACAGGGATAAAATATTGATGATGAGCTTTTAAATTCATGTATAGAAGATAATAGATTTCATTTTCTACTTAACTCTTCTAATGAATTATTGTTTTCGCTGCAGTTATAGATTTAAAACTTGTTGTCTATTGTATTCTATTAGATTTTTCCCTGTTGAAGACTAACGATAATTTATTCTGTATTATTTTAGTCATAATGTTCTTTACTGGGCTAGGTGAACTCACCCTTTTCTTTTTTGTTCCATTTTTCTTCTCAGGAGGCGAGAATGTAGCGGGTACTAGTCAGGATATGGAATGATGGTTCAAGATAGTTGTCTTAGTAGTCCTCACTATTTTGTAAAATAGTGTATCAATAAGTATAATGAGGACATAATTGAGTATGAATACTGTCTAGATGATAATATTTGTATTTAAACTCACAGTATATGTGTTGTCGTATTTTGCACGACAATTATATTAATGAAGTTGTAGTTATTTCTGTATCATGTATTTGGCGACTCAGAATATGTTGGGTGGATTGGACCTATTTTGGGGGCGTCACAGTTGGTATCAGAGCTTAAGGATATGGTCTCTGGCGGAGATCGGGGAATAGAACTAGGAGGGGAGAGACGAGTAAATCCTTCGCTAGTATGTCCTACCTAAGCTTATTTGTTGATTGGTCAGAATATAGGGATATTATGTGATATGTTAATTTCTTTAATTAACCCTTATTTTATGACAGTAATTGAGAATGTCGACTGAGAATGTTAATAGTGGAGTAAATGAGACTGTGGAGACACCTTTGCTCACCAACGAGGAGAACGTGCAACAGGCCGATAATGTTCCACTTGTGAACAACACCACTGATCAGACGATGAACGGTGGGATATTTAGAAGCTTTTTACAATTCATGCAAAACCAGACGAGGGAGACTCGTGTACAAAATACCGGTAGAAATGATAGCAACGCACAGTTTGTCACAGCCAAACAGTTCAAAGAGTTGGGACCACCAGAATTCTGGGGAAAGTCGGATCCGATTAAGGCGGAGACGTGGGTCAAGCAAATTACCAAGATATTCAATGTCTTGGGATGCACGAAGGAACAGAAGGTTCCATTCGGCTCTTTTATGTTTCGTAACGAGGCAGATTACTAGTGGAAATCTGTGAAGCGTACCTAGCCAGCCGCACTCAGCATGTCTTGGGAAACGTTTCAAAAATTATTCAATGACAAGTACTTTCCTGAAAGTATTCGTCATATGAAGGAGGTAGAGTTTATTAAACAAGAACAAAACAACATGACGGTGTCCCAGTACGAGGCGAAGTTCGCGGAGTTATCCAGGTTTGCAACTCATTTGGTGGAGAATGAGGAACGTATGACGTGGATGTTTTTGAGAGGTTTAAAACTTGATATACGTCAATATCTCATTTCTCATGAATTTTCTCTATATTCAGATGTTGTGAATAGGGCTCAGTTATTGGAGCGCGATAATGAGTCAGCTCAATCGAAGAATAACGACCTACAACTCGATGATAATCGTACCGATGGCAACGGTCATTAGAACAAGGATAACCATCGCGGAGGAAATTATCATGCCAGAAATGGTAACCACTTCGGTGGTAATCATGGCCAAGATACTAGAAGAAATAACTCAAGTGAAAATTTTAAGAAGAGAAGATTTAACGATGACGGGAAGATGTCGGCAGTAGCACCAGCACCAGCAACAAATTCTAGGGGAGGAGAACGACCGCCAGTTAGATGTTATAAATGCGGAAAGGAGTGACATATAAGTCCAAACTGTTCACAACCTTCCAAGGTATGCTATAATTGTGGAAAAGAATGTCATATCGCTCGAGATTGTACGGTAGCGAAACCTAGTCCAGCGGGGATGGTGACTCAAAAGGCTGTTCCAAAAAAGTCAAAGTCAACGGTTCCTGGAAGAGCGTTTGTCGTGACTGGTTAGAATGTGAGGAACCCGAACGAAGTTAGCACGGGTTAGTTAATTATAAATTCTTACGAAGTTTATACATTATTAGATACCAGTTCTACCCATTCATTTATCTCTCCTGCTTATACTCAACGTTTAAACTTGACTCTGAAGAAAATTAGACTTTGACTTATCTGTTGAAACTCCGTTAGGAGAAACTTTCGTTACATCCACTGTTTATAAATCTTGTTTGATCCAAGTTGGCACCATCACATTACCTGTTGACCTTTTTTCTTTAAAGATACATGTTTTTGATGTAATTTTAGTGATTGATTGATTAACTACTCATCATGCCAAAATTGATTGCTTTTGTAAGGTTGTTAGTTTTCATATTCCTAAGCAACCTGTTATTTGAATTCAAGCAACCAAATCATTGAAGTCAAACACTTTCATATCAAGCCATAAAGTCATTTGTTTATTGAAAAATAGATGTAAAATTTTCTTAGCCCATGTTATGGACTTGAACAAAAATACGTCAGATTTGAATGATATTTCTATTGTTAGTAAATTTCCTGATGTATTTCCTGAAGAATTTCTTGACCTACTCCCAAAGTGTGATATTGAATTTTGTATCGACTTTGAACCCAGTACAAAATCCATTTCTAAAATCTCATATCGAATGGCTCCTATTGAACTTCGGGAGTTAAAAATTTAACTATAGAATTTGGTACCCGAGCCTCTATCTGGTGACTTTCTTTGTGGAATGCACTGAAGCCAGACTCTCCGTAGGGGACGCCATATTTGTGTGGTAGTAAACTGATAGGTACCATTGTGACGTGCTATCTAAGATTGAGATATGAGTCATAGTTGAGAGCAACTTAAGTCAGTAATCGAAATACGTAGCTTTCTAGGCTTGGTTATTATCGGAGATTCATGGAAATATTTTCTCGAATAGCTACTCCATTAACTCAGCTGACTCGTAGAGATACAAAATTTGAATGGAGCAAGGAATGTGAGAAGAGCTTCTAAGAACTCAACATGCGACAACGACGTTGGCTCGAGCTGTTGAAAGATTACGATCATATCATCCAATACCATCCTGGAAAAGCGAATGCGGTAGCTGACGTGTTGAGTAGAAGATCGTATGCGGGTATGAGTGCGATATTGTCGAACACAAAGACTCATTTCAAAAGATGAAGATAGAGTTAAAGATTCTAAGAACCAGTGTGAAGATAACGAATATACGAGTAGAATCGACTTTAATCGATAAAGTTAAAACCGCTCAAGCTACACACCGGAGCTGATGAATATGAAGAAGGAGGTGCAAGAAATTGTTATTCCAAAAGCGAGAATTAGCGACGTGAGGAAAGCTCAAACCTTCGATTTATTGGTCCATTTAAAATCCTCGATCGAATAAAAACTGTGGCCTATAGACTCGTTTTACCGCCAAGTATGTCGCGTGTTTATAACGTTTTTCACGTATCGAAGTTACGAAATTATGTGGACGACCCGAACCACGTTATTGAGTTAGAACTAGACGAAATAGCCGAAGATTTAACGTACGAGGAGGTTCCTGTCAAGATCTTGGATAGGAAAGAGTATGTCCTACGCACAAAGGTCATACCGCAAATTAAGATTTTGTGGAGAAACCATGCTATTGAAGAAATGACCTGGGAGTTGGAAACGGAAATGAAAGCAAAGTATCCTAACCTTTTCGAAACACCAGGTACGTACGTCAATTTCGAGGACGAAATTTCATAAGGAGGGGAGATTGTAAGACCCCAATTTTTTTTTAATAAAATAAAATTATCTTTATTTATTATTTTGAAATAGTAAGGGTTGATTTGATTAATGTGGTTAGTTATGGGTAAAATGTGTAAATTTTACAAAATAAGTAAGTGGTTATAAAATATTCATTTTTATCAGAGAATATTCGTTCGGTCGTGGAATATTCTTGCTGTCGGGGAATATTCATACGACGACGCAACCTTTTGTGGGCCCCATAACGGAAAGCGATTGGATAAAAAAAACAACAAGTATAAGTTGTTTACAAATAACAGCGTAGTTGTTACCGTTAATACTGTTAGAATACCCGGTGGTTAAAACACAGAAATACGCGTTGTAACACAGTAGCACACGGTATTGCACCAATTATTGATTCTTACGTAAGAAGGCACTACTCAATAATTGTTACAGTAATTACTGTTCAATATTTTGTTTTATTGATTCAATAATTGTTGCATTGATATTTTATATTACTGTTGTTTCAATAATTATCACTACACGGTATTTTTCATTATCGGAGCAATAATTTATATTATCTGAATAATATTATTAGATAACATTATTGACAATGTCTAGAAAGTTCTGTCTAAGGAGAGGTTTGGTCACCTAATTACGGGCCAGTAAGGAGAGATCCTTATTGGAAAGCCCCCTCTTTCCGGGAACTGCATGGTTGTCAGTATTGTGATTCTATAATATTATTTGTGAATAATTAATTATTGATTTATATGATATGAAAAATATTTATTTTATGTGGATATAGATGGAGAAAATTTTTAATGTGACAATTGTTAAAAATTAATATTTTATCTTTTTCTGATAAAATAATTTATTTAAATATATTATTATATTTTAATAATACAATAATAGTGATATTTTTACAATGAATGTGGGATATATGAGTATATGAGGAGAAAGAGTATTTTTGTTGCATTAAATGATTAACACATGTTTTGTGTGTCAGTGAATCCTATTTCTTGACTGAAATTTGATTATAGCCTATAAAATCGTCCGTTTATGGATTTCGGTCAATTTCTGTTTGGAATTTGGAAAAACTTTTTTCTGTAAAGTTGTAGAGAATTGAATTTCGTATAAAAAGTAACGAGATTCGAATTTTCTGATAAAAGGACTATTTATTATGAATTATTGAAGTTCTGAAGTTTCGAAATAATTGATTTTTGGAAGTTTTATTTATGTTTTAAAAGAAAAATATTTTTTAAATGTTTAGGGACATCTTTAACATGTGCTAGATGGCTGAAATCAAATTTCAAAATGGGCGTAGGAATTTATTTTATATATAATATTATTTATATTCAATTTTCTGCTTTGGTGTTCTAAGCATTTTCCTATAAATAGGGTGCTTAGGTTAGAATTATAAATCACACTAGAAATAAGTTTTCTCTCTCTCTCTCTTTCTCTCTCTATATTGTCGAGCATATTCTTGTGAGTATTTTGATACTTTGAGTGTTGCTATACGGTGCAAGTTTCCTTCTGCACTATATCTAGTATTCGAGTCAGAAGTACTGTCTTTTCGAGGTAAGGGATGTTATTTTTTTATAAATGATATTATTTCTTTCAATATCATTATACCGAAATATTGGTAAGATTTTTTTTATAAAATTCTTATCTTTTCATGTCGGGGTTACTATTCATGAGTTACTATTCACGAGTTACTATTCACAAGTACTATTCACGAAGTTTGATGATCTTTCTTATGAGATTTCTACCTTTTAGTGTCGGAGTTACTATTCACGTATACGTCACTATTCACATATACGGCACTATTCACAGAAAAATTAAATTTTCTTTTTTGTGTTCAAGATTGTCTGTTATGATTTCTATCTTTGATTGGATCTATGTTTTGATCATTCTTGAATTTTACTCCACTCTGGTTATTTATGAAGTATTTTTGAACTTGGATTGTTTAAAGTACGAATCCTTAGTATTTATTCTTTTGTTTCACTGGATTCTTTTTCTTTAAAATATTTTTCATCATCATCAGTCCTAAATGATGATATTACTGAATATCTTTGACCTGTAGTGCAAAGATGAATGATTTCTGATGAATATCTTTGGCCCGTAGTGCAAAGATGAACAGGTGTTTAGATGTACATGACCAACTGATGAATATCTTTGGCCTGTAGTGCAAAGATGAATATTTGATTCCAGATATATATTGATTGATGTTACAGGGATAAAATATTGATGATGAACTTTTAAATTCATGTATAGAAGATAGTAAATTTCATTCTCTACTTAACTCTTCTAATGAATTATTGTTTCCGCTGCAGTTATTGATTTAAAACTTGTTGTCTATTGTATTCTATTAGATTTTTCTCTGTTGAAGACTAACGATAATTTGTTCTGTATTATCTTAGTCATAATGTTCTTTACTGGGCTAGTTGAGCTCACCCTTTTCTTTTTTGTTCTATTTTTATTCTCAGGAGACGGAATGTAGCGGGTACTAGTCAGGATATGGAATGATGGTTCAAGATAGTTGTCTTAGTAGTCCTCACTATTTTGTAAAATAGTGTATCAATAAGTATAATGAGGACTTAATTGAGTATGATTACTGTCTAGATGACAATATTTGTATTTAAACTCACAGTATGTGTTGTCGTATTTTGCACGACAATTATATTAATGAAGTTGTAGTTGTTTCTGTTGTAAGACCCCGAATTTTATGAAATAAAAGTATTCAATTTTTCTTATAATTACTATTCAGTAAATGGTTAAATTGATAAAAATTTAAAGTTATGAGTGAAATATAATTTTTTTTCAAAATAAGCAAGTGGTTATAAAATAATCATTGTTGTCGGGGAATATTCGTTTGGTCGTGGAATATTCTTTCTGTCGGGGAATATTCGTACGACGGCGCAGCCATTTGTGGGCCCCATAACAGAATAACTGTCGGGTGAAGAAAATGACAAATTTGAGTTTTTACAAATAACGGCGTAGTTGTTACCGTTAACACTGTTGGAATACCCGGTGGTTAAAATACAGTAATACGCGTTATTGCACAGTAGCACAAGGTATTGCATAGTATTTTTGAAATTATTGATTCTTACGTAAGAAGGCACTACTCAATAATTGTTACAGTAATTACTGTTCAATATTTTATTTTATTGATTCAATAATTGCTACGTTGAAATTTTATATTATTGTTGTTCAATAATTGTTGCTGCACAGTATTTCCCATTATCAGATCAATAATTCATATTATTTGAATATATTATTAGATAGCATTATTGGCAATGTCTAGAAAGTTCTGTCTAAGGAGAGGTTTGGTCATCTAATTGCGCGCCAGTAAGGAGAAATCCTTATTGAAAAGCCCCCTCTTTCCTGGGAACGGCCTGGTTGTCATAAATGTGATTCTGTAATATTATTTGTGAATAATTAATTATTGATTCATATGATAAGAAAATATTTATTTTATGTGGATATAAATGAGGGATATATTTTTGTGGTTAAAAATGAAGGAGTTAATGTTGAGATTTTTATCCGTATTTTTGTCGGAATGGAGGTATTAAAAATCAGGGTTTTTGAGATATTTTGCGGGGGTTATAATTTTTAATCCGACCGTTGGATCGTGGTAATTTTTGGATATGTTATACATATATAAGTTGAGTATATGCCCACAAATTTTGAACCGTTAAAAATGAACGTATGATTTATTATGAATTTTACGAGATGACTGGTTCAGAAATTGTTGAATTTTCGGAGTTTATCATTTTGGTGGAAAATTCTAGAATTGGTGGGCCCCACTTGTGGTTGGTGAAGAAATGTGCTGAATTATATTTCAAATGTGGTGGGTGGGAATAGTAGCAGGTAAAGCCATCAGGTTGCAGGTCAAACCTACCAAAATTTTCCTATAAATAGAGGGCTAAGTTAGAATTGAAAATCACACCAGAAACATAAGCTTTCTCTCTTTCTCTCTCTATATTATGAAGCATATTTTGTGAGTTTTTAGATACTTGGTGAGTTGCTATTCATCAGTGCAAGTTTTCTTCAGCATCATATCCGATATCCAGTCAGAAGTACTGCTCTTTTGAGGTAAGGGATAGTAAGGGATATTAAGGGATTTTAAGGGTTGTTATGATTTTCAGTTTCGTAATTTTTCTGATCTTCAAAAATTCTGGAAAAATTTGAAATGATATTTTGATGAGTTTTCTTGATTGTGTCCAAAAATGGTGATTTTTGGATGTATAGATTGAGAGTTATGAATTTTATGAGAAAAGACTATTTTAAAAGTAACAGCTTATAATTCCTTGTGGTTAACTCCAAAATTGATGAAATTTTTATTGGGAGTACATGTATATGATAGAAGTATACTCTGTAAATTTCAGAATTTTTGGACAAAAGTATAATTTTTGATAAATGTCTAAATATTCGGTATTTTGGCCATATGAAAAATAGTAAATGACTTTTAAAAATTCTGAGAAAAATATATGTTCACTATGGGACTATATTATGCTAAATCCCAGAAAAGAAATATTTTTGGAACTGATTTGGTATTTTTCATGAAAATGGTCTAGTTATGAGTAAATGAATTAAATATGTTTTGTGAAGAAAGAAAATTGAAAAATAGGATTTTATGGCTTGAGAATCCTATATGAGGTATATGCAGATTTTTGATGAGGGTTTTGGTTATTGATGATGAAATTGTAAGAGTTGGCATTTTATGATGATTAAATGCATTAATTAGTAAAGTGTAAACAATTAAAATAAATTGTTTATAAATTTAAGTAATGTTATTCTTTCAATATCATTATACCGAAATATTGGTATGAATTTTATTGTAGAATTTCTATCTTTTGTGTCGGGGTTACTATTCATGAGTTACGAATATTACTCTTGAGATTAAAACTATATGTTGATCATATTATTTTTATCATCATATATAACATTTTTATAACCCTGATGTTGAAATTCTCTTTCACTGGAGTGTAAAGATGGGTAGATTATTGGTATGATCATGACTAGGGTTCTCTTTGGCCTGTAGTGCAAAGTTGAATTGTGACTGGTATGATCATGACCATTGAATTTATAATTGAATATCTTAAGCTTAAGTGCAAAGGTGAATTGATCAACATGGTTATAATTATTGTTTATATAAATTCTGAAATGATTATATATTTCTTTGAGATATGAATATATTTGGCCTGTAGTGCAAATATGAATTGTTGATGAATATCTTTGGCATGTAGTGCAAAGATGGCCTGTTGATGAATATCTTTGGCCTGTAGTGCAAAGATGAACTGTTGTTGAATATCTTTGGCATGTAGTGCAAAGATGGCCTGTTGATGAATATCTTTGGCCTGTAGTGCAAAGATGAACTGTTGTTGAATATCTTTGGCCCGTAGTGCAAAGATGGTTTGTTGATGAATATCTTTGGCCCGTAGTGCAAAGATGGATTTGTTAGTATGATTATAAACAGGAACTGTGATTTGGTATAACCATGATCTTTGATGTTTCAGGTAAAGACAGGTGATGAAAATATTCTTCGTCCTGGGTGCGAAGAAAAATTTATAGTCACAATTATGATTATGAGTTATTCATATGATTGTGGAAAGGAACTGTTGAGTGATGTTACATGGATAAAATATTGTTGGTGGATTTTTAACATGGAGAAGATAATAGACTTTATAGTCTATTTGACTCTTCTAATGGATTGCTCGTTCCGCTGCAACTATGGTTGAAATTTTTATCATTTACCATATGTTCTAAATCTCTGATTTATTGTTGATGAAGGCTATTGATAATTGAATTATCTTTAGTCATGATATTCTTTACTGAGCTAGTTGTGCTCACCCTTTTGCTTCACAATTCCTTTCAGGTAATAAGAGTGTAGCTGGGTCGAGCGGGGGTAACAAGGGAATAGAACGGTGGTCATCATTTAGTAGTTATATTTGGTGAAGAAAATAGGGTGAGGCGAACCCAACGTTGGAAGGGTGTTTTGTCACTATCATACAAGATGTCTAATGACATACAACCTCGTGTCATCATAAGACAGGGTTGTGCTCATCCACTTGCTGAGTATATCTATGGGCACTACCTATATAATCTTGGTGTTTGTTTGAAGTATAATTCTCAATTAGAGACAGTGGAGATAATGATAAGTCAAGAGAAGACTCACCATTGGGAAGAATATGATAGTAATCTTCTCGTTTTTCTTTGGGGTCTATTGGGTCAACCAAGGATAATTCTGTGGCCATATGATATCTATCATAACCTAGACGCGTGGCCTCCCATGTACGAAGGTTTCCTTGAGCACTTCCCAAAGATTCTAATTTCTAAAACAGTTTTTGACTATACCTTTATGTAAGGTGTTATTGTGAGGTGATGTCCACGGTTGGAACATGAGTCACATTTGGTATATATTTGTATCCAAACTCACAGCATATGTGTTGTTGTATTTTGCACGACAATTGTTGTAATAAAGTTGTAGTTATTTTCTGTACCATGTATTTGACGACTCAGAATGGGTTGGGTGGAATGGACCTATTTTGGGGGCGTCACAGGTGGTATCAGAGCTTAGGGATATGATCTCTGGCGGAGATCGGGAAATATAACTAGGAGGGGAGAGATGAGTAAATCCTTCGCTAGTGTGTCCTACCTAAGCTTATTTGTTGGTCAGTCATAATATCGGGATATTATGTGATATGTTAATTTGTTCAATTAACCCTTGTTTTGAAGCTGTATTCTAGAATGATATCTGAAATACAGGAGATGAGCAATGGAGAAATCATGATGACAGGGAAGATGGAATCTGAAATGAAAGCAAGGTATTCTCAACTCTTTGAAATACCAGGTACGTAAATTTCGGGGACGAAATTTCATAAGGAGGGGAGATTGTAAGACCCCGAATTTTATGAAATAAAAGTATTCAATTTTTCTTATAATTACTATTCAGTAAATGGTTAAATTGATAAAAATTTAAAGTTATGAGTGAAATATGATTTTTTTTCAAAATAAGCAAGTGGTTATAAAATAATCATTGTTGTCGGGGAATATTCGTTTGGTCGTGGAATATTCTTTCTGTCGGGGAATATTCGTACGACGGCGCAGCTATTTGTGGGCCCCATAACAGAATAACTGTCGGGTGAAGAAAACGACAAATTTGAGTTTTTACAAATAACGGCGTAGTTGTTACCGTTAACACTGTTGGAATACCCGGTGGTTAAAATACAGTAATACGCGTTATTGCACAGTAGCACACGGTATTGCATAGTATTTTTGAAATTATTGATTCTTACGTAAGAAGGCACTACTCAATAATTGTTACAGTAATTACTGTTCAATATTTTATTTTATTGATTCAATAATTGCTACGTTGAAATTTTATATTATTGTTGTTCAATAATTGTTGCTGCACAGTATTTCCCATTATCAGATCAATAATTCATATTATTTGAATAATATTATTAGATAGCATTATTGGCAATGTCTAGAAAGTTCTGTCTAAGGAGAGGTTTGGTCATCTAATTGCGCGCCAGTAAGGAGAAATCCTTATTGGAAAGCCCCCTCTTTCCTGGGAACGGCCTGGTTGTCATAAATGTGATTCTGTAATATTATTTGTGAATAATTAATTATTGATTCATATGATAAGAAAATATTTATTTTATGTGGATATAAATGAGGGATATATTTTTGTGGTTAAAAAATGAAGGAGTTAATGTTGAGATTTTTATCCGTATTTTTGTCGGAATGGAGGTATTAAAAATCAGGGTTTTTGAGATATTTTGCGGGGGTTATAATTTTTAATCCGACCGTTGGATCGTGGTAATTTTTGGATATGTTATACATATATAAGTTGAGTATATGCCCACAAATTTTGAACCGTTAAAAATGAACGTATGATTTATTATGAATTTTACGAGATGACTGGTTCAGAAATTGTTGAATTTTCGGAGTTTATCATTTTGGTGGAAAATTCTAGAATTGGTGGGCCCCACTTGTGGTTGGTGAAGAAATGTGCTGAATTATATTTCAAATGTGGTGGGTGGGAATAGTAGCAGGTAAAGCCATCAGGTTGCAGGTCAAACCTACCAAAATTTTCCTATAAATAGAGGGCTAAGTTAGAATTGAAAATCACACCAGAAACATAAGCTTTCTCTCTTTCTCTCTCTATATTATGAAGCATATTTTGTGAGTTTTTAGATACTTGGTGAGTTGCTATTCATCAGTGCAAGTTTCCTTCAGCATCATATCCGATATCCAGTCAGAAGTACTGCTCTTTTGAGGTAAGGGATAGTAAGGGATATTAAGGGATTTTAAGGGTTGTTATGATTTTCAGTTTCGTAATTTTTCTGATCTTCAAAAATTCTGGAAAAATTTGAAATGATATTTTGATGAGTTTTCTTGATTGTGTCCAAAAATGGTGATTTTTGGATGTATAGATTGAGAGTTATGAATTTTATGAGAAAAGACTATTTTAAAAGTAACAGCTTATAATTCCTTGTGGTTAACTCCAAAATTGATGAAATTTTTATTGGGAGTACATGTATATGATAGAAGTATACTCTGTAAATTTCAGAATTTTTAGACAAAAGTACAATTTTTGATAAATGTCTAAATATTCGGCTATTTTGGCCATATGAAAAATAGTAAATGACTTTTAAAAATTCTGAGAAAAATATATGTTCACTATGGGACTATATTATGCTAAATCCCAGAAAAGAAATATTTTTGGAACTGATTTGGTATTTTTCATGAAAATGGTCTAGTTATGAGTAAATGAATTAAATATGTTTTGTGAAGAAAGAAAATTGAAAAATAGGATTTTATGGCTTGAGAATCCTATATGAGGTATATGCAGATTTTTGATGAGGGTTTTGGTTATTGATGATGAAATTGTAAGAGTTGGCATTTTATGATGATTAAATGCATTAATTAGTAAAGTGTAAACAATTAAAATAAATTGTTTATAAATTTAAGTAATGTTATTCTTTCAATATCATTATACCGAAATATTGGTATGAATTTTATTGTAGAATTTTTATCTTTTGTGTCGGGGTTACTATTCATGAGTTACGAATATTACTCTTGAGATTAAAACTATATGTTGATCATATTATTTTTATCATCATATATAACATTTTTATAACCCTGATGTTGAAATTCTCTTTCACTGGAGTGTAAAGATGGGTAGATTATTGGTATGATCATGACTAGGGTTCTCTTTGGCCTGTAGTGCAAAGTTGAATTGTGACTGGTATGATCATGACCATTGAATTTATAATTGAATATCTTAAGCTTAAGTGCAAAGGTGAATTGATCAACATGGTTATAATTATTGTTTATATAAATTCTGAAATGATTATATATTTCTTTGAGATATGAATATATTTGGCCTGTAGTGCAAATATGAATTGTTGATGAATATCTTTGGCATGTAGTGCAAAGATGGCCTGTTGATGAATATCTTTGGCCTGTAGTGCAAAGATGAACTGTTGTTGAATATCTTTGGCATGTAGTGCAAAGATGGCCTGTTGATGAATATCTTTGGCCTGTAGTGCAAAGATGAACTGTTGTTGAATATCTTTGGCCCGTAGTGCAAAGATGGTTTGTTGATGAATATCTTTGGCCCGTAGTGCAAAGATGGATTTGTTAGTATGATTATAAACAGGAACTGTGATTTGGTATAACCATGATCTTTGATGTTTCAGGTAAAGACAGGTGATGAAAATATTCTTCGTCCTGGGTGCGAAGAAAAATTTATAGTCACAATTATGATTATGAGTTATTCATATGATTGTGGAAAGGAACTGTTGAGTGATGTTACATGGATAAAATATTGTTGGTGGATTTTTAACATGGAGAAGATAATAGACTTTATAGTCTATTTGACTCTTCTAATGGATTGCTCGTTCCGCTGCAACTATGGTTGAAATTTTTATCATTTACCATATGTTCTAAATCTCTGATTTATTGTTGATGAAGGCTATTGATAATTGAATTATCTTTAGTCATGATATTCTTTACTGAGCTAGTTGTGCTCACCCTTTTGCTTCACAATTCCTTTCAGGTAATAAGAGTGTAGCTGGGTCGAGCGGGGGTAACAAGGGAATAGAACGGTGGTCATCATTTAGTAGTTATATTTGGTGAAGAAAATAGGGTGAGGCGAACCCAACGTTGGAAGGGTGTTTTGTCACTATCATACAAGATGTCTAATGACATACAACCTCGTGTCATCATAAGACAGGGTTGTGCTCATCCACTTGCTGAGTATATCTATGGGCACTACCTATATAATCTTGGTGTTTGTTTGAAGTATAATTCTCAATTAGAGACAGTGGAGATAATGATAAGTCAAGAGAAGACTCACCATTGGGAAGAATATGATAGTAATCTTCTCGTTTTTCTTTGGGGTCTATTGGGTCAACCAAGGATAATTCTGTGGCCATATGATATCTATCATAACCTAGACGCGTGGCCTCCCATGTACGAAGGTTTCCTTGAGCACTTCCCAAAGATTCTAATTTCTAAAACAGTTTTTGACTATACCTTTATGTAAGGTGTTATTGTGAGGTGATGTCCACGGTTGGAACATGAGTCACATTTGGTATATATTTGTATCCAAACTCACAGCATATGTGTTGTTGTATTTTACACGACAATTGTTGTAATAAAGTTGTAGTTATTTTCTGTACCATGTATTTGACGACTCAGAATGGGTTGGGTGGAATGGACCTATTTTGGGGGCATCACATCTGTACCATGTATTTGGCGACTTAGAATAGGTTGGGTGGATTGGACCTATTTTGGGGGCGTCACATTGTGGTATTTTTTTTTACAATATTTTTTAAAAAAACGTTGTAGATATATATGCAAAAACGTTATCTATTTAAAATGTCATTTTTTTTATTTTAACTAGATAACGTTTTTTAAAAACAAACGTCATGTATATAAAAAACACGGAGCATTTGATAAAAACACGGAAGCCCAAAATTTGAAATTAAAACCGGACAATACTTTCTTCTTTCTCCTATCGGTATTTCTCTCTACGATGGAGGTAAGCGGGTGCCAGATCTGAAATCTCGATTCCTCACTCCTCAACCACTTGCCTCTCGACTGTGGCCTCTCATCATCGTCGCTGTCCCTCTCTTCCACCGTTGCCGTCCCTCTGCTTCTGTCTCTCTCAATGTACGTTTTCCCCCAATTTTTCCCTAAATATAACCCTAGGAAGAATTCTTCTAAAATTATAGTCATACACTGTGCTCTCTTCTGCTTCTTCATACTTCTTCACATGGAACAAGGAATTCTCACTGAAAATTGATACTGCCTCGTTGCAGCGAATCACAGAAATATTGTAAGATCCCCAGTTCTGATGCGCGAACTATGGCTTGAGATGTGGCATGATATTCTTCTAGATAAAAGTTCAAAATTTGTTACGAAAGGTAAACCTTTCTTTTCTAAACCTCTCGTTAGGTTAAATTTTAACCCATTATTTTACTTGTGTTAGCTAAGTGTGGACCTCTGAGAGATGAGGACTGCTATTGGGATTATGGAAAAGCTCATTGTGCATGGTCTGAGCATTATGAATATAGGTTATATCCTTTACCTCTTGGACATAACATTCCGTTTCACTAGCCTTCTTCTTAACTTCTATGTAATGATGCAGGTATGTTTTTGGAGATGTTCACCTGGGGCAGAGTTGCAGGTTGAAGAATTCTTAGCTGATCTCCTTTTACATTATGTATAACTTGCGAGGTATTTTGCAAGTTGGTGTCTACTTTCAAGTTGTTTGCGTCCCTTTGCTAGTTTGCTGTGAGTTTGGATTAAATAGGAATGAACCAAGGTGTCTATTGTGGTGGAGATGCCAAAACTAAGAAAGCAAAAATGACCATGGCTTGTGAGTTCATTGACTGCATATTGCTTGTAAAGTTCAAACTCTCTTAGCAACCACCTTAAGTAAAATGTTTTGTGCATGAAATTCAACTTATTTGCCACAAACCCAGTAATGACTAATGAGAGATGCTTAAACTTGTGGATCCTTCATACTTGATTCTCCTATTTAACTGTCTCTTCATGTTCTGACTTCTACCTGTATGACTCCATCCCACTGCATTCTTGCTAATATAGACTCATAATTGTAGGCTATACAAGAATTAGATTTTGTGGTAGCTGAGGCCAGAAGATATAGGATTAAGCTTATGCTAAGTTTAGTAAATAACTATGAGAGCTTTGGGGGTAAAAAGCAATATGTGGACTGGGCAAGAATCCAGGGGCAATATTTGACATCTAATGATGATTTCTTTAGAAACCCTGTTGTTAAGGGATATTACAAGAACCATATAAAGGTAAATGGTATATAAATTCTCAGTTATTCTTCTTCTTTTTTCTTTCAGCTATTACCATTTTAACATTATTTCTTGATTTGGAAGGTTTAAAATGGTTCAATGGACTATATGATATCTGAAACTAACAATCTGTACTTTAATTTTTGTTTATTTCTTCCAACAATCATGGCCTGGGAACTTATGAATGAGCCCAGATACACATCAGATTCAGGATTTACTATGCTATACCCAAAGCTTATGAATTATTTCCTATCTTGATTCTTAACTAAATGTTTGTTTGAATATCAGTAAGAGCATACGTAATACCATTGCTGAATGTCTCCTAAATGAGATAATTTGCTGTGGACTTTTGCCCCTGGTTTTCAACTTCATATATTTAGACTCTCCTGCTGGTACTGGATTTTCTTACTCAGGAAATGAATCCGACTACATTACCGGAGTCCAACAGACCGCCTCTGACTTGCACACATTTTTACTCAAGGTATTTTTTGAATAAATGAATAAAGAAGTGAAAAGAGCATAAAAAGTTGGAATGTTTTGTTTATTCTATAGTTCACTGTCCTTGAGTATCTGATTTCCACAAATTGCTGCTGTGGCTTGTGGTTTGAGCTGTACCCAGAGTTCATTGCAAACCCATTTATTATTGCTTGAGAGTCATCTGGTGGAGTATATGTACCAACTCTGGTTTCTGAAGTGGTGAAATGTATTTTCTTCTGATATTTGAGCTGCATACCAGTTCCTGATTAAAAGACAAGAACTAATCGGAAGTTCTGGACATTTATAGGTATTAATGCCGATGTAAAGCCCATACTCAATTTCAAGGTATGTCATTAGTCGCATTGTCTTGATCAAAAATAAATTTGAAACTGAAACCTTAGTTTGTTTCACACAGGGTTACAATGGTGGGAAATGGAGTTACAAATGAAGAGTTTGATGGCAATGCTCTTGTGTAAAAGAAATTACTATAATCCTGCCAGTGACAGTTATGAAAACAAGCTTGACAAAGTTTATTCTGTAAGATACTATTTTTGTTTTCTACTAAAATAGTTAACAGAATTTAGATATATTGCCTACTTATTTTTGGAATTTAATTAAACACAGGAAAATAAGGAATTAAACATATACGACATTCTAGAACCATCCTATCATGGCCCAGAAAGTAAGATTACAACTGATACCGCGAGGTTGCCACAAAGCTTCAGGAAATTAGGTGAGACTGAAAGACCTCTTCCTGTGAAAACGAGAATGTTTGGCCATACATGGTCTTTAAGAGTTCCTTTAAGAGATGGAATCGTCCCAACTTGGCCACAGCTTCTTAACAGTAGGAGTGTCCCATGTATGTTAAGTACTTAAGTTACTTGTCATATTGGTTTTTAATCTGGTGGTCTCCAATAGTTTTTCCTGAATAATTATTGTCAGCTAAACTTAATATTTCTCTACAATGTGCCTTGTTATACCAGTTGATCCTCTATATTTTAAACAATTTATTTGTGCTCCTGTTTCATCTCTGTTCCTGTTATCGTCTACTTTTCTGCAAATCTGTTTCATCTGGTGATCTATTTACCTTTTTAAAATAATGCATTCTTAATTGGTTCCTTGGTAGTTGGTTCCAGTGCACTAAAATAGCGTATTTATGTCTTTATTGATTGGCCACCTTGTTTAATTGCTACCATTCTCATTGACGACCATTTTATTGTGGTTGATGCAGGCTCTCCTTCTTCTCTTACTCCTGCTGGAAGCTGCCGTTATGATAGTTCCTTAGGTAGTAGCTTAATTTTATGGATAGTTTTATTTTATGAATTGAAAAGTGAATTTGAGATGTATATATGGATAGTTTGGTATATATTTTGTGGATATAGTAATTTGAAACTGTAAACGGATGGTATTATTGGGATGTATTTTGAATGGTTGATACATTTTGGCTTTAAATTTAAATGAGAATTTAGACATTTTAGCTTTATATCATGACATTAGCATATTACAAGTACATTGATAATATAGGTGAACCACAACTTTTTTTTTCTTTATCTACATCATTTTAAAAATGTTGTATAAATTGGTTAAAAACATTGTCTGATATATTAAACTACAACGTTTTTATCCAGAAAAACGTTGTGGAATCATACCTTCTACAACGTTTTTAAGCATCTGCTAATTTTTGAAAAATAAATCTACAACGTTTTTTTCCTAAAAAACGTTGTGTATTTTGCTTAACTACAAAATTTTAAAAAACATTGTGTAAGGGTGTTAAATAGATGACACCCTTAACCATGACGTTTTTTTGACTGAAACCACAATTTTTTTTCCGCGTTGTCTATTTACTGTTTTGTAGTAGTGCTATAAAAATTAAATACAAACTTCATTTATACAACTGTTGAACTGTCGTACAGAATACGACCACAGTAAAACTGTAAGTTTCAATACAAAATCTATGTAACTCTCATGGTGCCTCGACCACAACAACTTACAAAGGTACTTTACATAAAATTACAGTCAATAACTGTTTTAGAAATTAAAATCTTTAGGAAGTGCTCAAGAAAACCTTCGTACATAGGAGGCAATGCGTCTAGGTTATGATAGATATCATATGTCCACAGAATTATCCTTGGTTGACCCAATAGATCCCAAAGAAAAACGAGAAGATTACAATCATCTTCTTTCCAATGGTGAGTCATCTCTTGACATATAATTATCTCCACTGTCTACAAGTAAAAATTATATTTCAAATAAACTCCAAGATCAATAGGTAGTGCTCGTAGATATACTTAGCAAGTGGATGTGCACAACCCTGTCTTCTGATAACATGAGGTTGTATGTCATTAGACATCTTGTATGATAGTGGCAAAACACCCTTCCAAAGTTGGGTTCACCTCACCCTATTCGGTTCACCAAAATTAAATATCAAATGACGTATACCATACGACACACTTATCTAAAATTCTCAATAAAATTATTTCCATACTATGTAGGAAAAACCTCAACAGCTATAGACCACCGTTCTATTCCCCTGTTATCCCCGCTCGACCCAGCTACATTCTTATTACCTGAAAGAAATTGTCACTACTACAAAACAATAAATAGACAACGCGAAAAAAGCGTTGTAGTTTCAGTCAGAAAAACGTCGTGGTTAAGAGTGTTATCTATTTGACAGCCTTACACAACGTTTTTAAAACGTTGTAGTTAAGCACAATACACAACGTTTTTTAAGAAAAAACGTTGTAAATTTGTTTTCAAAAAATTAGCAGATGCTTAAAAACGTCGTAGAATATATGATTCCACAACGCTTTTTGGTTAAAAATGTTTTTGTTTAGTATATAAGACAACGTTTTTTAAATGTTGTAGATAAAAAACAAATGTTTTTGTTTACTATATCAAGCAACGTTTTTTAAATGTTGTAGATAAAAAAAAAGATGTTCACCTATATTACCAATGTACCTGCAATATGCTAATGCCATGATATATAGCTAAAATGTATCAACCATTCAAAATACATCAAAATAATACCATTCGTTTACAGTTTCAAATTACTACATCCACAAAATATATACCAAACTATCTATATATATATCTCTTTACAGTAAATTACTACTGTAAAGAGAGGTCTCAGTCAATTTGACTTATATTACCTTAGCAACTGTCTTGGGTGGGTATTCTCCATTAAGTCTAGTGTCAACACACTGCTTCACCTTGTCCTCACTGAGTTTTGGAGTTGCCTATTAAGTCACAATTGAAGAATCAGCTTTAGATGGAATATACCAAAAAACAAACAAGTCCAATAAATAAAGCAAACAAGCACTCTCCTAAAGGATCACCTGATGTGATTCTTATTGCCAGAGGAAATTTTATATTGTGCAGATTCTGGTTTCTCATTGTGATTCTTTCTAATGTGATTACTTTGTTTCAGGATGCTTGGGATGCATTTATCTCCCAAGATGTCATCATCTCAACTAGAGGATAAGTGTTCACCAAAAACCATATATGTATATACTGGGTTAAGAGCCTTCAGATACTCGAACAGAGATAGGCAGCAACTATTTGTGTTTTACTATATATCAGGAATTACAAATGACATTTGATGAGACAATTTTTCTATCAAGATTATAACTGTACTTGAGTATACAAACCAAATCTAACCACATTTCAATAAGTAAATTTAATCACTCCTGCTTAACGGTGGCAGAGAGGTATAGTATATAAGCTTCTAAACTAAAGTTCTGAGAAACTGGAAACATAGAGACTCCACCAGTTTACCTTGGCAACAATTATTGGCACACTTCCCATCAATTACATCATAATTCCCCAATATTCTTTAACAGAAAACATAAAATCCCAAGTAAACCAGATTATGCTATTCGCAATAACTGATTATCCAAATTTATACAGCAGAAAGGAACATAACTTACTAATTACAAAGAGACAGAGAAGGAAAGATAACATAACTTACAAATTCTCAACACTCTTTTGCTATCCCTAAACTATCAGTAACAGCCCTCGAACTTCTGCATAGCTGCTTGCATAGTTAAAATATGCTGATAATTTCTGGTATGATTTTCTAGACAGCAATCGTAAAATGTTACAAGCTGTTAATGGCACTCAACTAGCCATTTTTCACATTAACATAGAGCATTTCAAATGATAACTATACTTATCAAAAAAAATACATATAACTAACTATACAATTACCCAATGCATGGCCCAAGCGAAGTCTAGAACGAAGAAATATATTTTTGTTTGGGAAAGGGAACCAATAACCCCCACCTCCCTCTAAAAGGCCATATAGTATAAGCCTAAGAGTCTACAGCAAAGGAAGAAGGGGAACTTGAACTTTTTAACATATTAACAAGTCTCGTTAACTATTAATTCAATCACTTACCTCAGGACAGTCCGTATGGGTGGCTATTATGCTATTATTTTGAGGAAGTTCCCTTATCCTGTTCACCTGCAATAAAAAATTAATAAATTAAATAAAAAAAACTCAAATAACACCATCACAAGAGAGAGCTTTAATGCAAGCATCAAAACTATCAATGAGGATAAGCCACAAAAAATAAATAAATAAGTTTCCCTCCATAAATTTACACATAACTAAATAAATAACTACTTGCATCACATAGAGCATACGATAAGATTAAACAAGATCACACAAATTGTGCATATATATATATATATATATATATATATGTTTTTGTTTATGGATATAAGTGTGTTTTATTTGGTTCATACCTCTCCTGGATGTATAATAGTTTTGTACTTCTTCACAAAAGGTGAGCGTGATTCCTCGTTTAACTGAAAAATCAAGTGATTATATAGAAGATATCAGAAAAGCACGTTAAAATAATTCACGGCCGAAGAGGAAACAAAATAACTAATTGAACACAGATTTCCAAATTCCAGATTTCAATGATGGTTGAACACAGAATCTGGAATTGCAACTAATTTAGCATTTGCAAGGATACATATTTCACATTCCTTGTCAAATATAGCTTCCTTTAGGAGTTGCAGCGAGTGGAAAATACAAGAAAGGATTGTTAGTATGATGAACACAGTAGGAGACTGATTAGTTGAAAGTAATATATTCACATGCATAATCTATTTGTAAGGGACTAACCGTGAATGCCAGCTGCCTAATCTATTTGTAAGGGGCTAACCTGAATATGGCAAGGTTTAAACATAAGACTCGCTAATATATTTTGAATGTATGTGCAAGTTATTATTTTTTGCAATGAACTAAAGAAAAAAATTAAGAACTTCACCTGCTGCTTTAAAAAGGCCATGTCAACATCAGAAATAAAACTAAATAATGGCTCTATCTGTCTCCAAAATGAGCTTGAAAAGGCATAAGCTACAATAATAGTGATATAAATCAGTAACACACATGACTTAATCTTCAAAAGTAAATTAATATAATCTCAGAGAGAACAGTACTAGGATTAGTAATAGCATTTGCAGCAGTCAACAACTCTTCATGCCCATCATCTGAACGAACTAACAAAAATAACAATAGTGATCAAAGATCAAGAAAAACAAATAATCACAAAGACAATATTAGTAGTATTGGAGTGCAAGTACCAGAAAAATCCACTACAGGTTTGACAACAAGTTCAAATCTGACGACACCTCCTAAGTAACCCAGGTTTGACTACATGGACGAGCTTAATAACAATGTCCAAGTGTAACTCCATCATAGACATAACTTAGTCACATGCAGGAATACTGTTTATGAAGCATACAATAGCACAAAACTTAAGCCTATTGCTAATTATACATTTATACTTTGGAAGAAAAAAAAGTGAGATGTCCAAGAGAAAAGGAATGAGGGGAAGAACTTCACATTGAATGCTATGTCGCTATATGATCTTCAGTAAATGAAAGATGAAACTATATCAGGTATATTGAGTTAAATGCATTGGCTGGAATTCACCTTGTCAAAATAAATTACACTCATTCTCTGGGAAGGATGTCTGAAAAAGAGAAATCATGGAAGGGAGGACCTGCAAAGGAGGATAATAAGTTGAAACTGGTTCCAGATTAGTTCAAACAATGGAAACTACAATATAGGTTTAGCTGAACACCAATATTGAGTCAAAGAACCAATTGAAACAAAAAATTATTTCAGAAACTATACATTCATTGGTTTAAAGAAATAACACTATCTTGATAATGTTTATACCATGATAAAAGACTGGGCACCATAACATGTTATAACTCAGAAGTGGCATATTACTGAGATTTAAATCCTAATTTACAAATTTATGTTAATAGATTTGATAGCCAAGCATTCTGGAAGATATAATCATGTAAACGTAAAAGAAAAACACACACAAGTACAATGCACTTAAAGGAAAAGAGAATGAAGGAAAATGTACCACTGAACTTAATATCACAGGAATAACCTCGCAACCAATCTGTGTCAACGGCATCCTTATCTGATTTAAACCTGTTTACCCTGGATTGAAGAATTTGGCAATTCTCTGCTACAGATTCACCACCTACAAGACTACAACAAACAACTTCAATTATTAAAACAAATTCAATAACATAAAGATCACATTAGAATTTAGGTGGGATATTTATTTATTTTTTATAATTGCACAAATCCTCACAAGAATAACATTAACAGTAAAGCACAATTCCTCAACAAGATCAAATAGCCCCACAACATTGGTTCCAATCATCAAAATTAGCAACCTCATTTCAAAAATGAACTCAAGGAGCAAGTTCACAAATAACAAGACCCAAAATTCAGAAGAAACCCCTCTCCAGACTCCACAAGAGACCCCAGCATTAAGAACAAAAAACAAAAAATACCAACCAACGACAGACACAGTCAGGTGGATTTAACAATTACAACTTAGAAGCCCCAAATTTAAGAAGATGAGATAAAAGAAGCTAAACAGAAAAGGCACGAAGAAATGCAGACGATGAGTAAAATAAGAGAGAGAAGGGACGACCCAGTACTACCTGGGCTTCTGCCCAGCAGCCGCTCTTTGCCTTGCTATCAAAGAATCTCGGCCTATCCTCTTGATTGTTGTTACCGCCACTACTCCTCTGCCGCCAGGGCGATGATGAACCCGAAGGCCGAGGGTTAAATCGAGAGCATAAACAAAGGTCGTGGGTTAAATCGAGAGCATAAAAGTTGATGGAAGAATAAGGAAGACGATGCGCAATTGTAACCAAATTTCCCTTCCAGAAAGCCCAAAATCCTTCTTTCGATATAATACGTAAATTACACAAAGGCAGAAAATACCATAAATTAATGAAGTTTTCGATCATACAAAGGTAGAAAATCAGAATACGTACTTTATAAGGAAGCCCTAACCCAACAACGAAAGCTCTAACCCAGCTCGCCGTCAGCTTCCTGCACCCAGCATCCACCGAATCTCGATTCTCCACAGAAACTACAGGGCTAAAACATCCTTGTTCACCACTTTCATGGCGTAATAGCAGCTCTCGTCGCTCCGGAGACGGCAGAGGTACACTTTTCCGATGTCGCCGCTACCGATCTGGCGGACGAGGCTGAAGTCTCCGAATCTGAGGTGACTATCGATCTACTGTAAGAGAGCAAGAGAGAGAGATAAAGGAGGGGGAAGAGGAAGAGGTCGTTGGCGAGGGAGAGAAGAAAGTAGATCTAAACTATCGTCCTTCTTCTGATTTCAAAATTTAAGCTGTGTTTTTATTTTTGCTTCGTGTTTTTGTAGATAGATAACGTTTTGTTTTTAAAAACGTTATCTATTTAAAATCAAAAATTACTCTTATAAAATACATAACATTATTTTATACGTATCTACAACGTTTATTAAAAAACGTTATAAAAAAAATACCACAATATATTTATAAAAAACGTTGTCTTTTAAGCGTGGTCTATTTACTATTTTGTAGTAGTGTGTGAAGCAAAAAGGGTGAGCACAACTAGCCTAGTAAAAGAATATGACTAAAGATAATTTACATCATCAATAGCCTTCATCAGTAATAAATCAGAGATTTGGAACATATGGTAGATGATAAAACTCTTCAACCATAGTTGCAGCAGAACGAGCAATCCATTAGAAAAGTCAAATAGACCATCAGATCTATTATTTTCTCCATGTTAAAAGTCTACCAATAATATTTTATCCCTGTAATATCAATCAATAATTCCTGTCCACAAACATATGAATAACTCATAATCATAATTGTGATTCTAAATTCCTCTTCGCACCAGGACGAAGATAATTTTCATCACCTGTCTTTACCTGAACCACCACAGATTATAATTAAATCACAATTCATATTTATAATCAAGTAAATCAACAGTCCAACTTTGCACTACATGCCAAAGATATACAACTGTAAAACCAATAACCAACAGTTCATCTTTGCACTACAGACCAAAGATATACAACTGTAAAACCAATAACCAACAGTCCCTCTTTGCACTACAGGCCAAAGATATACATCTGTAAAACCAATAATGCTGAGACGAATTATCCATGCACTACGGGCCAAGGATATTCATGTTTTCAATTACAGTCATGATTATACCGAATAATCCCTAGTCATAATCATACAAAGTCCATCTATGCACTACGGGCCAAAGATGACTTTTACCACATCATTTGTAACATTACGGTCATGATTATACCGAATAATCCCTGGTTATAATCATACCAAGTCCATCTATGCACGTAAGCCACAGATGACTTTCAACACAATATAAGCATTGGGTCATCTTAGCCCACCACAGGCTCCCAAAAGGTCATGATTTGAAGGTACTATTGGTAGTTACTTAATTCCTTATATGCAGACAAATTTTCCCCTATCTTTCGATGTGGGACTGGGGTGTTACATTTGCAACCCTCTCATCTTTTGTACAAGACTTAGGAGGAATCATGGCATTGCTCACCAGCCATATGACGGTTACATGGAAGGGAAAGAGGACAACAACTATGGCTTTGGCGGATTCTCAGTCAAAAACACAAGGGGATAAGACGGAGAAGAATGAGAAATTTGAGCGAAGTAGAGGTAAGAATGGAGACAAGTATATCAGAAAGCCAGTTCCAAAGGCTATCACATATAGTGAGAAGGAATTCAGGGGCCTGTACGAACAATGGGTCGAGCACGAAGTGGTGAAGCCTCCAAGGCCCCGGTTGGTTTGTGACGGAAGAGATGAAAAGAAGACCGGACTTCTGTGTAAAAAGAAACGTGCAACACTATAACTCATTGTACAATCCCAAAAGTCAAGATGATGGACAACCCAAATATTGGCTCTACAATCGAAAGAACTCTGAACTATAGATACAAGAATTAACAAATTATAAATCCACCCAAGATGGTGGTCCACAAAAAAATGGTGATTTAAGTCCTCAGGAGTATCCCTTGCCAAGTAATTGGGTGACCAAGGGAGGAGGCATAAGAATTGACAAATTAAAAAAAATCCACCCAAGATGGTGGTCCATTCTAAATGGTGGCCAAGTCCTCGTAAAATACACTTGCCAAGAAATTGGACGACCCAAGTGATGATGCACCTTATTTAAAGTCCTTCTAGACTGCACTTGCCAAGAAATTGGACGACCCAAGTGATAAGGCACCAGATATCAAGTCCTCGTAAACCGCACTTGCCAAGAAATTGGATGACCCAAGTGATGATGCACCCGAGTGTTACACTTTATCATCAAAAGTGAATGTGGCACATAACTATAAGTCCTCAGACCTGAAAAGTTATACTTTCAACTTCAAAAGTAATCGAGGCACCTGACTATAAGTCCTCGGAGGTTACACTTTCAACTTTAAAAGTGATTGATGTGACGCCCCCAAAATAGGTATACATCACCCATCTTGAGTCGCTAAATACATGGTACCGAATACAAATACAACCTTAATTATACAATATGAGCTGAGAGTTTTTACACGAATATTGTCTCATAGATAATATCCAAACTCAAATGCAATCCTCATTACATTTATTATCACACTAAATAGTGAGGACTACTAAAACAACCATCTCAGACCGTCATTCCATTCTCCGACTAGTCCCGACTACGTTCTCATTTCTTGAAGAAAATAATGAAAGCAAAAGGGTGAGCTCAACTAGCCCAGTAAGAAATATTATGACTAAGATAATGTAGAATAAATTATCGTTAGCCTTCAACAGTGTTAAACAATAAATAACAAGTTTAACTACAGGGGAACAAGAAATCCATTAGAAGAGTCAAGTAGAGCATGATATCTACTATCTTCTATGATTTAAAAAGTTTATCAACAACTTTATAGCTGAGACTCAGCTTAACAAATAATTCACATCACTGAATTATCCATGCACTACGGGCCAAGTATATTCATTAGTATCACGTCCACGAATTATCCATGCACTACGGGCCAAGGATATTTGTGTAATCACTAATGGTCATGATCATACCAACAACTGTCCATCAATGCACTACGGGCCAATGAGGACTTTTAGCACATTATTTGTAACATTACGGGTCATAATTATACCGAATGATCCCTTGTCATAATCATATCAATCAACAGTCCATCTATGCACTACGGCCAAAGATGACTTTCATCACAATATAAGCATGAGGATGATGACAATGATATAAGAATTCAATTAAATGAAAGCAAAGGATAAATTTTAAAGATTTATAATTTAATTTATTCAGAATTCAATAATGTCCAAATTGTCAACATGATACTGCTTTGTGGAGTAAAATTCAAGAATAATATTGTATCAAAAATAATTTGGACCGAAAAAAATTAATTTTTGTCATGAATAGTACTCCGGGTGAATAGTACTTTAGGAACTTTATAAATAGTACCCGTGAATAGTACTTCGTGAATAGTATTCCATAAATAGTACTTTGTGAATAGTACCCCATAAATAGTACTTTGTGAATAGTACCGTTTAAATGAATAGTACCCATGGATAGTACTCCGACATAAAAAACTTAAAATTTAACAAGAATTTTCAAAAAAATATTCTTGTGAAACAATACTAGATGAAACTCAAATTTTAAGCATATTCTACTAATTTTACGGTGTATAGAATCAATACTTTAACAGAATGAGTGTAGAATTAGGAATACAAAACAAAATAATATTATTCACATACTACAGAGTATGGAAGAAAATATTATTTCTTACGAATACTGGACAAAAATAATATCCCTTACCTTAGAAGAAGACTAGATACTAAAATAGTGAAGTAGCAGAATACTCTTCTTCTTCCTCTCTATAATTTCTCTCTCAATAGATGCTCTTGTGAGTCTTAGTGAATTGGTAAAAATGAATGAAGAATGAGCTTCTATTTATAGGAAAGCATAGTTTTGATAATTGCACTATTAGGAGCTCGAATTATTATAGTATAGTACTTTCATCTATACCTTTATTTTTAATTTAGTCCTGCAAGTATTATCAATCATGCACCACCGCCCCTACTAGTATATGCATGTGAACCAATTGTTCCATACATGTGAACCAATAATAATTTGCATGTGAACCAATAGCAATTAATTACTTATTTATCCGATTAATTATCCGTTTGGTCAATAAAACATCCAAAAATCAATTATTATCGAAATAAAAGTCGATTTTTACTAACACAAATAATTCTAACATAATAAAAATATTTTTATCAACAATTTTATCTTTAATCAACCCGAACTTATTCATCATTATTATTATAACTCACAATATTTAACTGTGACGCCCCCAAAATAGGTATACAACACCCATTCCGAGTCCCCAAATACATGGTACAAAGAGCAAACTACAACTTCAATAATACAATTGTCGTGCAAAATACGACAACACATACTGTGAGTTTAAATACAAATATTGTCTTCTAGACAATATCCACACTTAACTAAGTCCTCATTATAATTATTCAAATACTATTTTACAGAAATAGTGATGACAGCTAAAACATCTTTCTAGAACCATCACTCCATACCCCGACTAGATCCTGCTATGTTCTCACCTCCTGAGAAAAAAATGGAACAAAAAGGAAAAGGGTGAGCTCAACTAGCCCAGTAAAGAATATTATGACTAAGATAATATACAACAAATTATCATTAGTATTCAACAGGGAAAAATCTGATAGAATATAATCAACAATAAATTTTAGATCAACAACTGCAGCGGAAACAACAAACCATTAAAAGAGTCAAATAGAGAATGAATTCTACTATCTTCTAAGATTTAAAAGTCCGTCATCAATATTTTATCCCTGTAACATCAATCAATATACATCTTGAATTAAATATTCATCTTTGCACTACAGGCCAACGATATTCATTTGTAACACCAGTCAGTCATGTTCATCTCAACACCTGTTCATCTTTGCACTACGGGACAAAGATATTCATCAGGTAATCATACATCTTTGCACTACAGGCCAAAGATATTCAGTAATATCATCATTTAGGACCGAGGATGATAAAAAATATCTTAAAGAAAGCGAATCTAGTGAGACAAAAGGACAAATAGTAGGGATTCGTATAACAGTTTATCCAATATCAATAATACTTCATAATAATCAATTGTGAAGCAGAATTCAAAAATAAAGATCAAAACATGGATACAATCAAAGATAGTAACCATAATAGACATCTTGGACAAAAAAGAAAAATTTTATTTTTCGATGAATAGTGTCGTATTCGTGAATAGTGTCGTATACGTGAATAGTGCCGTATACGTGAATAGTAACCTCGACACAAAAAATTCTAAATTTGATAAAAAAAAAAACTCATATCAATATTTCAACATAATGATATTGAAGAAAATAATATCATTTAAGAATAAAATAATATCCCTTACCTCAAAATAACCGTACTTCTGACTGAATATCGGATATGAGGCTGAATGAAACTTGTGCTGAATAGCAACTTTCAAAGTATCTAAATACTCACAAAATACACTCAATAATCTAGAGAGAGAAAAAGATAAAACTTATGAATTCTGGTATGATTTTCAATTCTAACTTAGCCCTCTATTTATAGGAAAATGTTAGCACGCCGAAGCAGACTTAACCTGCAACCTGATGGCTTTACCTGCTACTATTTTCACCCACCACATTTGAATAAAAATCTCAACACATTTCTTCACCAACCAAGAGTGGGGCCCACCAATTCTAGAATTTTTCACTAAAATGATTAACTCCGAAAATTCAACAATTTCTGAACCAGTCATCTCGTAAAATTCATAACAAATCATACGTTCATTTTTTAATGGTTCAAAA
The DNA here is from genome assembly GCA_016801055.1 of Panax notoginseng. Lineage (NCBI taxonomy): Eukaryota > Viridiplantae > Streptophyta > Magnoliopsida > Apiales > Araliaceae > Panax > Panax notoginseng. The sequence goes on along the minus strand of CM029015.1, from coordinate 27,327,924 downwards.
TTTGTGGACATATACTCAACATATATATGTATAACATATCCAAATATTACCACGATCCAACGGTCGGATTAAAAATTATAACCCCCGTAATATTTCTCAAAAACCCTGATTTGATTTTTAATACCTCTATTCCGATAAAAATACTGATAAAACACCTCAACATTAACTCCTTCATTTTTATCCACAAAATATATCCAACATTTATATTCATATAAAATAAATATTTCCTTATCATATGAATTAATAATTAATTATCCACAATTAATATTACAGAATCACATTTATGACAACCAGGCCGTTTCCAAGAAAGAGAAAGTTTTCTAATAAGGATTTCTCCTTACTAGCGCGCAATTAGATGACCAAACCTCTCCTTAGACAGAACTTTCTAGACATTGCCAATAATGCTATCTAATAATATTATTTAAATAATATGAATTATTGATCTGATAAAGGAAAATACTGTGCAGCAACAATTATTGAAACAACAATAATATAAAATATCAACGCAGCAATTATTGAATCAATAAAATAAAATATTGAACAGTAACTACTGTAACAATTATTGAGTAGTGCCTTCCTTCGTAAGAATCAATAATTCTAAAATACTGTGCAACCCGTGTGCTACTGTGCAACCACGCGTATTACTGTATTTTAACCACCGGGTATTCCAACAGTGTTAACGGTAACAACTACGTCGTTATTTATAAAAATTCAATTTTTATCGTTATCTTCATCCAATCGTTTTCCGTTATGGGGCCCACAAATAGCTGCGTCGTCGTACGAATATTCCCCGATAGAAAGAATATTCCACGACCACACGAATATTCACCGACCAAAAATGAATATTTTATAACCACTTGCTTATTTGAAATATTTGCGCATTTTACCCATAACTAACCACATTAATCAAATCAACCCTTTCTATTTCAAAATAATAAATAGAAGAAATTTAATTTCATTTATTAATAAGTTGGGGTCTTACATTAACAACCAGATTATTCCCAGGAAAAAGGGGGCTTGCCGATAAGGATTTCTCCCTATTGGCGCGCAATTAGGTGACCAAACCCCTTTCCTCTACAGAACTTTCTAGACATCGTCAATAATACAAATAATAATATGAATAACTTTGTCGTTTTAATTATTGATTTAATAATATAAAATATTATGCAGATGATACTGTGACAATAATTGAATCAATAATATGAGAGATATTATGCAGTAATTACTGTAGTAATAATTGAGTATAACTGAGTTGTAAGACCCCAACTTTTATGAATAAAAATGAATTTTCTATAAATATCATTTTTGAATATTATAGAATGAATTTGATATAATGTTATAGTTGTGGGGTAATATTTAAAAATTTTACAAAGTACGCAAGTTGTTATATAATATTCGATTAGTTGGGGAATATTCGTTTTAACAGGAATATTCGTACAACGACACAATCATTGGTGGACCCCACAACAGAATTATTGACGGATTGAAAAAATGACAAAAATACTTTAAGAAAATAACGGCGAAAGTTTTACCGTTAACTGTTGAAGCACCCGGTGTTAAAAATACAGTAATACGCGTGGTTGCATAGTAGTACACGGTATTGATTATTGATGCTTACGTGAGAAGTCACTCAGTTTTGTTCAATTATTGCTACAGTAATTGTTGCATAGTATCCGACGTTATTTGATTCAATTATTGTCAATATTTTATATATTATTAAATCAATAATTGAGATGATAAAATTATTAATATTATTATTTGTAATATTAACGATGTCTAGAAGTTCTGTCAAGGAGAGGTTTGGTCACATAATTGCACGCCAATAGGGAGAAATTGTAACGACCCCAAAATAGGTCCATTCCACCCAACCCATTCTGAGTCGTCAAATACATGGTACAGAAAATAACTACAACTTTATTACAACAATTGTCGTGTAAAATACAACAACACATATGCTGTGAGTTTGGATACAAATATATACCAAATGTGACTCATGTTCCAACCGTGGACATCACCTCACAATAACACCTTACATAAAGGTATAGTCAAAAACTGTTTTAGAAATTAGAATCTTTGGGAAGTGCTCAAGGAAACCTTCGTACATGGGAGGCCACACATCTAGGTTATGATAGATATCATATGGCCACAGAATTATCCTTGGTTGACCCAATAAACCCCAAAGAAAAACGAGAAGATTACTATCATATTCTTCCCAATGGTGAGTCTTCTCTTGACTTATCATTATCTCCACTATCTCTAATTGAGAATTATACTTCAAACAAACACCAAGATTATATAGGTAGTGCCCATAGATATACTCAGCAAGTGGATGAGCACAACCCTGTCTTATGATGACACGAGATTGTATGTCATTAGACATCTTGTATGACAGTGGCAAAATACCCTTCCAACGTTGGGTTCGCCTCACCCTATTTTCTTCACCAAATATAACTACTAAATGATGACCACTGTTCTATTCCCTTGTTACCCCCGCTCGACCCAGCTACACTCTTATTACCTGAAAGGAATTGTGAAGCAAAAGGGTGAGCACAACTAGCTCAGTAAAGAATATCATGACTAAAGATAATTCAATTATCAATAGCCTTCATCAACAATAAATCAGAGATTTAGAACATATGGTAAATGATAAAAATTTCAACCATAGTTGCAGCGGAACGAGCAATCCATTAGAAGAGTTAAGTAGAACATAATGTCTACTATCTCCTCTAGATTAAAAATCCATCGTTAATATTTCATTCCTGTAATAATCATCAACAGTTCTTGGTTATACCCAAGACAAAGAGAACTATTATCACCTGTCTTCACCTGAACTACCACAGATTATAATTAAATCACAATTCATATTTATAATCAAGTACATCAATAGTTCAACTTTGCACTACATGCCAAAGATATACAACTGTAAAACTAATAACCAACAGTCCACCTTTGCGCTACAGACAAAAGGTATACAACTGTAAAACCAATTACCAACAGTCCATCTTTGCACTACAGGCAAAAGATATACAACTGTAAAACCAATAATCAACCATCCATCTTTGCACTACAGGCCAAAGATATTCAACAATAGGTCATCTTTGCACTACGGGCCAAAGATATTCATCAACAATTCATCTTTGCACTACAGGCCAAAGATATTCAACAACAGGTCATCTTTGCACTACGGGCTAAAGATATTCATCAACAGGTCATCTTTGCACTACAGGCCAAAGATATTCAACAACAGGTCATCTTTGCACTACGGACTAAAGATATTCATCAACCATTCATCTTTGCACTACAGGCCAAAGATATTCCTCAACAGTTCATATTTGCACTACAGGCCAAATATATTCATCAACAGTTCATATTCATAACATAATAATAGATGAAACACAAACTATTAAGGATATTCTAATCCTTTCAGAACCTTTCATCATTTAATGATAAGCTGAAAAAAACGAATAATACCATCTTACCATAATATGGAGTATGAAAGAAAATGATATCACTTTACCATAAAAATGATACATCTTACCACAATAATGATATCCCTTACTATCCCTTACAATCTCTTACAATCCCTTACTATCCCTTACCTCAAAAGAGCAGTACTTCTGACTGGATATCGGATATGATGCTGAAGGAAACTTGCACTAATGTATAGCAACTCACCAAGTATCTAAAAACTCACAAAATATGCTTCATAGTATAGAGAGAGAAAGAGAGAAAGCTTATGTTTCTGGTGTGATTTTCAATTCTAACTTAGCCTTTTATTTATAGGAAAATTTTGGTAGGTTTGACCTGCAACCTGATGGCTTTACCTGCTACTATTCCCACCCACCACATTTGAAATATAATTCAGCACATTTCTTCACCAACCACAAGTGAGGCCTACCAATTCTAGAATTTTCCACCAAAAATGATTTATAACCTGATTTCCGAATCAGCCACCTCTTAAAATTTATAACAAATCATACGTTCATTTTTAACGGTTCAAAATTTGTGGACATATACTCAACTTATATATGTATAACATATCCAAAAATTACCACGATCCAACGGTCGGATTAAAAATTATAACCCCCGCAAAATATCTCAAAAAAACCTTAATTTTTAATACCTCCATTCCGACAAAAATACAGATAAAAATCTCAACATTAACTCCTTCATTTTTTTAACCACAAAAATATATCCCTCATTTATATCCACATAAAATAAATATTTTCTTATCATATGAATCAATAATTAATTATTCACAAATAATATTACAGAATCACATTTATGACAACCAGGCCGTTCCCAGGAAAGAGGGGGCTTTCCAATAAGAATTTCTCCTTACTGGCGCGCAATTAGATGACCAAACCTCTCCTTAGACAGAACTTTCTAGACATTGTCAATAATGCTATCTAATAATACTATTCAAATAATATGAATTATTGATCTGATAAAGGAAAATATTGTGCAGCAACAATTATTGAAACAACAATAATATAAAATATCAACGCAACAATTATTGAATCAATAAAATAAAATATTGAACAGTAACTACTGTAATAATTATTGAGTAGTGCCTTCTTACGTAAGAATCAATAATTTCAAAAATACTGTGCAATACCGTGTGCTACTGTGCAATAACGCGTATTACTGTATTTTAACCACCAGGTATTCCAACAGTGTTAACGGTAACAACTACGCCGTTATTTGTAAAAACTCAAATTTGTCATTTCCTTCACCCGACAGTTATTATGTTATGGGGCCCACAAATGGCTGCGCCGTCGTACGAATATTCCCCGACAGAAAGAATATTCCACGACCAAACGAATATTCCCCGACAACAATGATTATTTTATAACCACTTGCTTAAAAAAAATTCATATTTTACCCATAACTTTAAAATTTTATCAATTTAACCATTTACTGAATAGAAAAATTGAATACTTTTATTTCATAAAATTCGGGGTCTTACAATCTCCCCTCCTTATGAAATTTCGTCCCCGAAATTTACGTACCTGGTATTTTAAAGAGTTGAGAATACCTTGCTTTCATTTCAGATTCCATCTTCCCTATCATCATGATTTCTCCATTGCTCATCTCCTGTATTTCAGATATCATTCTAGAATACAGCTTCAAAACAAGGGTTAATTTAACAAATTAACATATCACATAATATCTCGATATTATGACTGACCAACAAATAAGCTTAGGTAGGACACACTAGCGAAGGATTTACTCATCTCTCCCCTCCTAGTTATATTCCCCGATCTCCGCCAAAGATCATATCCCTAAGCTCTGATACCACCTGTAACGACCCCAAAATAGGTCCATTCCACCCAACCCATTCTGAGTCGTCAAATACATGGTACAGAAAATAACTACAACTTTATTACAACAATTGTCGTGCAAAATACAACAACACATATGCTGTGAGTTTGGATACAAATATATACCAAATGTGACTCATGTTCCAACCGTGGACATCACCTCACAATAACACCTTACATAAAGGTATAGTCAAAAACTGTTTTAGAAATTAGAATCTTTGGGAAGTGCTCAAGGAAACCTTCGTACATGGGAGGCCACACATCTAGGTTATGATAGATATCATATGGCCACAGAATTATCCTTGGTTGACCCAATAAACCCCAAAGAAAAACGAGAAGATTACTATCATATTCTTCCCAATGGTGAGTCTTCTCTTGACTTATCATTATCTCCACTATCTCTAATTGAGAATTATACTTCAAACAAACACCAAGATTATATAGGTAGTGCCCATAGATATACTCAGCAAGTGGATGAGCACAACCCTGTCTTATGATGACACGAGGTTGTATGTCATTAGACATCTTGTATGACAGTGGCAAAACACCCTTCCAACGTTGGGTTCGCCTCACCCTATTTTCTTCACCAAATATAACTACTAAATGATGACCACTGTTCTATTCCCTTGTTACCCCCGCTCGACCCAGCTACACTCTTATTACCTGAAAGGAATTGTGAAGCAAAAGGGTAAGCACAACTAGCTCAGTAAAGAATATCATGACTAAAGATAATTCAATTATCAATAGCCTTCATCAACAATAAATCAGAGATTTAGAACATATGGTAAATGATAAAAATTTCAACCATAGTTGCAGCGGAACGAGCAATCCATTAGAAGAGTTAAGTAGAACATAATGTCTACTATCTCCTCTAGATTAAAAATCCATCGTTAATATTTCATTCCTGTAATAATCATCAACAGTTCTTGGTTATACCCAAGACAAAGAGAACTATTATCACCTGTCTTCACCTGAACTACCACAGATTATAATTAAATCACAATTCATATTTATAATCAAGTACATCAATAGTTCAACTTTGCACTACATGCCAAAGATATACAACTGTAAAACCAATAATCAACCATCCATCTTTGCACTACAGGCCAAAGATATTCAACAACAGGTCATCTTTGCACTACGGGCCAAAGATATTCATCAACAATTCATCTTTGCACTACAGGCCAAAGATATTCAACAACAGGTCATCTTTGCACTACGGGCTAAAGATATTCATCAACAGGTCATCTTTGCACTACAGGCCAAAGATATTCAACAACAGGTCATCTTTGCACTACGGACTAAAGATATTCATCAACCATTCATCTTTGCACTACAGGCCAAAGATATTCCTCAACAGTTCATATTTGCACTACAGGCCAAATATATTCATCAACAGTTCATATTCATAACATAATAATAGATGAAACACAAACTATTAAGGATATTCTAATCCTTTCAGAACCTTTCATCATTTAATGATAAGCTGAAAAAAACGAATAATACCATCTTACCATAATATGGAGTATGAAAGAAAATGATATCACTTTACCATAAAAATGATACATCTTACCACAATAATGATATCCCTTACTATCCCTTACAATCTCTTACAATCCCTTACTATCCCTTACCTCAAAAGAGCAGTACTTCTGACTAGATATCGGATATGATGCTGAAGGAAACTTGCACTAATGAATAGCAACTCACCAAGTATCTAAAAACTCACAAAATATGCTTCATAATATAGAGAGAGAAAGAGAGAAAGCTTATGTTTCTGGTGTGATTTTCAATTCTAACTTAGCCTTCTATTTATAGGAAAATTTTGGTAGGTTTGACCTGCAACCTGATGGCTTTACCTGCTACTATTCCCACCCACCACATTTAAAATATAATTCAGCACATTTCTTCACCAACCACAAGTGGGGCCTACCAATTCTAGAATTTTTCACCAAAAATGATTTATAACCTGATTTCCGAATCAGCCACCTCTTAAAATTTATAACAAATCATACGTTCATTTTTAACGGTTCAAAATTTGTGGACATATACTCAACTTATATATGTATAACATATCCAAAAATTACCACGATCCAACGGTCGGATTAAAAATTATAACCCCCGCAAAATATCTCAAAAAAACCCTGATTTTTAATACCTCCATTCCGACAAAAATACAGATAAAAATCTCAACATTAACTCCTTCATTTTTTTAACCACAAAAATATATCCCTCATTTATATCCACATAAAATAAATATTTTCTTATCATATGAATCAATAATTAATTATTCACAAATAATATTACAGAATCACATTTATGACAACCAGGCCGTTCCCAGGAAAGAGGGGGCTTTCCAATAAGAATTTCTCCTTACTGGCGCGCAATTAGATGACCAAACCTCTCCTTAGACAGAACTTTCTAGACATTGTCAATAATGCTATCTAATAATACTATTCAAATAATATGAATTATTGATCTGATAAAGGAAAATACTGTGCAGCAACAATTATTGAAACAACAATAATATAAAATATCAACGCAACAATTATTGAATCAATAAAATAAAATATTGAACAGTAACTACTGTAATAATTATTGAGTAGTGCCTTCTTACGTAAGAATCAATAATTTCAAAAATACTGTGCAATACCGTGTGCTACTGTGCAATAACGCGTATTACTGTATTTTAACCACCGGGTATTCCAACAGTGTTAACGGTAACAACTACGCCGTTATTTGTAAAAACTCAAATTTGTCATTTCCTTCACCCGACAGTTATTATGTTATGGGGCCCACAAATGGCTGCGCCGTCGTACGAATATTCCCCGACAGAAAGAATATTCCACGACCAAACGAATATTCCCCGACAACAATGATTATTTTATAACCACTTGCTTAAAAAAAATTCATATTTTACCCATAACTTTAAAATTTTATCAATTTAACCATTTACTGAATAGAAAAATTGAATACTTTTATTTCATAAAATTCGGGGTCTTACAGAAATCTTTATTGTAAAGCCTCATCTTTTCTGGGAACGGCCTGACCGATTAATATGGTGAATTATAATAATGGTGATAAATTTTGTTTTATTAGTATTATTAATGTAATAAAATAGAAAAGCTTTTTACATAAAACAGAATACTTTTATAAAGTTATCTGTTTTATTAGACTATAAATAGAATATATAATATTCTATTATGCATAGTATTTTGCATAGTAAAATCTTTTTATATAAAACAGAATACTTTTATAAAGTTATTTATTTTATTAGACTATAAATAGAATATAGTATATTTTATTATGCATAGTATTGCATAGTGCATGCATAGTGTTTGCATAGTGCATGCATAGTGTTTGCATAGTAAAATATTTTTATATAAAACAGAATACTTTTATAAAGTTATTCGTTTTATTAGATTATAAATAGAATATAGTATACTTTATTAATACTGCATAGTAAATCAATATGGACCGTCCGTTTAAAAGTAAATCAATCTGGACTGTTCATGAATTAGTTACTATTCAGTCCATTCTCTTATAAATAGAAGCTCATTCCTTCATTATTTCTTACGAATTCACTGAAACTCTAGAGAGAGAAACTATAGAAAGAAAGAAGAAAAGTATTCTACTACTTCACTAATCCTATATCCAGTTTCTTCTAAGGTAAGGGGTATTATTTTTTTTGCATTCATGAAGAGAACTTCTGTTATTCCATTCTTTATTATTATGTTAGAATAACCTGTCTATGCGAAGTACTGCATACATGGTAAAATTCTTCTATTATTTCATTCTTTATCATTCTGTTGGAACATCCTGTCTGTGCTTTACGCATGACCTGGTTCTATTATTTATCATTCTGTTGGAACATCCTGTATGTGCTTTACGAATGACCTGGTTCCATTATTTATCATTCTGTTAGAATATCCTGTCTGTGCGTTTACGCATGACCTGGTTCTGTTATTTATTATTCTGTTAGAATAACCTGTCTGTGCGGTCTATCGCATGCCTGGTGATTTCTTTTGTTATTCCATTCTTTATTGTACTCAGTTGGTTAAAGTTTTGGCTTTTATACTCCATGAAATTAGTGGAATATCCTTGATATTTACGCTTCATCTAGTATCTTTTTATGAAAATATTCTTCCGAATATTTTTGAGTTTTACCCCACAAAGTCGTATTATGTTGGCAATTTGGACGTTATTGGTTCTTGGATAAATTAATTCTTGAACTTGTTTTATTGAATTCTTATATCATTTTCATCATTCTCATGTTTATATTATGTTAAAAGTCATATGTGTCCTGCAATGCATAGATAGACTTGGTATGATTATGACCAGGGATTATTCGGTATAATCATGACCGTAATGTTACAAATGATGTGGTAAAAGTCCACATTGGCTCGTAGTGCATTGATGGACAGTTATTGGCATGATCATGACCATTGATGAATACATAAATATCCTTGGCCGTAGTGCAGGGATGATGTTGATTATTTATTAAGCTGAGTCTCAATGATAAAAATAATGAAAAACCTTTTAAATCATAGAAGATAATAGATTTTATTCTCTACTTGACTCTTCTAATGGATTGCTTGTTCCGCTGTAGTTAAACTTGATATTTGTTATATGTTATCAGTTTAACACTGTTGAAGGCTAACGATAAATTATTCTGCATTATCTTAGTCATAATATTTCTTACTGGGCTAGTTGAGCTCACCCTTTCTTTCACTATTCTCTTCAGGAAATGAGAACGTAGCCGGGACTAGTCGGAGAACAAAGTGACGGTCCAGATGATAGTATTAGTAGTTCTCACTATTTTGTTAAATAGTGTGACAATAAATGTAATGAGGACTCCATTGAGTGTGGATATTGTCTAGATGACAATATTCTTATTAAAACTCTCAGTTATGTCTTGTCGTATTCTACATAACAGTTGTATTTAAAATTTGTACCATGTATTTGACGACTCAAGATGGGTGATGTATACCTATTTTGGGGGCGTCACATGAGTAACTTCTCACGTAAGTATTGATAATCAATACCGTGTGCTACTATGCAACCACGCGTATTACTATACTTTACCACCAGATAGTTCAATAGTTTAACGGTAAAATATTCGCTGTTATTTTTATAAAAAGATATTTCTGTCGTTTTCTAACTATGACAATAATTCCGTTGTGGGGTCCACCAATGATTGTGTCATCGTATGAATATTCCCCCGACCAATCGAATATTTTATAATAATTTACTTATTTTGCAAAATTTATAAATATTACCCACAACTATAACATTATATCAAATCCACACCATAATATTCAAAAAAATATTTTGAGAAAATTTTACAAATTTTGCAAACTAAACAAGTTGTTATAGAATCTTCGTTTGGTCGGGGAATATTCGTTTTAACAGAAAATATTCGAATGACGGCACAATCATTGGTGGAATTCACAACGGAAGTATCGTCGTAGTTAAAAAACGACAGAAATATCTTTTTATAAAAATAACGGCGAAAGTTTTACCGTTAAACTGTTGAAATACCCAATGGTAAAAGTACAGTAATACGCGTAATTGCATAGTAGCACACGGTATTGATTATTGATGTTTACGTGAGCAGTCACTCAGTTATTCTCAATTATTGCTATAGTAATTGCTGCATAATATCTCTCATATTATTGATTCAATTATTGTCATAGTATTATCTACATAATATTTTATATTATTAAATCAATAATTGAGATGACAAAGTTATTCATATTATTATATGTATTATTAGTGATGTCTAGAAAGTTCTGTCAAGGAAAGGGGTTTGGTCACTTAATTGCGCGACAATAGGGAGGAATCCTTATCGGAAAGCCCCCTCTTTCATGAGAATGATCTGGTTGTTAAATATTATGAGTTATAATATTAATGATAAATAAGTTCGTGTTGATTAAAGATTAAATTGTTGATAAAAATATTTTCATTGTGTTGGAATTATTTGTGTTAGTAGAAATCGATATTTATTTTGGTAATAATTGATTTCTGAATGTTAAATTGACCAAACGGGAAATTAATCGGATAAATGAGTAATTAATTGCTATTAGTTCACATGCAAATTACTGTTAGTTCACATGTATGGAACTATTGATTTACATACATGTACTATTATGGGAGGTGGTGCAAGATTGATAATACTTGAAGGATTAAATTAAAAATAGAGGTATAGATGAAGGTACTATACTGTAATAATTCGATTCCCTAAACGTGTAATTATCGAAACTATATTTTTCTATAAATAGAAGCTCATTCATCTTTCATTCTCACCAATTCACTAAGACTCACAAGAGCAATTATAGAGAGAGAAGCTATAGAGAGAAAGAAGAAGAGTATTCTGCTACTTCACTATTCCAGTATCCAGTCTTCTTCTAAGGTAAGGGATATTATTTTTGTTCAATATTCGTATGAAATAATATTTTCTTCCATACTCTGTAGTATGTAAGTAATATTATTTCGTCTCGTATTCCCGATTATACCCTCATTTTGTTAAAGTATTGCTTCTATACTCCGTGAAATTAGTAGAATATCCTTAAAATTTGCGCTTTATCTAGTATCGTTTCATAAGGTTATTTTTCTGCACATTCTTGTTAAATTTTAAGCTTTTCATGTCGAATTACTATCTATGGGTACTATTCATTTATACGGTACTATTCACAAAGTATTATTCACGGGTACTATTTATAAAGTACTATTCACGAAGTACTATTCACGAGTACTATTCACGGGATACTATTCCCAAGTACTATTCACGGAGTACTATTCACCCAGAGTACTATTCATGAAAAAAATTAATTTTTTTCAGTCCAAATTATTTTTGATACAATATTATTCTTGAATTTTACTCCACAAAGCAGTATCATGTTGACAAGTTGGACATTATTGAATTCTAGATAAATTAAATTATAAATCTTTAAAATTTATCATTTACTTTCATTTAATTGAATTCTTATATCATTGTCATCATCCTCGTGCTTATATTGTGATGAAAGTCATCTTTGACTGTAGTGCATAGATGGACTGTTGATTGGTATGATTATGACCAGAGATCATTTGGTATAATCATGACCCGTAATGTTACAAATAATGTGCTAAAAGTCCTCATTGGCCCGTAGTGCATTGATGGACAGTTGTTGTTATGATCATGACCATTGGTGATTACACGAATATCCTTGCCCCGTAGTGCATGGATAATTCGTGGACGTGATACTAATGAATATCCTTGGCCCGTATTGCATGGATAATTCAGTGATGTGGATTATTTGTTAAGCTGAGTCTCAGCTATAAAGTTGATGATAAACTTTTAAAATCATAGAAGATAGTAGATATCATGCTCTACTTGACTCTTTTAATGGATTGCTTGTTCCGCTGCAGTTAAACTTGTTGTTTATTGTTTAACACTGTTAAAGGCTAACGATAATTTATTCTACATTATCTTAGTTATAATATTTTTTACTGGGCTAGTTGAGCTCACCATTTTGCTTTCATTGTTCTCTTCAGGAAATGAGAACATAGTCGGGACTAGTCGGAGAATGTAGTGACGGTCCGAGATGGTTGTTTTAGTAGTTCTCACTATTTAGTGTGATAATAAATGTAATGAGGATTGAATTTGAGTTTGGATAATATCTATGAGACAATATTCGTGTAAAAACTCTCAGCTCATGTTGTATAATTAAGTTTATATTTGTATTCAGTACCATGTATTTGGCGACTCAAGATGAGTGATGTAGACTTATTTTGGGGGCGTCACAACAATCACCTGGAATTAAAAATATATGAAATAATCACGAAAATTAACCGAACAACAATATATATATATATATATATATATATATATATATATATATATATATATAATAGTTAATCCACCAAATCATGTGAACGAAAATAAACTATACATATACATACTGTTACTAAAGGTATATATGATAATATACAAGGTATATTATTACCTCTGGTCGGCTTTGGAAATACAAGATGTCTAATGAATTTGGACCAAGGCTTCTTGCTATACTTGTATAAATATAAAAAGAATTTAATATTTATATATTAAACATATTTACTTTCACCTTATTCATCATTATTAGCTTTGATCCTCGGATGAACTAAAAGAGTCCGTCTGGGGGGACCGCAATTTTTCGATCGAGGTAGTGATCGGTCAAATTTATTTTTTTTTGCTTTGTATTATAAAATAATTAATATAATTTATTAGAACGAAATTTTTTATAAAATGCAGTGATTTAGGTGTTTTTTTGGATACACGTAACAAACAGGATTATACAGTCTGTACAACCCTAATTTTTATGTGTATCTAAATGACACCTAAATCACTGTATTTTATAAAAATTTCAATTCTAATAAATCACATTAATTATTTTATAGTACAAAAAAAATCCCGACAGATCACTGCCCCGGTCGAAAAATCCCGATCACCCTATACTTTTTCAAAAAGAAAAATTGAGGCCCCTCTATTATCCATATAAAGAATCAAAAGCACCCACGTCACATGGAATATGTAATAAAAAATATATATATATAGATTAAGCCTGAACGAAACTCTGTTCCAAAGAGTTATCTAAACAGAGTAACAGTGGTGGGGGACTTGAGTCTGACATATAACTCATCTTCAACAATCGACCACTTGAAAAGAAACAAACCTGATCTTGTTATCTCGACACTTTTATACAAGAAACTTATCAGCTTCGATGCGATTATTGGGGAAGTTTTATGCAACCACTGATTTCAAAAACTCCACCAATGATGGTAGTGATGCAAGAGGGGCAATTGATACTATCAAGTTTAGTCGTTGTGAAAGAAGAGAGAACAGTTTCCCTCTATGGTTCCCTGCTTTTTTCTCTCACTCTGTTGGTTATTTGGCTTCGGAAGGAGAATGAGGAAAAGGGGTCTTTGCTTTATAAAATATATATTTACTTTGTTCGCTGATTTAATTTTGTCTTCAAGATTTGAGATCATCCATACCCTTGACCGTAGTAAAGTAAAATCTGATGTCTTAATTTATGGCTCTAATCAAGCAATTATGCATATAGATTATAAGGCAATATTTTAGGTATATACAGATTTGACACATGCATCTAATTTAGAATTAGTATGCATATACATTACGGATAATTTCACCTCAGAGGACTTGACAAAGAAATCTACTATAAGCAAGATAACTTTTTCAATTGATTCAAAGTATGCCTTTTCATTATGGTTAAAAAAAAAATCTTTTTTAAAAAAATGATTTTATTTGGTAATACATAATTTCCAAATTTAATTCATCTTGATTTAATTGCAAAATAAATAAATAAATATATATATAAATGCATATATATATATATATATATATATATATATATATATATATATATATATATATATTGTACTGTGGAACATGTTTATTGTCCTGAAATCAAGTCTCTCTAGAGTAGTCCCATTTTGGTGGACACGTACATCACACTGATCGATAACAAGATGAATAAGTCTTGGCAGACATGAAAGTTGGACAGAAAAATTGAACCGGTCCAATTTTTTTTTTAACCCTTAAAAAATGTATAGTATTTATTTCAACAGGAATTTTTATAAAATATAGTGTTTTAGGTGTAATTTGGATATGTTAACGCCAAGATCTTTGATGACGTCCCAATCACGTAAGACGCCCTAATCCTGCACAGAAAACACGATCAACACCAAAAGCTTGACGGCTGGACCGTCGGGGGATAGCTCCGGCGTGAGAGTCAATACAGGTGTTCAAGGTTTAACAATGGAGGGTATAAAAAATCTCTAGTGTGTTGAGCTAGATAGAAAGTGTATGCGTACCTTTTGTTAGGAGACCCCCTTGCTAGGTTATACTCTCGTGCCCGGTTTTTTGTGCCACCAACCATGATCTGACACCCCCTCCCAGTCACCTCTTGTCCCAGCCGACTGCATGCAGGTTATCACCTTTTTTCCACTGTTCCTGCCGCCGGCCGGATAAGATCCCATCCACATTAATGATCTGCAGGCGCTTGGTCAACTGCCCTCCCCCTTTCATCATTACCAGTCAAAGTCTTAGATATTAAAAGATCTTATGGGCCGGCCACTTGACCCAGCCCATTATTAAGGGGATACAATAAAGATAATATAAATGTTAGGCCCAATGACTATAAGACTTAGTGATAAAGGTCCACTAGGCTAATTAAACGGATGGGCCCAATTGGTCAGGCCCAATGAAAGAAATATCATGCCCCAACAGGATACATATACAAATTAAGGGTTATACAGTCACACCTAAAACACTATATTTTGTAAAAATTCCTGTTAGAATAAATACTATATATTTTTTAAGGGTCACAAATAAAAAAATAAAAAAAAATTAGACCGGTCTAATTTTCCGGTCTAACTTTCCTATCCGCGTAGCATTACTCTAAGAAGATACAAGCTATGTGGGGAAGAAAAGAATTTTAGAGCAGAAAAATATAAATATATACCTAATGTTGTTGTTCCTTCCAAGGAACGCCATTCTCTCTCCCTATAAAGGGGATATTCATAAACTGAAATACCAAGAGGGGGAGATGAGAGCAAAGAATAATGGTTGAAAAGTTTTCCACACCCCTCTTGATCAAGGGACTTGATAAATCACAAATTTCAATAATTCAAGAAACGGTCTGGTGGTGGTTTGATGTAGGAATCACACAATGCTCGGTGGTACACGTCTGGTCTGTTGCGAAGGAACGTCATTCGTTTCATCTGAAGTTATGTTGTTTATGGTCATGGAATGCGCTGGAGCCTTAGTTCATGAGTTGGAGCACTCATCTATGGTGAATAGAGATTGAGCAAGGTTTGGAAAGATCTTCAAAAAAAATTCTTAAGATGTCCAAGGAAGAGTCTTTTTAAGTCTTGCCTTAGGGTTTGGTGCCCCTAGAGATTCCCTCTTCTAAGACCCGTTTTTTAAAACTTGTAAAGTGGAGCCCCAAAATCATTCAAAAGCTCGAAGCATTTGATAAAACATATACAAGATATCCTGGAAGAATACCCTTAGAGGTTCCATCTCCTAGGATTTTTTTCGTTTTCAGGGTTTGTAAGATCAAACTCTGTGGATTGTTCAGAAATTTGAAACAGGACTCAAAGACTCGAAGTAATTTGCACGATAGCCACTCCAAAGGTGTGACTCACGTGCAGGGGGCAAATTGTGAGCCCAAGTACAAATTAGGGTTCACATACAACCTAAAGAAATGAATGACAAACAGAAAAGTCAGAAATAAATGTGCAAGACCCGAGAGAAGCCTCCACGTGTCCCAGGCAGAAGACTCGTGGATGCGACTCGTTTTGAAAATTAATTGAGGGATTGGATTGGTGGCTAGAAGGGCAAGATGATCTGGTAATTACTTTGATGACTAAGGGTATTTTTGGAATTTTCCCGAGGACATGTGCCTGGCACATGTCCATTTTTCAGGAAACTCTATAAATAGTCCTTCCATTCTATGAAGAAGGGACTTTGAACTTTAAGACCTTTTGGAGGACTAGAAGACTTGGACATTCTCTCTCAACCCAAAGCACTCGAGAAGGCTCTCTGAATCCTTGCTACCCTAACAAGGTTCTCGAATTTTAAGAGTTCTGTCATGTGTCGTTGGACTAATCGCTCACCTGTTCTTTTCCCCTCTTCAATCAATCAGTCAATTCTGTACTCTTCGTGAATTTCTCTCCTCCTCAGCCAATACGAAACCCTAACCCTAGTAAGGTACGATTTTCTTGCCCACATTTCTTTGGCGACTCTGCTGGGGAGGTGTAGAATTCGTGAAGGGTATGCCCACAACTCGAAGTGTGAGAACTACAGGAAGATCTTCACCAACAAATAACATTACCTCAGCGGATCCAGTTCCAAGGCAAGCAAATCAAGCTTTCCAAGGCGTGAATTTAGATCTCGATCAACCCATTCTTGAAGACGCCTCAGAAGGAAGTTCAACATCACCATACATGACTGATCAACAACCAACGAATGTCAAGTAGACAGGCATGGGAATACAAGGCAAGGAAGAAAGTGGAGAGCGTGCAAATGACGTGCAATTGGAGATGCTCAAGGCATTGAAGGAAGCACGGGAAGGACAAGGGATGATGATGGCTATGATGCAAGAGATGCAGATGAAGCAAGAGGAAATGAGGAATTTCCGCCGACAGTTGATGCAAATCCCCACTTTTAATGTGACGCCCCCAAAATTAGGTATACATCACCCATCTTGGGTCGTCAGATACATGGTACAGAATACAAATATAACTTACTAATACAACTGTCGTGTACAATACGACAAAACATAACTGTGAGTTTGAATACAATTATTGTCTACTAGAGACTATACAAACTCAAAAGGAGTCCTCATTATAATTATTGTCACACTATTTAACAGAATAGTGAGGACTACTAATACTATCATCTGGTCCATCACTCCGTTCCCCGACTCGTCCCAGCTATATTCTCATTTCCTGAAGAGAACAGTGAAAGAAAGGGTGAGCTCAACTAGCCCAGTAAGAAATATTATGACTAAGATAATGCAGAATAAATTATCATTAGCCTTCAACAATGTTAAACTGATAAAATATAATAGACATCAAGTTTAACTGCAGTGGAACAAGTAATCCATTAAAAGAGTCAAGTAAAAAATAAACTCTACTATCTTTTATGATTTAAAAGATTTTCCAACACTGTGATCGCTGAGACTCGGCTTAATAAAATAATTCACATCATCGAATCACCCCTGCACTACGGCCAAGGATATTCGTGTATTCATTAATGGTCATGATCATGCCAACAACTGTCCATCAATGCACTACGGGCCAATGAGGACTTTTACCACATCATTTATAACATTACGGTCATGATTATACCGAATAATCCCTGGTCATAATCATACCAAGTCCATCTATGCACTACAGGCCACAGATGACTTTCAACATTTTATAAACATGAGGATGATGACAATGATATAAGAATTCAATAAAACAAGTTCAAGAATTAATTTATCCAAGAATTAACAACGTCCAAATTGTCAACATGATACTGCTTTGTGGAGTAAAATTCAAGAATGCTTAGAAGAATATTTTCATGAAAAGATACTGGATGAAACGCAATTATCAAGGATATTCCACAAATTTCATGGAGTATAGAAATCAAAACTTAACCAACTGAGTATAATAAAGAATGAAATAACAAAAGAAATCACCATGCATGCGATAGACCGCACAGACAGGTTATTCCAACAGAATAATAAATAATGGAACCAGGTCCGGCGTAAAACGCACAGACAGGATATTCCAACAGAATAATAATAAAGACGGAACCAGGTCCGGTATAAAATACACAGACAGGATGTTCCAACAGAATAATAATAAAGACGGAACCAGGTATGGTGTAAAACACACAGACAAGATGTTCCAACAGAATAATAATAAAGACGGAACCTGGTCCAGTGTAAAATACACAGACAGGATGTTCCAACAGAATAATAGAAGAATATCACCAAGTATAGGGTAGACCGCGTATACAGGTTATTCCAACAGAATAATAAGAAATGGAATAACAACAGTTGTGACGCCCCCAAAATAGGTATACAACACCCATTCTGAGTCGCCAAATACATGGTACAGAAAACAAACTACAACTTCAATAATACAATTGTCGTGCAAAATACGACCACACATACTGTGAGTTTAAATACAAATATTATCTTCTAGACAATATCCACACTCAAATAAGTCCTCGTTACAATTATTCAAACACTATTTTACAGAAATAGTGAGGACTGCTAAAACATCTTTCTAGAACCATCACTCCGTATCCCGACTAGTTCCTGCTATGTTCTCACCTCCTGAGAAGAAAAATGGAACAAAAAGGAAAAGGGTGAGCTCAACTAGCCCAGTAAAGAATATTATGACTAAGATAATATACAACAAATTATCGTTAGTCTTCAACAGGGAAAAATCTGATAGAATATAATCGACAACAAGTTTTAGATCAACAACTGCAGCGGAAACAGCAAACCATTAGAAGAGTCAAGTAGAGAAAGAATTCTACTATCTTCTAAGATTTAAAAGTCCATCATCAATATTTTATCCCTGTAACATCAATTAATAATCATCTTTAACCAAATATTCATCTTTACACTACAGGCCAAAGATATTCATTTGTATCACCAGTCGGTCATGTTCATCTCAACACCTGTTCATCTTTGCACTACAGGCCAAAGATATTCATCAAGTAATCATACATCTTTGCACTACAGGCCAAAGATATTCAGTAATATCATCATTTAGGACTGAGGATGATGAAAAATATCTTAAAGAGAACGAATCCAGGGAGACAGAAGGACAAATATTAGGGATTCGTATAACAGTTTATCCAAGATCAATAATACTTCATAATAATCAATTGTGAAGCAGAATTCAAAAATAAAGATCAAAACATGGATACAATCAAAGATAGTAACCATAATAGACATCTTGGACAAAAAGGGAAAATTTTATTTTTCGATGAATAGTGCCGTATTCGTGAATAGTGCCGTATACGTGAATAGTAACGTATACGTGAATAGTAACCCCGACACAAAAAGTTCCAAATTTGATAAAAACTCATATCAATATTTCAGCATAATGATATTGAAGAAAATAATATCATTTAAGAAGAAAATAATATCCCTTACCTCAAGATATCAGTACTTCTGGTCGGAATACCGGTATAAGGCTGAAAGAAACTTGCTCTGATGAATAGAAACTCTCAAAGTATCTAAATACTCACAAAATACACTCAATAATCTAGAGAGAGAAAGAGAGAAAACTTGTTTCTGGTGTGATTTTCAATTCTAACTTAGCCCTCTATTTATAGGAAAATTTTGGTAGGTTTGACCTGCAACCTGATGGCTTTACCTGCTACTATTCCCACCCACCACATTTGAAATATAATTCAGCACATTTCTTCACCAACCACAAGTGGGGCCCACCAATTCTAGAATTTTCCATCAAAATGATAAACTCCGAAAATTCAACAATTTCTGAACCAGTTATCTCGTAAAATTCATAATAAATCATACGTTCATTTTTAACGGTTCAAAATTTGTGGACATATACTCAACTTATATATGTATAACATATCCAAAAATTACCACGATCCAACGGTCGGATTAAAAATTATAACCCCCGCAAAATATCTCAAAAACCCTGATTTTTAATACCTCCATTCCGACAAAAATACGGATAAAAATCTCAACATTAACTCCTTCATTTATATCCACATAAAATAAATATTTTCTTATCATATGAATCAATAATTAATTATTCACAAATAATATTACAGAATCACATTTATGACAACCAGGCCGTTCCCAGGAAAGAGGGGGCTTTCCAATAAGGATTTCTCCTTACTGGCGCGCAATTAGATGACCAAACCTCTCCTTAGACAGAACTTTCTAGACATTGCCAATAATGTTATCTAATAATATTATTCAAATAATATGAATTATTGATCTGATAATGGAAAATACTGTGCAGCAACAATTATTGAAACAACAATAATATAAAATATCAATACAACAATTATTGAATCAATAAAATAAAATATTGAACAATAACTACTGTAACAATTATTGAGTAGTGCCTTCTTACGTAAGAATCAATAATTGGTGCAATACCGTGTGCTACTGTATTTTAACCACCGGGTATTCCAACAGTATTAACGGTAACAACTACGCCGTTATTTATAAATAACTTATACTTGTCGTTTTCTTCATCCAATCGCTTTCCGTTATGGGGCCCACACAAGGCTGCGCCGTCGTACGAATATTCCCCGACAGCAAGAATATTCCACGACCAAACGAATATTTCCCGACAAAATGAATATTTTATAACCACTTGCTTATTTTGCAAAATTTGCACATTTCACCCATAACCAAAGTATTATATCAAATTAACCCCTTATTATTCACAATAATATTTAGAGAAAATTTGATTTTATTCATTAATAAGTTGGGGTCTTACAACCTCCCCTCCTTATGAAATTTCGTCCTCGAAATTGACGTACGTACCTGATGTTTCAAAAAGGTGAGGATACCTCGCTTTCATTTCTGATTCCAACTCCCAGGTCATTTCTTCAATAGCATGGTTTCTCCACAAAACCTTAACTTGTGGTATAACCTTCGTGCGTAGGACATGCTCTTTCCTATCCAAGATCTTAACAGGTACCTCCTCGTACGTTAAATCTTCAGCTATCTCGTCTGGTTCTAACTCAATAATGTGGTTCGGGTCTTTAACATATTTACGAAGCATAGATATGTGAAAAATATTATGAACACGAGACATGCTTGGAGGTAATGCGAGTCTATATGCCACATTTCCTATTCGCTCAAGAATCTCAAATGGACCAACAAATCTTGGATTGAGCTTTCCTCTCTTCCCAAATCTTGTAACTCCCTTCCATGGTGCAACACGTAATAATACATGATCCCCAATATTAAATTCCACGTCCTTCCGATGAAGATCCGCATAACTCTTTTGTCGATCCTGTGCCGTTTGTATACGTTGTCGAATCGTTTGGATCTTCTCTGTAGTAATGCGTACCAACTCTGGTCCCAACAATGTTGCTTCACCCACCTCGTCCCAGCATACTGGAGAACGACATTTTCTTCCATACAACGCCTCGAATGGAGCCACACCTATGCTCGCCTGATAACTGTTGTTGTAGGAGAATTCCACCAATGGTAGGTACTTATCCCAACTCCCTTTGAGATCTAGGACACAAAGTCTTAATAGATCTTCAAGAGTTTGAATAGTCCTCTCTGATTGTCCGTCCGTTTGAGGATGGTATGCCGAACTGAATCGTAAATCCGTGCCCATAGCTTTCTGCAAGCTAACCCAAAATCGTGAAGTGAATCTTGGGTCACGATCCGAAACTATGGATACTGGCATGCCATGCAATCTCACAATCTCGTTCACGTACATACTAGCAAGACGTTCAAGGGAATAAGTCTCACGTATCGGCAAGAAATGAGCGGACTTGGTTAATCTATCAACAATAACCCAAATCGCATCTATGCCTTGAGAAACCTTGGGAAGACCCGTAACAAAATCCATAGTAATGTGTTCCCACTTCCATTTCGGGATCTCAAGTGGTTGCAATGGACCCTTTGGCACTTGATGCTCCGCCTTTACACGTTGACAAGTTAAACACCTCGAGATAAACTCCGCGATCTCTCTTTTCATATTGCTCCACCAAAATGTATGTCGAAGATCGTGATACATTTTGGTACTCCCAGGATGGATTGCAAACGGTGTGTTGTGTGCCTCCATCATTATTCTATGCTTCAAGTCAAAATCGTTAGGAACACAAAGTCTGGAGTTGACTCGAAGTATTCCTTCTTCATCGATTCTTGCTTCTGGAATAGCACCTTCTTGCACTTTCTTCTTCATACGCATCAGCTCCATGTCCGTAGCTTGAGCAACTTTAACTTTATCGATTAAAGTCGGTTCTACTCGTATATTTGATATCATCATGTGGGTACTTGGAGCCTTCATCTCTATCTCCATCCTTTGCAAGTCATACAAAATGGGCCTTTGTGTTAACAACATTGCACTCGTACCCGCGTATAATCTTCTACTCAATGCGTCAGCTACTACGTTCGCTTTTCCAGGATGATATTGGATGGTATGATCGTAATCTTTCAACAGCTCAAGCCAACGTCGCTGCCGCATGTTGAGTTCCTTTTGGGTGAAGAAATATTTGAGGCTTTTATGATCTGTATAGATCTCCACTTTCTCCCCATACAGGTAGTGTCTCCAGATCTTCAACGCAAAAACGACTGCTGCCAACTCCAAATCATGAGTAGGATAATTCCTCTCATATTCTTTGAGTTGTCGTGAGGCATAGGCTATGACTTTCCCATGTTGCATGAGAACACATCCTAACCCTTTGCCTGAAGCATCGCTGTAGATAACAAATCCATCCGAACAAGATGGTATTGTCAGAACAGGTGCCGAAATGAGTCTCCTCTTGAGTTCTTGGAAACTCTTCTCGCATTCCTCACTCCATACGAATTTTGTATCTTTCCGAGTCAGCTGAGTTAACGGAGTAGCGATTCGAGAAAATCCTTCCACAAATCTCCGATAATAACCAGCTAAGCCTAGAAAGCTACGTACTTCGATTACCTACTTAGATTGCTCTCAACTGTGACTCATATCCCAACCTTCGATAGCACGTCACAATGACACCTATTAGTTTACTACCGCACGAATATGGCGTCCCATACGGAGAGTCTGGATTCAGTGCATTCCATAAAGGAAGTCACCAGATAAAGGCTCGGTTATCAACTTCTATAGTTAGGTTTTTAACTCCCGAAGTTCAATAGGAGTCATTCGATATAAGATTTTAGAAATGAGTTTTGTATCGGGTTGAAGATCAATACAAAAATTCAATATCACGCTCTGGGTTAAGCCAGGAAATTCTTCAGGAAATACGTCAAAATTTTTACTAACAATAGAAATATCATTCACATCTGACGTATTTTTGTTCAAGTTCATAACATAGCTAAGAAAGCTTGACATCCGTTTTTCAATAAACGAATGACTTTACGGCTTGATATGAAAGAGTTTGACTTCAATGGTTTGGTTGCTTGAATTTGAATAACAGGTTGCTTAGGAATATGAAAACTAACAACCTTACAAAAGCAATCAATTTGGCATGATGAGTAGTTAACCAATCGATTCCTAAAATCACATCAAAAGCAAGTATCTTTAAAGAGATAAGGTCAACAGGTAATGTGATGGTGCCAACTTGGATCAAACAAGATTTATAAATAGTGGATGTAATGAAAGTTTCTCCTAACGGAGTTTCCACAGATAGGTCAAAGTTTAATTTCTCCGGATCAAGTTTAAACGTTGAGCACAAGCAGGAGAGATAAAAGAATGGGTAGAACCGGTATCTAATAAGGTATAAACTTCGCAAAAATTTATAATTAACTAACCCGTGCTAATTTCGTTCGGGTTTCCTCGCATTCTGACCAGTCACGAAAAACGCTCTTCCAGGAACCGTTGATTTGACTTATCCGGGACAACTTTTGGAGTCACCATCCCCGCTGAACTTGGTTTTGCTACAGAACACTCTCGAGCTATATGACCCTCCTTTCCACAGTTATAACATACCTTAGATTGTTGTGGGCAGTTTGGGCTGATATGTCCCTCTTTCCCACATTTGTAACATACGACCGGTGGTCGTTCTCCTCCCCTAGAAACAGTTGATGTTTGTGTACTGACGTCTTCACGTTATCATTGTTGTATCTTCTCTTCTTGAAATCTCCTCCCGACTCGCTCCTTCTATTATCACGACCACGATTACCACCAGAGTGGTTACCGCTTTTGTCCGAATGTTTTCCTCCCTGCTGGTTTTCATTGCTTCGATGACTGCCGCCACCGGTATGACCCTGGTTGTGGTCCCTCGGTTGCACATACTCATTATCTCGCTCTAATAATTGAGCCCTATTTACAACATCTGAATATAAAGAAAATTTATGAGAGATAAGATATTGTCGAATCTCGGGTTTTAGACCTCTCAGAAACATCCTTGTCATTCGTTCCTCATTTTCGACCAAATGAGGTGCAAACCTGGATAACTCTGCAAACTTCGCCTCGTACTGGGACACCGTCATGTTATTTTGTTCCAGTCTGATAAACTCTACCTCCTTCATATGACGAATACTTTCAGGAAAGTACTTGTCATTGAACAGTTTTTGAAATGTTTCCCAGGACATGTTGAGTGCGTCAGGCTGGGTACGCTTCACAGACTCCCACCAGTAGTCTGCCTCACCGCGGAACATAAAGGTGGCGAATGGAACCTTCTGTTCCTCCGTGCATCCCAAGACATCGAATATCTTGGTAATTTGCTTGACCCACGTTTCCGCCATGATCGGATCCGGCTTTCCCTTAAATTCTGGTGGTCCCAATTCTTTGAACTGCTTAGCTGTGACAAACCGCGCGTTGTTATCATTTCCACCCGTATTCTGCACACGAGTCTCCCTCGTCTGATTTGCATGAACTGTAAAAAGCTCCTAAACATTCCATCATTCATCGTTTGCTCGGTAACGTTGTTTACAGGAGGAATATTGCCTTCCTGTTGCACGTTCCCCTGGGTGGTGATCAAAGGTGTCTCCACGGTCTGATTTACTCCATTATTAACGTTCTCAGCTGCCATTCTTAAATACTGCCATAAAACAAGGGTTAATAGTCATGTCATATATTATCCCTATACTCTGACCGACCAAATAAACACCAAATAAACTTAGTCAAGTCATACTAGTGAAGGAATTCCCCGTCTCTCCCCTCCTAGTTCTTGTCTCACATCTCAGCCAGGGATCATATCCCTAAGCTTTGATACCAACTGTGACGCCCCCAAAATAGGTATACAACACCCATTCTGAGTCGCCAAATACATGGTACAGAAAACAAACTACAACTTCAATAATACAATTGTCGTGCAAAATACGACCACACATACTGTGAGTTTAAATACAAATATTGTCTTCTAGACAATATCTACACTCAAATAAGTCCTCATTACAATTATTCAAACACTATTTTACAGAAATAGTGAGGACTGCTAAAACATCTTTCTAGAACCATCACTCCATACCCCGACTAGATCCTGCTATGTTCTCACCTCCTGAGAAGAAAAATGGAACAAAAAGGAAAAGGGTGAGCTCAACTAGCCCAGTAAAGAATATTATGACTAAGATAATATACAACAAATTATCGTTAGTCTTCAACAGGGAAAAATCTGATAGAATATAATCGACAACAAGTTTTAGATCAACAACTGCAGCGGAAACAGCAAACCATTAGAAGAGTCAAGTAGAGAAAGAATTCTACTATCTTCTAAGATTTAAAAGTCCATCATCAATATTTTATCCCTGTAACATCAATTAATAATCATCTTTAACCAAATATTCATCTTTGCACTACAGGCCAAAGATATTCATTTGTATCACCAGTCGGTCATGTTCATCTCAACACCTGTTCATCTTTGCACTACAGGCCAAAGATATTCATCAAGTAATCATACATCTTTGCACTACAGGCCAAAGATATTCAGTAATATCATCATTTAGGACTGAGGATGATGAAAAATATCTTAAAGAGAACGAATCCAGGGAGACAGAAGGACAAATATTAGGGATTCGTATAACAGTTTATCCAAGATCAATAATACTTCATAATAATCAATTGTGAAGCAGAATTCAAAAATAAAGATCAAAACATGGATACAATCAAAGATAGTAACCATAATAGACATCTTGGACAAAAAGGGAAAATTTTATTTTTCGATGAATAATACCGTATTCGTGAATAGTGCCGTATACGTGAATAGTAACGTATACGTGAATAGTAACCCCGACACAAAAAGTTCCAAATTTGATAAAAACTCATATCAATATTTCAGCATAATGATATTGAAGAAAATAATATCATTTAAGAAGAAAATAATATCCCTTACCTCAAGATATCAGTACTTCTGGTCGGAATACCGGTATAAGGCTGAAAGAAACTTGCTCTGATGAATAGAAACTCTCAAAGTATCTAAATACTCACAAAATACACTCAATAATCTAGAGAGAGAAAGAGAGAAAACTTGTTTCTGGTGTGATTTTCAATTCTAACTTAGCCCTCTATTTATAGGAAAATTTTGGCAGGTTTGACCTGCAACCTGATGGCTTTACCTGCTACTATTCCCACCCACCACATTTGAAATATAATTCAGCACATTTCTTCACCAACCACAAGTGGGGCCCACCAATTCTAGAATTTTCCATCAAAATGATAAACTCCGAAAATTCAACAATTTCTGAACCAGTTATCTCGTAAAATTCATAATAAATCATACGTTCATTTTTAACGGTTCAAAATTTGTGGGCATATACTCAACTTATATATGTATAACATATCCAAAAATTACCACGATCCAACGGTCGGATTAAAAATTATAACCCCCGCAAAATATCTCAAAAACCCTGATTTTTAATACCTCCATTCCGACAAAAATACGGATAAAAATCTCAACATTAACTCCTTCATTTATATCCACATAAAATAAATATTTTCTTATCATATGAATCAATAATTAATTATTCACAAATAATATTACAGAATCACATTTATGACAACCAGGCCGTTCCCAGGAAAGAGGGGGCTTTCCAATAAGGATTTCTCCTTACTGGCGCGCAATTAGATGACCAAACCTCTCCTTAGACAGAACTTTCTAGACATTGCCAATAATGTTATCTAATAATATTATTCAAATAATATGAATTATTGATTTGATAATGGAAAATACTGTGCAGCAACAATTATTGAAACAACAATAATATAAAATATCAATGCAACAATTATTGAATCAATAAAATAAAATATTGAACAATAACTACTGTAACAATTATTGAGTAGTGCCTTCTTACGTAAGAATCAATAATTGGTGCAATACCGTGTGCTACTGTATTTTAATCACCGGGTATTCCAACAGTATTAACGGTAACAACTACGCCGTTATTTATAAATAACTTATACTTGTCGTTTTCTTCATCCAATCGCTTTCCGTTATGGGCCCGCACAAGGCTGCGCCGTCGTACGAATATTTCCCGACAGCAAGAATATTCCACGACCAAACGAATATTTCCCGACAAAATGAATATTTTATAACCACTTGCTTATTTTGCAAAATTTGCACATTTCACCCATAACCAAAGTATTATATCAAATTAGCCCCTTATTATTCACAATAATATTTAGAGAAAATTTGATTTTATTCATTAATAAGTTGGGGTCTTACAACAGTTCTCTTCGTGAATAAGAAAGAATAACACTCCTTACCGTTTTAAAGAAGAACTGAAATAAGGAAGTAGTTAAATAGCAGAATATTTTTCTTCTCTCTCTCTATAGTTTCTCTCTCTAGAGTTCAGTGAATTCGTAAGAAATAATGAAGGAATTAGCTGCTATTTATAGAAAAATAGAATGCATAGTAACTAATCCATGAACGGTCCAGATTGATTACTTTAATCTGACGGTCCATATTTAAAGAAAAATCTTTTAAATAAAATATAATATATTCTATTTATAGAATAACTTTAATAAAATATTCTGTTTTATATAAAAATATGTTTCTGTTTTATTACGTTAATAATACGAATAAAACAAAACTTCATTATCGCTTAATAATTCATATTATTAACTGACAATAATTGAATCAAACTGAGTGACTTCTCACATAAGCATTAATAATCAATACCGTGTGCTACTATGCAACCACACGTATTACTGTACTTTTACTACCGAGTAGTTCAACAGTATCAATGGTAAAACTTCTGCCGTTATTTTTAATAAAATATTTTTGTCGTTTTCTCAATCCGACAATAATTTCATTGTGGGGTCCACCAATGATTGTGCCGTTGAACGAATATTTCCTGTTAAAATGAATATTCCCCGACCAATCGAATATTATATAACAACTTGCGTACTTTGCAAAATTTATAAATATTACCCACAACTATAACATTATATCAAATTAACTCCATAATATTCAAAAATAATATTTATAGAAAATTCATCTTTATTTATAAAAGTTGGGGTCTAACAACCTTCTCTTCTTATGAAATTTCACCCTCTAAATTAGGGTACGTACCTGGTATGTCGAAGAGGTAAGGATACCTTGACTTCATTCCAGATTCTAACTCCCAAGTCATTTCCTCAACATCGTGATTTCTCCACAAAATTTTGACTTGAGGTATAACTTTGGAGCGTAGAATATGTTCCTTCTTATCCAAGACTTGAACATGAACTTCTTCATACGTCAAATCCTCCGCTATTTCATCCGGTTCTAACTCAATAATGTGATTCGGGTCTTCCACATATTTACGTAACATGGATATGTGAAAAACGTTATGAACACGAGACATACTTGGCGGTAAAGCGAGTCTATAAGCCACAGTTCCTACTCGATCGAGGATTAAAAATGGACCGATGAATGGAGGGTTGAGCTTTCCTCTCTTTCCAAATCTTGTAACTCCTTTCCATGGAGTAACATGTAAGAACACATGATCTCCTATATCAAATTTTACGTCCTTTCGATGAAGATCAGCATAACTCTTTTGTCGATCTTGTGAGGTTTTTATACGTTGTCGGATCGTTTGAATCTTTTCTGTAGTCATACGTACCAACTCCGGTCCCAACAATGTTGCTTCACCCACCTCATCCCAGCATACTGGAGAACGACACTTTCTTCCATACAATGCTTCGAATGGAGCCATGCCAATACTTGCTTGATAACTGTTGTTGTAGGAAAACTCCACCAATGGTAAGAACTTGTCCCAACTTCCTTTGAAGTCAAGGACATAGAGTCTTAATAAATCTTTCAGAGTTTGAATAGTCCTCTCTGATTGTCCGTCCGTCTGAGGATGATATGCCGAACTAAATCGTAAATCCGTGCCCATAGCTTTTTGTAAGCTAACCCAAAATCGTGAAGTGAATCTTGGGTCTCGGTCAGAAACTATGGATACTGGCATACCATGCAGTCTTACAATCTCGTTTATGTACATACGAGCAAGACGTTCAAGTGTATAAGTTTCTCGTATCGGTAAAAAATGAGCAGACTTGGTCAATTTATCAACAATGACCCAAATAGCATCAATACCTTGAGAAACCTTAGGAAGACTGGTAACGAAATTCATGGTAATGTGCTCCCACTTTCATTTTGGAATTTCAAGTGGTTACAATGGACCTTTTGGTACTTGATGCTCCGCCTTGACTCGTTGACAAGTTAGACACCTTAAGATAAACAGCGCTATCTCTCGCTTCATATTGCTCCACCAAAATGTATGACGAAGATCATGATACATTTTGGTACTTCCAGGATGGATTGCAAACGGTGTGTTGTGCGCCTCCATCATGATTTCATACTTTAAATCAGGGTCGTTAGGAACACAAAGTCTGGAGTTGACTCGAAGTATTCCTTCTTCATCGATTCTTGCTTCCGACATAGCACCTTCTTGCACTTTCTTCCTCATACGCATCAGCTCCAGGTCTGTAGCTTGAGCAGCTTTAACTTTATCGATTAAAGTCGGTTCTACTCGTATATTCGCCATCATCACATGGGTCCCTGGAGTCTTTAACTCTATCTCCATCCTTTGCAAGTCACACAAAATGGGCCTTTGTGTTGACAATATCGCACTCGTACTTGCATATGATCTTCTACTCAATGCGTCAGCTACCACGTTCGCTTTTCCAGGATGGTATTGAATGGTATGATCATAATCTTTCAACAGTTCAAGCCAACGTCGTTGTCGCATGTTGAGTTCCTTTTGAGTGAAAAAATATTTGAGGCTTTTATGATCCGTAAAGATCTCCACCTTCTCCCCATACAAGTAATGCCTCCAAATTTTAAGTGCAAAGACAACAGCTGCCAACTCTAGATCATGAGTAGGATAATTCCTGTCATATTCCTTGAGTTGTCTTGATGCATAGGCTATGACTTTTCCATGTTGCATGAGAACGCATCCCAACCCTTTGCTCGAAGCATCACTATAGATGACAAATCCCTCCGAGCCAGATGGTATTGTTAGAACAGGTGCTGAAATGAGTCTCCTCTTGAGTTCTTAAAAACTCTTATCACATTCTTCGCTCCAACCGAACTTTGTATCTTTCTGAGTCAGTTGAGTTAGTGGAGTAGCGATTTGAGAAAATCCTTCCACGAATCTCCGATAATAACCAGCTAAACCGAGAAAGCTATGTACTTCGGTTACTGATTTAGGTTGCTCCCAGCTTTGAATAGCTTCAATCCTTGCCGGGTTAACAGATATTCCACGACTTGATACTACGTGCCCAAGGAATGCTACCTCCTCTAGTCAGAACTCGCATTTCTTCAACTTGGCATAAAGCTTGTATTCACGAAGCTTTTGGAGTACCAGCCTCAAGTGTTGCTCATGATCTTCACGACTTTTGGAATAAATAAGGATGTCATCAATAAAGACGACCACAAAGTGATCCAAATATTCCTTGAATACCCGGTTCAGCATATCCATGAAGGCAGCAGAAGCATTAGTCAATCCAAAGGACATGACTAGGAATTCATAATGCCCGTACCGAGTTCTGAAAGCCGTCTTTGGATTATCCTCAGTTCTAACCTTCAGCTGATGATATCCAGAACGAAGATCGATCTTTAAAAAGAATTGTGCTCCTTGCAACTGGTCAAACAGGTCATCAATACGTGGCAATGGTACCTGTTTTTTATGGTGACATGATTCAACTCCCGATAATCAATACAAAGTCGCATACTTCCATCTTTCTTCTTCACGAATAGAACAGGAGCACCTCAAGGAGAAGTACTAGGATGAATAAAGCCAATGTCTAACAATTCTTGCAGTTGGATCTTTAACTCCTAAAGTTCAATAGGAGCCATTCGATATGGGGCTTTGGAAATGGGCTTTGTACCGGGTTCAAGGTCGATAAAAAATTCAATTTCACGCTCTGGGGGTAGCCCAGGAAGTTCTTCAGGGAATACGTCAAGGAATTTATTAACAATAGAAATATCATTCAAAACTGACGTATTTTTGTTTAGATCCGTGACATGAGCTAAGAAAGCTTGACATCCGTTTTTCAATAAACGAATAGCTTTATGGCTTGAGATGACAGCGATTGATTTTAATGGTTTGGTTGCTTGAATTCGCATAATTGGTCGATTAGGAATATGAAAGCTAACAACCTTACGAAAACAATCAATTTTTGCATAATGAGTAGTTAACTAATCAATCCCTAGAATCACGTCAAATGCAAGTATTTTTAATGAAATCAGATCGACAGGTAATGTGTGGGTACCAACTTGAACCAAACAAGACTTATAAACCGTAGATGTAATGAAGGTTTCTCCCAATAGAGTTTCAACAGATAAGTCAAAGTCTAATTTCTCTGGAGTCAAATTTAATCGATGAGCGCAAGTAGGAGAAATAAAAGAATGGGTAGAACCGGTATCAAATAAAGTATAGACTTCGTTAGAGTTTATGATAAGCTTACCCGTGATGACCTCATTCGGGTTCCTTACTTTCTGGGAGGTCACAACAAACGCTCTCCCTTGCACTACCGGTTTTGACTTTTCTGGGACGGCCTTTGGTGCCTCCATCCCGGCTTAACTTGTTTTTGGTAAACGATAAAATCGAGCTAAATGACATTCTCTTCCACAATTATAACATGCTTTAGACGGAATCACGCAGTTTGGACTGATGTGCCCCTCCCCTCCGCATTTGAAACATATGATAGGTGGTCGTTCTCCTTCCTTAACAACGGGTGCTGGTGCTGACGTCTTTCTATCATTGTTGAATCTCCTCTTCTTGAAATGACCATTCTTATTGTTTTGGCCCTGATTACCACCGAAGTGGTTACCATTTCTGGCCTGTTGATTTCCACCACGCTTGTTGTCACCGCTTCGATGACTGCTCTCACTGGTATTATCATTTTGCCGATTGCTCTCTTTTGGTTGCGTTGACTCGTTATCGCGCTCCACTAACTGAGCCCTATTCACAACATCTGAATACAAACACAGTTTATGAGAAATAAGATGTTGACGTATCTCAGGTTTCAAACCTCGCAAAATCTCGCAAAAACATTCGCGCCATTCGCTCTTCATTATCCACCAAGTGGGACACAAACTGGGACAACTCAACAAATTTAGCCTCATACTACGACACGGTCATATTATTTTGCTCCAATTTGATGAACTCCACCTCTTTCACGTGTCGAACACTTTCGGGAAAGTATTTGTCATTGAACAGCTCTTGGAACTTCTCTCAAGACATCTTCAGTGCGACAGGTTGAGTACGCTTAATCGATTCCCACCAGTAATCTGCCTCTCCTCGCAACATAAAGGCAACAAAGGGAACCTTTTGCTCCTCGGAGCATCCCAAGATATCAAATATCTTGGTGATCTGCTTTATCCATGTTTCCGCTATAAGTGGTTTTGGCTCTCCCTTAAACTCCGGTGGTCCCAGCTCCTTTAACTGTTTAGCGGTGACCGTCCGAGAGTTTTCAGTGTTTCCACCTACATTTTGAACAGGAGCCGCTCTCGCCTGCTGTTGCATGAACTGCGTAAAGCTTCTGAACATTCCATCATTCATCATTTGATCAGTATTGTTGTTTGCATGAGGATTGTCGCCTTCCTGATGCACATTATCCCGATTATTGATATGTGGTGAATCAACAGTCGCCTGTGCTCCATTGCTATTCTCAACATTCTCGGATGCCATTTTCAGATACTGCCACAAAACAAAAGTTAATTGATGTGTCATATATTATCCTTATATTCTGACCGACCAATTAAATACCATGCAAATAAACTTAGGTAGGTCATACTAGCGAAGGAATTCCCCGTCTCTCCCCTCCTAGTTCTATTCTCACATCTTAGCCAGGGATCATATCCCTAAGCTCTGATACCAACTGTGACGCCCCCAAAATTAGGTATACATCACCCATCTTGGGTCGTCAGATACATGATACAGAATACAAATACAACTTACTAATACAACTGTCGTGTACAATACGACAAAACATAACTGTGAGTTTGAATACAATTATTATCTACTAGAGACTATACAAACTCAAAAGGAGTTCTCATTACAATTATTGTCACACTATTTAACAGAATAGTGAGGACTACTAATACTATCATCTGGTCCATCACTCCGTTTCCCGACTCGTCCCAGCTATATTCTCATTTCCTGAAGAGAACAGTGAAAGAAAGGGTGAGGTCAACCAGCCCAATAAGAAATATTATGACTAAGATAATGGATAATAAATTATCATTAGCCTTCAACAGTGTTAAACTGATAAAATATAACGAACATCAAGTTTAACTGCAGCGGAACAAGCAATCCATTAAAAGAGTCAAGTAGAAAATAAAATCTACTATCTTCTATGATTTAAAAGGTTTTTCAACACTGTTATCGCTAGGACTCAGCTTAATAAAATAATCCACATCATCGAATCACCCCTGCACTACGGCCAAGGATATCGTGTATTCATTAATGGTTATGATCATGCCAACAACTGCCCATTAATGCACTACGGGCCAATGAGGACTTTTACCACATCATCTGTAATATTACGGTCATGATTATACCGAATAAACCCTGGTCATAATCATACCAAGTCCATCTATGCACTACAGGCCACATATGACTTTCAATATTTTATAAACATGAGGATGATGACATTGATATAAGAATTCAATAAAACAAGTTCAAGAATTAATTTATCCAAGAATTAACAACGTCCAAATTGTCAACATGATACTGCTTTGTGGAGTAAAATTCAAGAATGCTTAGAAGAATATTTTCATGAAAAGATACTGGATGAAACGCAATTATCAAGGATATTCCACAAATTTCATAGAGTATAGAAGTCAAAACTTAACCAACTGAGTATAATAAAGAATGGAATAACAAATGAAATCACCATGCATGCGATAGACAGCACAGACAGGTTATTCCAACAGAATAATAAATAACAGAACCAGGTCCGGCGTAAAGTGCACAGACAGGATATTCTAACAGAATAATAATAAAGACGGAACCAGGTCCGGTGTAAAACACACAGACAGAATGTTCCAACATAATAATAATAAAGACGGAACCAGGTCTGGTGTAAAATACACAGACATGATGTTCCAACAGAATAATAATAAAGACAAAACTAGGTCCGGTATAAAACACACAGACAGGATGTTCCAACAGAATAATAGAAGAATGTCATCAAGTATAGGGTAGACAACGTAAACAGGTTATTCCAACAGAATAATAAGAAATGGAATAACAACAGTTCTCTTCATGAATAAGAAAGAATAACACCCCTTACCGTTTTAAAGAAGAACTGAAATAAGGAAGTAGTTAAGTAGCAGAATACTTTTCTTCTCTCTCTCTCTCTATAGTTTCTCTCTCTAGAGTTCAGTGAATTCGTAAGAAATAATGAAGGAATGAGCTGCTATTTATAGAAAAATGGAATGCATAGTAACTAATTCATGAACGGTCCAGATTGATTACTTTAATCTGACGGTCCATATTTAAAGAAATTTTTTTTAAATAAAATATAATATATTCTATTTATAGAATAACTTTAATAAAGTATTCTGTTTTATATAAAAAGATGTTTCTGTTTTATTACGTTAATAATACGAATAAAACAAAACTTCATTAGCGCTAAATAATTCATATTATTAACTGACAATAATTGAATCAAATTGAGTGACTTCTCACATAAGCATTAATAATCAATACCGTGTGCTACTATGCAACCACACGTATTACTATACTTTTACTACCGAGTAGTTCAACAGTATCAATGGTAAAACTTCCGCCGTTATTGTTAATAAAATATTTTTATCGTTTTCTCAATCCGACAATAATTTCGTTGTGGGGTTCACCAATAATTGTGCCATTGTACGAATAACCCCCGTTAAAACGAATATTCCCCGACCAATCGAATATTATATAACAACTTGCGTACTTTGCAAAATTTATAAATATTACCCACAACTATAACATTATATAAAATTAACTCCATAATATTCAAAAATGATATTTATAGAAAATTCATCTTTATTTATAAAAGTTGGGGTCTTACATTTAAGGCCATGTTTCCAAGCAGTTCGTAAGAGGAACGACCAGGAGTGGAGGACAACAACAACAATAATAACAGAGATAATCAGATTGTACCTCCATTAACGGAGAATCAGTCAGTTCCAATCATCAACTTGGAACCCCAAAACAGTGATGACATGCCACAACCTAGACTGGAAGCAAGCCAGCTTCAAACAAACATCATCATGACCATTCTCCCCGCATTTTCACAAGTGTAGGTACCGACCATCCGAAGCCACGTCCAATGAATGAGCCAACAAGCACAACCAATGCAAGCTTTGCACGATGCAAGTGTGCATCAACCTTACTCCACCTTACCTGACATATATTCGGAGACAACCTTACCCGGCATGTTATATCGAGCATCCCCTGCAATTTCCAAAATACAATGAGGAGAAAGGAAATGCTAGGGACCACATTGTCAGGTTCGTGGAGTCGATGTCCCCATGGTTAGGATATGATGAAATGAACAATCACAATTTGTTAATGAGGGAATTCAACAAGACTTTGACGGATAGTTCCTTTAGTTGGTACTACAACTTGGATAAGGGATCAGTCAATGATTGGGATGATCTAAAATTATAATTTTTAAAGAAATTTTTTTATGTGCAGAAACAGGTAACCATTGTAGAGCTTATGCTATTCAAGCAGAAGCCAAATGAGGAGTTATCGAATTACATGGACAGGTTCAGGGCCCAAGCATAGAAGTGTGCAGAGGCAATTGAAGAAAAGAACTTGGTCAGCATATGTAACAATGGTGCTTTAGACGCCTTCAAGCCCTACCTCATTACCAAATCTTGTGATTCATTTGCTGAAACAACCCGGGTCAAATCCCGAGTCCGGTACAAATCTCGGGTCAAATTCCAAGTCTTAAAGGTATTATTGGTAGTTACTTAATTCCTTATATGCAGACAAATTTTCCCCTATCTTTCGATGTGGGACTGGGGTGTTACATTTGCGACCCTCTCATCTTTTGCACAAGACTTAGGAGGAATCATGACATTGCCCACCAGCCATGTGACGGTTACATGGAAGGGAAAGAGGACAACAACTGTGGCTTTGGCGAATTCTTAGTCAAAAACACACGGGGGCAAGACGGAGAAGAATGAGAAATTTGAGCGAAGTAGAGGTAAGCATGGAGACAAGTATATCAGAATGCCAGTTCCGGATGCTATCACATGTAGTGAGAAGGCATTCAGGGGCCTGTACGAACAATGGGTCGAGCACGAAGTGGTGAAGCCTCCAAGGCCCAGGTTGGTTTGTGACGGAAGAGATGAAAAGAAGACCGGACTTCTGTGTAAAAAGAAACGTGCAACACTATCACTTATGGTACAATCCCGAAAGTCAAGATGATGGACAACCCAAATACTTGCTCTACAATCGAAAGAACTCTGAACTATAGATACAAGAATTGACAAATTAAAAATCCACCCAAGATGGTGGTCCACAAAAAAATGGTGGTTTAAGTCCTCAGGAGTATCCCTTGCCAAGTAATTGGGTGACCAAGGGAGGAGGCACAAGAATTGAAGAATTAAAAAAAAATCCACCCAAGATGGTGGTCCATTCTAAATGGTGGCCAAGTCCTCGTAAAATACACTTGCCAATAAATTGGACGAGCCAAGTGATGATGCACCTTATTTAAAGTCCTTCTAGACTGCACTTGCCAAGAAATTGGACGACCCAAGTGATGAGGCACCAGATATCAAGTCCTCGTAAACTGTACTTGCCAAGAAATTGGATGACCCAAGTGACGATGCACCCGAGTGTTACACTTTATCATCAAAAGTGAATGTGGCACATAACTATAAGTCCTCAGACCCGAAAAGTTTTACTTTCAACTTCAAAAGTAATCGAGGCACCTGACTATATGTCCTCGGAGGTTACACTTTTAACTTTAAAAGTGATTGATGTGACGCCCCCAAAATAGGTATACATCACCCATCTTGAGTCGCTAAATACATGGTACTGAATACAAATACAAACTTAATTATACAACATGAGATGAGAGTTTTTACACGAATATTGTCTCATAAATAATATCCAAACTCAAATTCAATCCTCATTACATTTATTTTCACACTAAATAGTGAGGACTACTAAAACAATCATCTCGGACCGTCACTACATTCTCCGACTAGTCCCGACTACGTTCTCATTTCCTGAAGAGAACAATGAAAGCAAAATGGTGAGCTCAACTAGCCTAGTAAGAAATATTATGACTAAGATAATGCAGAATAAATTATCGTTAGCCTTCAACAGTGTTAAACAATAAACAACAAGTTTAACTGCAGCGGAACAAGCAATCCATTAGAAGAGTCAAGTAGAGCATGATATCTACTATCTTCTATGATTTAAAAAGTTTATCATCAACTTTATAGCTGAGACTCAGCTTAACAAATAATCCACATCACTGAATTATCCATGCACTACGGGCCAAGGATATTCATTAGTATCACGTCCATGAATTATCCATGCACTACGGGCCAAGGATATTCGTGTAATCACCAATGGTCATGATCATACCAACAACTGTCCATCAATGCACTACGGGCCAATGAGGACTTTTAGCACATTATTTGTAACATTACGGGTCATGATTATACCGAATGATCCCTGGTCATAATCATACCAATCAACAGTCCATCTATGCACTACGGCCAAAGATGACTTTCATCACAATATAAGCATGAGGATGATGACAATGATATAAGAATTCAATTAAATGAAAGCAAAGGATAAATTTTAAAGATTTATAATTTAATTTATTCAGAATTCAATAATGTCCAAATTGTCAACATGATACTACTTTGTGGAGTAAAATTTAAGAAAAATATTGTATCAAAAATGATTTGGACCGAAAAAAATTAATTTTTGTCATGAATAGTACTCCGGGTGAATAGTACTTTAGGAATAGTATCCCATAAATAGTACTTTATAAATAGTACCCGTGAATAGTATCCCATAAATAGTACTTTGTGAATAGTACCCCATTAATAGTATTTTGTGAATAGTACCGTTTAAATGAATAGTACCCATGGATAGTACTTCGACATGAAAAGCTTAAAATTTAACAAGAATATTCAAAAAAATATCCTGTGAAACAATACTAGATGAAGCTCAAATTTCAAGAATATTCTACTAATTTTACGGTGTATAGAGTCAATATTTTAACAGAATGAGTGTAGAATTAAGAATACAAAATAAAATAATATTATTCACATACTACAGAGTATGGAAGAAAATATTATTTCTTACGAATACTGGACAAAAATAATAGCTCTTACCTTAGAAGAAGACTAGATACTAGAATAGTGAAGTAGTAGAATACTCTTCTTCTTCCTCTCTATAGTTTCTCTCTCAATAGATGCTCTTGTGAGTCTTAGTGAATTGGTGAGAATGAATGAAGAATGAGCTTCTATTTATAGGAAAGCATAGTTTTGATAATTTCACGATTAGGGGCTCGAATTATTACAGTATAGTACTTTCATCTATACCTTTATTTTTAATTTAGTCCTGCAAGTATTATCAATCATGCACCACCGCCCCTAATAGTATATGCATGTGAACCAATGGTTCCATACATGTGAACCAACAATAATTTGTATGTGAACCAATACCAATTAATTACTCATTTATCCGATTAATTGTCCGTTTGGTCAATAAAACATCCAAAAATCAATTATTATCGAAATAAAAGTCGATTTTCACTAACACAAATAATTCTAACACAATAAAAATATTTTTATCAACAATTTTATCTTTAATCAACCCAAACTTATTCATCATTATTATTATAACTCACAATATTTAACAACCAGATTATTCTCAGGAAAAAGGGGGCTTGCCGATAAGGATTTCTCCTTATTGGCGCGCAATTAGGTGACCAAACCCCTTTCCTCGATAGAACTTTCTAGACATCGTCAATAATACAAATAATAATATGAATAACTTTGTCGTTTCAATTATTGATTTAATAATATAAAATATTATGCAGATGATACTGTGACAATAATTGAATCAATAATATGAGAGATATTATGCAGCAATTACTGTAGCAATAATTGAGTATAACTGAGTTGTAAGACCCCAACTTTTATGAATAAAGATGAATTTTCTATAAATATCATTTTTAAATATTATGGAACGAATTTGATATAATGTTATAATTGTGGGTAATATTTATAAATTTTACAAAGTACGCAAGTTGTTATATAATATTCGATTGGTCGGGAAATATTCGTTTTAACAGGAATATTCGTACAACGGCACAATCATTGGTGAACCCCACAACGGAATTATTGTCGGATTGAGAAAATGACAAAAATACTTTATAAAAATAACGGCGAAAGTTTTACCGTTAACTGTTGAAGCACTCGGTGTTAAAAGTACAGTAATACGCGTGGTTGCATAGTATCACACGGTATTGATTATTGATGCTTACGTGAGAAGTCACTCAGTTTTGTTCAATTATTGCTACAGTAATTGCTGCATAGTATCTCACGTTATTTGATTCAATTATTGTCAATATTTTATATATTATTAAATAAATAATTGAGATGATAAAGTTATTAATATTATTATTTGTATTATTAACGATGTCCAGAAGTTCTGTCAAGGAGAGGTTTGGTCACCTAATTGCGCGCCAATAGGGAGAAATCCTTATTAGAAAGCCCCCTATTTTCTGGGAACGACCTGATCAATTAATATGGTGAATTATAATAATGATGATAAATTTTGTTTTATTAGTATTATTAATGTAATAAAACAGAAAAGCTTTTAATATAAAACAGAATACGTTTATAAAGTTATCTGTTTTATTAGACTATAAATAGAATATATTATATTCTATTATGCATAGTATTTTGCATAGTGATTTTTTTTATATAAAACAAAATATTTTTATAAAGTTATTTATTTTATTAGACTATAAATAGAATATATTACTACCTCCATCCCATAATAACTGTCGTTTTAGAAAGAAATTTTTTTTCCAATTTATTTGTCATTTACAACTTTCTAGGAGAATAAATTATTTACTTTCCTATATCACCCCTACCTTCTCTCATTGTCCCAAGAAATTTTTCTCTTGTATTAATAGTTTTTAACTTCCCATAAAGGAGTAGTGATGAAATTTCACACCAATTTTAATTAATAAATGATAGCACTAAATGATTTTCTTAATCCATGTGCATCAAGCTAAAGCGACAGTTATTATGGGATGGTGGGAGTATATTTTATTATGCATAGTATTGTATAGTGCTTGCATAGTGTTTGCATAGTAAAATCTTTTTATATAAAACAGAATACTTTTATAAAGTTATTCATTTTATTAGATTATAAATAGAATATATTGTAAGACCCCAAATTTTATGAAATAAAAGTATTCAATTTTTCTATTTAGTAAATGGTTAAATTGATAACAAGTTAAAGTTAAGGGTAATATATTAAATTTTTCAAAATACGCAAGTGGTTATAAAATACTCATTGTTGTCGGGGAATATTCGTTTGGTCGTGGAATATTCTTTCTGTCGGCGAATATTTGTACGACGGCGCAGCCAGTTGTGGGCCCCATAACAGAATAATTATCGGATGAAGAAAACGACAAATTTGAGTTTTTATAAATAACGGCGTAGTTGTTACCGTTAACACTGTTGGAATACCCAGTGGTTAAAATACAGTAATATGCGTGGTTGCACAGTAGCACACGGTATTGCACAGTATTGTTGAATTATTGATTCTTACGTAAGAAGGCACTACTCAATAATTGTTACAGTAGTTACTGTTCAATATTTTATTTTATTGATTCAATAATTGCTGCGTTGATATTTTATATTATTGTTGTTTCAATAATTATTGCTGCACAGTATTTTCCATTATCAGATCAATAATTCACATTATTTGAATAATATTATTAGATAGCATTATTAGCAATGTCTAGAAAGTTATGTATAAGAAGAGGTTTAGTCATCTAATTGCGCGCCAGTAAGGAGAAAGCCTTATTGAAAAGCCCCCTCTTTCCTGAGAACGGCCTGGTTGTCATAATTGTGATTCTGTAATATTATTTGTGAATAATTAATTATTGATTTATGTGATAAGGAAATATTTATTTGATGTAGATATAAATGATGGATTTATTTATGTGGTTATAAATGAAGGAATTAATGTTGAGGTATTTTATCAGTATTTTATCGGATTGGAGGTATTAAAAGATCAAATCATTGTTCTTACAGCTTTATTGTGTAAGTTATAATTTTTAATCTGACCGTTGGATCGTTGTAATTTTTGGATATTTTATACATATATAAATTGAGTATATGTTCACAAATTTTGAACCGTTAAAAATGAACGAATGATTTGTTATGAATTTTAAGAGGTGACTGATTCGAAAATTAGGTTTATAAATAATTTTGGTAAAAAATTCTAGAAATGGGTGGGCCCCACTTTTGGTTGTTTGGAAAGATGGCTGATTTTTGGTGGGTGGAATAGTAGCAGGTAAAGCCATCAGGTAGCAGGTCAAGTCTGCTTCGGCGTGCTAATATTTTCCTATAAATAGAGGGCTAAGTTAGAATTAAAAATCACACCAGAATTCATAAGTTTTCTCTCTTTTTCTCTCTAGATTATAGAGTGTATTTTGTGAGTATTTAGATACTTGGTGAGTTGCTATTCATCAGTGCAAGTTTCCTTCAGCGTCATATCCGATATCCAGTCGGAGATGCTGCTCTTTTGAGGTAACTGATAGTACGAGATATTAAGGGATGCTATATTATTCATAATGATGTTATTCTTTCAATATCATTATACTGAAATATTGGTATGGATTTTATTGTGAAATTTTTACCTTTTTGAGTCGGGATTACTATTCACGTATACGACACTATTCACGTATATGACACTATTTACGTATATGACACTATTTACGTATATGACATTATTTACGTATATGGTACTATGTACGAATACGGAGTACTATTCACGAGTTACTATTCATGAGTTACTATTCATGAGTTACTATTCACGAGTTGCTATTCACAGGTACTATTCACGATAAAAATTGGTTTCTTTTTCTAACCAAATTATCGTTGATTTATGAATCTTACTCTTGAAATTAAATGCCGTTGTTGATCATATTATTTTTATTATCATATATAATATTTTTATAATCCTGGTGATGAATTTTTTTTTTGACTTGAGTGTAAAGATGGGTAGATTATTGGTATGATCGTGACTATGGGTTCTCTTTGGCCAGTAGTGTAAAGTTGAATTGTTGAATGGTATGATCATGACCATTGAATTTATAATTGAATATCTTTAGCTTAAGTGCAAAGGTGAATTAATCAACATGGTTATAATTATTGTTTATATAAATGATTATATATTGCTTTGAGATATGAATATCTTTGGCCTGTAGTGCAAAGATTATCTGTTGTTGAATATCTTTGGCCTGTAGTGCAAAGATGATCTGTGGTTGAATATCTTTGGCCAGTAGTGCAAAGTTGAACTGTTGACGAATATCGTTGGCCCGTAGTGCAAAGATGAATTTATTAGTATGATTATGAACATGAACTGTGATTTGGTATAACCATGATCTTTGATGTTTCAGGTAAAGACATGTGATGAAAATTATCTTCGTCCTTGATGCGAAGAGGAATTTAGAATTACAATTATGATTATGAGTTATTCATATAATTGTGGAAAGGAACTGTTGATTAATGTTACAGGGATAAAACATTGTTGGTGGACTTTTAATGTGGAGAAG
Source organism: Panax notoginseng (assembly GCA_016801055.1). Taxonomy (NCBI): domain Eukaryota; kingdom Viridiplantae; phylum Streptophyta; class Magnoliopsida; order Apiales; family Araliaceae; genus Panax; species Panax notoginseng. The sequence goes on along the minus strand of CM029015.1, from coordinate 27,284,131 downwards.
ATAATAGACTTTATGGTCTATTTGACTCTTCTAATGGATTGCTCGTTCCGCTACAACTATGGTTGAAAATTTTTATCATCTACCATATGTTCTAAATCTCTGATTTATTACTGTTGAAGGCTATTGATAATTTATTTATCTTTAGTCATGATATTCTTTACTGAGCTAGTTGTGCTCACCCTTCTGTTTCAAAATTCCTTTCAGGTAATACGAGTGTAGTTGGGTCGAGCGGGGGTAACAGGGGAATAGAACGGTGGTCATCATTTAGTAGTTATATTTGATGAATCCAATAGGGTGAGGCGAACCCAACGTTGGAAGGGTATTTTGCCACTATCATACAAGATGTCTAATGACATACAACCTCGTGTCATCATAAGACAGGGATGTGCTCATCCACTTGCTGAGTATATTTACGAGCACTACCTATATAATCTTGGTGTTTGTTTGAAATATAATTCTCAATTAGAGACAGTAGAGATAATGATATGTTAAGAGAAGACTCCCCATTGGGAAGAATATGATAGTAATCTTCTCGTTTTTCTTTGGGGACTATTGGGTCAACCAAGGATAATTCTGTGGCCATATGATACCTATCATAACCTAGAAGCATGACCTCCCATGTACGAAGGTTTTCTTGAGCACTTTCCAAAGATTCTAATTTTTAAAACAGTTTTTGATTATACCTTTATGTAAGGTGTCATTGTGAAGTGCTGTCCACGGTTGGGACATGAGTCACATTTGGTATATATTTGTATCCAAACTCACAGCATATGTGTTGTTGTATTTTGCACGATAATTGTTGTAATAAAGTTGTAATTGTTTTCTTTACCATGTATTTGGCGACTCAGAATAAGTTGGATGGAATGGACCTGTTTTGGGGTTGTCATATATATTATATTTTATTAATACTGCATAGTAAATCAGTATGGACCGTCCGTTTTAAAGTAAATCAATCTGGACCGTTCATGAATTAGTTACTATTCAGTCAATTCTCCTATAAATAGAAGCTCATTCCTTCATTATTTCTTACGAATTCACTGAAACTCTAGAGAGAGAAACTATAGAGAGAAAGAAGAAAAGTATTCTACTACTTCACTAATCCTATATCCAGTTTCTTCTAAGGTAAGGGGTATTATTTCTTTTGTATTCATGAAGAGAACTTCTGTTATTCCATTCTTTATTATTATGTTGGAATAACCTGTCTATGCGAAGTACTGTATACATGGTGAAATTCTTCTATTACTCCATTCTTTATCATTCTGTTGGAACATCATGTTTGTGCTTTTCGCATGACCTGGTTCCATTATTTATCATTCTGTTGGAACATCATGTCTGTGCTTTACGAATGACCTGGTTCTATTATTTATTATTCTGTTGGAATATCCTGTCTGTGCGTTTACGCATGACCTGGTTCCGTTATTTATTATTCTGTTGGAATAACTTGTCTGTACGGTCTATCGCATGCTTGGTGATTTCTTTTGTTATTCCATTCTTTATTGTACTCAGTTGGTTAAAATTTTAGTTTTTATACTCCATGAAATTAGTGGAATATCCTTGATATTTGCGCTTCATCCAGTATCTTTTCATAGAAATATTCTTCCGAGCATTTTTGAGTGTTACCCTACAAAGCCGTATCATGTTGACAATTTGGACATTATTGATTCCTGGATAAATTAACTCTTGAACTTGTTTTATTGAATTCTTATATCGTTGTCATCATTCTCATGTTTATACTATGTTGAAAGTCATCTATGGCCTGTAATGCATAGATGGACTTGGTATGATTATGACCAGGGATTATTCAGTATAATCATGACTGTAATGTTACAAATGATGTGGTAAAAGTCTTCATTGGCCCGTAGTGCATTGATGGACAGTTGTTGGCATGATCATGACCATTGATGAATACATGAATATCCTTGGCCGTAGTGGAAGGATGATGTGGATTATTTATTAAGTTGAGTCTCAGCGATAAAAATAATGAAAAACCTTTTAAATCATAGAAGATAGTAGATTTTATTCTCTACTTGACTCTTCTAATGGATTGCTTGTTCTGCTGCAGTTAAACTTGATGTTTGTTATATCTTATCAGTTTAACACTGTTGAAGGCTAACGATAAATTATTCTGCATTATCTTAGTCATAATATTTCTTACTGGGCTAGTTGAGCTCACCCTTTCTTTCACTGTTCTCTTCAGGAAATGAGAACATAGCCGGGACTAGTCGGAGAATGGAGTGACGGTCCAGATGATAGTATTAGTAGTTCTCACTATTCTGTTAAATAGTGTGACAATAAATATAATGAGGACTCCATTGAGTGTGGATATTGTCTAGATGACAATATTCTTATTAAAACTCTCAGTTATGTCTTGTCGTATTCTACATAACAGTTGTATTATTAAGTTATTTTTGAATTTTGTACCATGTATTTGGCGACTCAAGATGGGTGATGTATACCTATTTTGGGGGCGTCAGGCTAAGATGTGAGACTAGAACTAGGAGGGGAGAGACGGGAAATTCCTTCGCTAGTATGACCTACCTAAGTTTATTTGGTATTTAATTGGTTGGTCAGAGTATAGGGATATTGTGTTACATGTCAATTAACCTTTGTTTTGTGGCAGTATCTGAAAATGACATCCGAGAATGTTGAGAATAGCAATGGAGCACAGGAGACCATTGAGGTTCCACATATCAATAATCAGGATAATGTGCATCATGAAGGCGACAATCCTCATACAAATAACAACACTGACCAAATGATGAATGATGGAATGTTCAGAGGCTTTATGCAATTCATGTAACATCAGGCGAGAGCGGCTCCTACCCAAAATGTAGGTGGAAACACTGAAAATTCTGAGACAGTCACCGCTAAGCAGTTCAAGGAGCTGGGAGCACCGGAGTTTATTGGAGAGCCAAAACCACTTAAGGCAAAAATGTGGATCAAGCAGATCACCAAGATATTTGATGTCTTGGGATGCGCCGAGGAGCAAAAGGTTCCCTTTGCCACCTTTATGTTGCGAGGAGAGGCAGATTACTGGTGGGAATCGGTAAAGCGTACTCAACCTACCGCATTGAAGATGTCTTGGGAGAAGTTTCAAGAACTGTTCAATGACAAGTACTTTCCCAAAAGTATTTGTCACATGAAGGAGGTAGAGTTCATCAAGTTAGAGCAGAATAATATGACAGTGTCGCAGTACGAAGCTAAGTTTGCCGAGTTATCTCGATTTACGTCCCACTTGGTTGATAATGAGGAGAGAATGACGCAGATATTTTTAAGAGGTTTAAAACCGGAGATACGTCAATATCTTAATTCTCATAAACTGTGTTTGTATTCAGATGTTGTAAATAGGGCTCAGTTATTGGAGCGCGATAACGAGTCAACGCAACCAAGAGAAAGCAGTTGGCAGAATTAAAATACCAGTGGTAACAATCATCGAAGCGGTGACAACAAACGTGGAGGGAATCAACATGCCAGAAATGGTAACCACTTTGGTGGTAATCATGGGCAAGGCAATAAAAGTGGACATTTCAAGAAGAGGAGATTCAACAATGATGGAAAGAAGTCAGCACCAACACCCGTTGTTAATGAAGGAGAATGACCACCTATCATATGCTTCAAATGCGGAAGGGAGGGACATATCAGTCCAAACTGCGCGATGCCATCCAAAGCGTGTTATAATTATAGAAGAGAAGGTCACCTAGCCCAATTTTATCGTGCACCGAAGACAAGTCCAGTTGGAACGGTGACACAAAATACCGTCCCAGACAAGTCAAAACCAGCAGTTTAAGGGAGAGCGTTTGTTGTGACCTCCCAGAAAGCAAGGAACCCGAACGAGGTCATCACGGGTAAGCTTATCATAAACTCTAACGAAGTCTATACGTTATTTGATACCGGTTCTACCGATTCTTTTATTTCTCCTACTCGCGCTCAACGATTAAATTTAAGTCCGAAGAAATTAGACTTTGACTTATCTGTGGAAACTCCGTTGGGAGAAACCTTCATTACATCCACTGTTTATAAGTCTTATTTGGTTCAAATCGGTACCCTCACATTACCTGTCGATCTTATTTTATTGAAAATACTTTACATTTGATGTAATTCTAGGGATTGATTGGTTAACTACTCATCATGCTAAAATTGATTATTTTCGTAAGGTTGTTAGCTTTCATATTCCTAATCAACCTATTATGCGAAATCAAGCGACCAAACCATTAAAATCAATCACGGTTATCTCAAGCCATAAAGCTATTCGTTTATTAAAAAACGGATGTCAAGCTTTCTTAGCTCATGCTACAGATCTAAACAAAAACACGTCAGTTTTGAATGATATTTCTATTGTTAATAAATTTCCTGACGTATTCCCTGAAGAACTTCCTGGCCTGCCCCTAGAGCGTGAAATTGAATTTTGTATCGACCTTGAACCCGGTACAAAACCCATTTCCAAAGCCCCATATCGGATGGCTCCTATTGAACTTCTGGAGTTAAAGCCCCAATTGCAGAAATTGTTAGACATCGGTTTCATTCAACCTAGTACTTCTTCTTGGGGTGCTCCTGCTCTATTTGTGAAGTAGAAAGATAGAAGTATGCAACTTTGTATTGATTATCGGGAGTTGAATCATGTCACCATCAAAACTCGCATTGATGACCTGTTTGACCAGTTGCAAGGATCACAATTCTTTTCAAAGATCGATTTTCGTTTTGGATATCATCAGATGAAGGTTAGAACTAAGGATATTCCAAAGACTGCCTTCTGAACTCGGTACGGACATTATGAATTCTTAGTCATGTCTTTTGGATTTACTAATGCTCCTGCTGCCTTCATGGATATGATGAACCGAGTATTCAATGAATATTTGGATCACTTTGTGGTCGTCTTTATTGATGACATCCTCATATATTTCAAAATCCGTGAAGATCATGAACAACACTTGAGGCTGATACTCCAAAAGCTTCGCGAAAACAAACTTTATGCCAAGTTAAAGAAATGTGAGTTTTGGCTTGAGGAAGTAGCATTCCTTGGGCACGTAGTATCAAGTCATGGAATATCTGTTGACCCGACAAAGATTGAAGCTATTCAAAGCTGGGAGCAACCTAAATCAGTGACCAAAGTACGTAGCTTTCTCGGATTAGCTGGTTATTATCGGAGATTCGTGGAAGTATTTTCTCGAATCATTACTCCATTAACTCAGCTGACTCGAAAAGATACAAAATTCGGTTAGAGCGAGGAATGTGAGAAGAGTTTTCAAGAACTCAAGAGAAGACTCATTTCAGTATCTGTTCTGACCATACCATCTGGCTCGGAGGGATTTGTCATCTACAGTGATGCTTCAGGCAAATGGTTAGGATGTGTTCTCATGCAACATGGGAAAGTCATAGACTATGCCTCTCGACAGCTCAAAGAATATGAGAGGAATTATCCTACTCATGATCTAGAGTGGGCAGTTGTTGTCTTTACACTTAAAATTTGGAGGCATTACCTGTATGGGGAGAAAGTGGAGATCTTTACGGATCATAAAAGTCTCAAATATTTCTTCACCCAAAAGGAACTTAACATGCGGCAACGACGTTGGCTTGAACTGTTGAAAGATTATGATCATACCCTCCAATACCATCCTAGAAAAGCGAACGTGGTAGCTGACGCATTGAGTAGAAGATCATATGCGGGTACGAGTGCGATATTGTCAACGTAAAGACCCATTTTGTGTGACTTACAAAGGATGGAGATAGAGTTAAAGACTCCGGGGGCCCATGTGATGATGGCGAATATACGAGTAGAACCGACTTTAATCGATAAAGTTAAAGCTGCTCAAGTTACAGACCTAGAACTGATACGTATGAGGAAGAAAGTGCAAGAAGGTGTTATGCCGGAAGCAAGAATCGATGAGGAAGGAATACTTCGAGTCAACTCCAGACTTTGTGTTCCTAACGACCCTGATTTAAAGTATAAAATCATGATGGAGGCGCACAACACACCGTTTGCAATCCATCCTGGGAGTACCAAAATGTATCATGATCTTCGACATACATTTTGGTGGAGCATTATGAAGAGAGAGATCGCGGGGTTTATCTCAAGGTGTCTAACTTGTCAACGACTCAAGGCAGAGCATCAAGTACCAAAAGGTCCATTGCAACCACTTGAAATTTCAGAATGGAAGTCGGAGTACATTACCATGGATTACTGGTCTTCCCAAGGTTTCTCAAGGTATAGATGCGATTTGGGTCATTGTTGATAGATTGACTAAGTCAGCTCATTTTGTGACGCCCCCAAAATAGGTATACAACACCCATTCTGAGTCGCCAAATACATGGTACAGAAAACAAACTACAACTTCAATAATACAATTGTCGTGCAAAATACGACCACACATACTGTGAGTTTAAATACAAATATTGTCTTCTAGACAATATCCACACTCAAATAAGTCCTCGTTACAATTATTCAAACACTATTTTACAGAAATAGTGAGGACTGCTAAAATATCTTTCTAGAACCATCACTCCGTACCCCGACTAGTTCCTGCTATGTTCTCACCTCCTGAGAAGAAAAATGGAACAAAAAGGAAAAGGGTGAGCTCAACTAGCCCAGTAAAGAATATTATGACTAAGATAATATACAACAAATTATCGTTAGTCTTCAACAGGGAAAAATCTGATAGAATATAATCGACAACAAGTTTTAGATCAACAACTGCAGCGGAAACAGCAAACCATTAGAAGAGTCAAGTAGAGAAAGAATTCTACTATCTTCTAAGATTTAAAAGTCCATCATCAATATTTTATCCCTGTAACATCAATTAATAATCATCTTTAACCAAATATTCATCTTTGCACTACAGGCCAAAGATATTCATTTGTATCACCAGTCGGTCATGTTCATCTCAACACCTGTTCATCTTTGCACTACAGGCCAAAGATATTCATCAAGTAATCATACATCTTTGCACTACAGGCCAAAGATATTCAGTAATATCATCATTTAGGACTGAGGATGATGAAAAATATCTTAAAGAGAACGAATCCAATGAGACAGAAGGACAAATATTAGGGATTCGTATAACAGTTTATCCAAGATCAATAATACTTCATAATAATCAATTGTGAAGCAGAATTCAAAAATAAAGATCAAAACATGGATACAATCAAAGATAGTAACCATAATAGACATCTTGGACAAAAAGGGAAAATTTTATTTTTCGGTGAATAGTGCCGTATTCGTGAATAGTGCCGTATACGTGAATAGTAACGTATACGTGAATAGTAACCCCGACACAAAAAGTTCTAAATTTGATAAAAACTCATATCAATATTTCAGCATAATGATATTGAAGAAAATAATATCATTTAAGAAGAAAATAATATCCCTTACCTCAAAATATCAGTACTTCTGGTCGGAATACCGGTATAAGGCTGAAAGAAACTTGCTCTGATGAATAGAAACTCTCAAAGTATCTAAATACTCACAAAATACACTCAATAATCTAGAGAGAGAAAGAGAGAAAACTTGTTTCTGGTGTGATTTTCAATTCTAACTTAGCCCTCTATTTATAGGAAAATTTTGGTAGGTTTGACCTGCAACCTGATGGCTTTACCTGCTACTATTCCCACCCACCACATTTGAAATATAATTCAGCACATTTCTTCACCAACCACAAGTGGGGCCCACCAATTCTAGAATTTTCCATCAAAATGATAAACTCCGAAAATTCAACAATTTCTGAACCAGTCATCTCGTAAAATTCATAATAAATCATACGTTCATTTTTAACGGTTCAAAATTTGTGGACATATACTCAACTTATATATGTATAACATATCCAAAAATTACCACGATCCAACGGTCGGATTAAAAATTATAACCCCCGCAAAATATCTCAAAAACCCTGATTTTTAATACCTCCATTCCGACAAAAATACTGATAAAAATCTCAACATTAACTCCTTCATTTATATCCACATAAAATAAATATTTTCTTATCATATGAATCAATAATTAATTATTCACAAATAATATTACAGAATCACATTTATGACAACCAGGCCGTTCCCAGGAAAGAGGGGGCTTTCCAATAAGGATTTCTCCTTACTGGCGCGCAATTAGATGACCAAACCTCTCCTTAGACAGAACTTTCTAGACATTGCCAATAATGTTATCTAATAATATTATTCAAATAATATGAATTATTGATCTGATAATGGAAAATACTGTGCAGCAACAATTATTGAAACAACAATAATATAAAATATCAATGCAACAATTATTGAATCAATAAAATAAAATATTGAACAATAACTACTGTAACAATTATTGAGTAGTGCCTTCTTACGTAAGAATCAATAATTGGTGCAATACCGTGTGCTACTGTATTTTAACCACCGGGTATTCCAACAGTATTAACGGTAACAACTACGCCGTTATTTATAAATAACTTATACTTGTCGTTTTCTTCATCCAATCGCTTTCCGTTATGGGGCCCACACAAGGCTGCGTCGTCGTACGAATATTCCCCGACAGCAAGAATATTCCACGACCAAACGAATATTCCCGACAAAATGAATATTTTATAACCACTTGCTTATTTTGCAAAATTTGCACATTTCACCCATAACCAAAGTATTATATCAAATTAACCCCTTATTATTCACAATAATATTTAGAGAAAATTTGATTTTATTCATTAATAAGTTGGGGTCTTACAACCTCCCCTCCTTATGAAATTTCGTCCTCGAAATTGACGTACGTACCTGATGTTTCAAAAAGGTGAGGATACCTCGCTTTCATTTCTGATTCCAACTCCCAGGTCATTTCTTCAATAGCATGGTTTTTCCACAAAACCTTAACTTGTGGTATAACCTTCGTGCGTAGGACATGCTCTTTCCTATCCAAGATCTTAACAGGTACCTCCTCGTACGTTAAATCTTCAGCTATCTCGTCTGGTTCTAACTCAATAATGTGGTTCGGGTCTTTAACATATTTACGAAGCATAGATATGTGAAAAACATTATGAACACGAGACATGCTTGGAGGTAATGCGAGTCTATATGCCACATTTCCTATTCGCTCAAGAATCTCAAATGGACCAACAAATCTTGGATTGAGCTTTCCTCTCTTCCCAAATCTTGTAACTCCCTTCCATGGTGCAACACGTAATAATACATGATCCCCAATATTAAATTCCACGTCCTTCCGATGAAGATCCGCATAACTCTTTTGTCGATCCTGTGCCGTTTGTATACGTTGTCGAATCGTTTGGATCTTCTCTGTAGTAATGCGTACCAACTCTGGTCCCAACAATGTTGCTTCACCCACCTCGTCCCAGCATACTGGAGAACGACATTTTCTTCCATACAACGCCTCGAATGGAGCCACACCTATGCTCGCCTGATAACTGTTGTTGTAGGAGAATTCCACCAATGGTAGGTACTTATCCCAACTCCCTTTGAGATCTAGGACACAAAGTCTTAATAGATCTTCAAGAGTTTGAATAGTCCTCTCTGATTGTCCGTCCGTTTGAGGATGGTATGCCGAACTGAATCGTAAATCCGTGCCCATAGCTTTCTGCAAGCTAACCCAAAATCGTGAAGTGAATCTTGGGTCACGATCCGAAACTATGGATACTGGCATGCCATGCAATCTCACAATCTCGTTCACGTACATACTAGCAAGACGTTCAAGGGAATAAGTCTCACGTATCGGCAAGAAATGAGCGGACTTGGTTAATCTATCAACAATAACCCAAATCGCATCTATGCCTTGAGAAACCTTGGGAAGACCCGTAACAAAATCCATAGTAATGTGTTCCCACTTCCATTTCGGGATCTCAAGTGGTTGCAATGGACCCTTTGGCACTTGATGCTCCGCCTTTACACGTTGACAAGTTAAACACCTCGAGATAAACTCCGCGATCTCTCTTTTCATATTGCTCCACCAAAATGTATGTCGAAGATCGTGATACATTTTGGTACTCCCAGGATGGATTGCAAACGGTGTGTTGTGTGCCTCCATCATTATTCTATGCTTCAAGTCAAAATCGTTAGGAACACAAAGTCTGGAGTTGACTCGAAGTATTCCTTCTTCATCGATTCTTGCTTCTGGAATAGCACCTTCTTGCACTTTCTTCTTCATACGCATCAGCTCCATGTCCGTAGCTTGAGCAGCTTTAACTTTATCGATTAAAGTCGGTTCTACTCGTATATTTGATATCATCATGTGGGTACTTGGAGCCTTCATCTCTATCTCCATCCTTTGCAAGTCATACAAAATGGGCCTTTGTGTTAACAACATTGCACTCGTACCCGCATATGATCTTCTACTCAATGCGTCAGCTACTACGTTTGCTTTTCCAGGATGATATTGGATGGTATGATCGTAATCTTTCAACAGCTCAAGCCAACGTCGCTGCCGCATGTTGAGTTCCTTTTGGGTGAAGAAATATTTGAGGCTTTTATGATCTGTATAGATCTCCACTTTCTCCCCATACAGGTAGTGTCTCCAGATCTTCAACGCAAAAACGACTGCTGCCAACTCCAAATCATGAGTAGGATAATTCCTCTCATATTCTTTGAGTTGTCGTGAGGCATAGGCTATGACTTTCCCATGTTGCATGAGAACACATCCTAACCCTTTGCCTGAAGCATCGCTGTAGATAACAAATCCATCCGAACCAGATGGTATTGTCAGAACAGGTGCCAAAATGAGTCTCCTCTTGAGTTCTTGGAAACTCTTCTCGCATTCCTCACTCCATACGAATTTTGTATCTTTCCGAGTCAGCTGAGTTAACGGAGTAGCGATTCGAGAAAATCCTTTCACAAATCTCCAATAATAACCAGCTAAGCCTAGAAAGCTACGTACTTTGATTACCTACTTAGATTGCTCTCAACTGTGACTCATATCCCAACCTTCGATAGCACGTCACAATGACACCTATCAGTTTACTACCGCACGAATATGGCGTCCCCTACGGAGAGTCTGGATTCAGTGCATTCCATAAAGGAAGTCACCAGATAAAGGCTCGGTTATCAACTTCTATAGTTAGGTTTTTAACTCCCGAAGTTCAATAGGAGTCATTCGATATAAGATTTTAGAAATGAGTTTTGTATCGGGTTGAAGATCAATACAAAAATTCAATATCACGCTCTGGGTTAAGCCAGGAAATTCTTCAGGAAATACGTCAAAAATTTTACTAACAATAGAAATATCATTCACATCTGACGTATTTTTGTTCAAGTTCATAACATAGCTAAGAAAGCTTGACATCCGTTTTTCAATAAACGAATGACTTTACGGCTTGATATGAAAGAGTTTGACTTCAATGGTTTGGTTGCTTGAATTTGAATAACAGGTTGCTTAGGAATATGAAAACTAACAACCTTACAAAACAATCAATTTGGCATGATGAGTAGTTAACCAATCAATTCCTAAAATCACATCAAAAGCAAGTATCTTTAAAGAGATAAGGTCAACAGGTAATGTGATAGTGCCAACTTGGATCAAACAAGATTTATAAATGTAGATGTAACGAAAGTTTCACCCAACGGAGTTTCCACAGATAAGTCAAAGTCCAATTTCTCCGGAGTCAAGTTTAAACGTTGAGCACAAGCAGGAGAGATAAAAGAATGGGTAGAACCGGTATCTAGTAAGGTATAAACTTCGCAAAAATTTATAATTAACTAACCCGTGATCACCTCGTTCGGGTTCCTCGCATTTGGCCAGTCACGACAAACGCTCTTCCAGGAACCGTTGATTTGACTTATCCGGGACAACTTTTGGAGTCACCATCCCCGCTGAACTTGGTTTTGCTACAGAACACTCTCGAGCTATATGACCCTCCTTTCCACAGTTATAACATACCTTAGATTGTTGTGGACAGTTTGGGCTGATATGTCCCTCTTTCCCACATTTGTAACATACGACCGGTGGTCGTTCTCCTCCCCTAGAAACAGTTGATGTTTGTGCTGACGTCTTCACGTTATCATTGTTGTACCTTCTCTTCTTGAAATCTCCTCCCGACTCGCTCCTTCTATTATCACGACCACGATTACCACCAGAGTGGTTACCGCTTTTGTCCGAATGTTTTCCTCCCTGCTGGTTTTCATTGCTTCGATGACTGCCGCCACCGGTATGACCCTGGTTGTGGTCCCTCGGTTGCACATACTCATTATCTCGCTCTAATAATTGAGCCCTGTTTACAACATCTGAATATAAAGAAAATTTATGAGAGATAAGATATTGTCGAATCTCGGGTTTTAGACCTCTCAGAAACATCCTTGTCATTCGTTCCTCATTTTCGACCAAATGAGGTGCAAACCTGGATAACTCTGCAAACTTCGCCTCGTACTGGGACACCGTCATGTTGTTTTGTTCCAGTCTGATAAACTCTACCTCCTTCATATGACGAATACTTTCAGGAAAGTACTTGTCATTGAACAGTTTTTGAAATGTTTCCCAGGACATGTTGAGTGCGTCAGGCTGGGTACGCTTCACAGACTCCCACCAGTAGTCTGCCTCACCGCGGAACATAAAGGTGGCGAATGGAACCTTCTGTTCCTCCGTGCATCCCAAGACATCGAATATCTTGGTAATTTGCTTGACCCACGTTTCCGCCATGATCGGATCCGGCTTTCCCTTAAATTCTGGTGGTCCCAATTCTTTGAACTGCTTAGCTGTGACAAACCGCGCGTTGTTATCATTTCCACCCGTATTCTGCACACGAGTCTCCCTCGTCTGATTTTGCATGAACTGCAAAAAGCTCCTAAACATTCCATCATTCATCGTTTGCTCGGTAACGTTGTTTACAGGAGGAATATTGCCTTCCTGTTGCACGTTCCCCTGGGTGGTGATCAAAGGTGTCTCCACGGTCTGATTTACTCCATTATTAACGTTCTCAGCTGCCATTCTTAAATACTGCCATAAAACAAGGGTTAATAGTCATGTCATATATTATCCCTATACTCTGACCGACCAAATAAACACCAAATAAACTTAGTCAGGTCATACTAGCGAAGGAATTCCCCGTCTCTCCCCTCCTAGTTCTTGTCTCACATCTCAGCCAGGGATCATATCCCTAAGCTCTGATACCAACTGTGACGCCCCCAAAATAGGTATACAACACCCATTCTGAGTCGCCAAATACATGGTACAGAAAGCAAACTACAACTTCAATAATACAATTGTCGTGCAAAATACGACAACACATACTGTGAGTTTAAATACAAATATTGTCTTCTAGACAATATCCACACTCAAATAAATCCTCATTACAATTATTCAAACACTATTTTACAGAAATAGTGAGGACTGCTAAAACATCTTTCTAGAACCATCACTCCATACCCCGACTAGATCCTGCTATGTTCTCACCTCCTGAGAAGAAAAATGGAACAAAAAGGAAAAGGGTGAGCTCAACTAGCCCAGTAAAGAATATTATGACTAAGATAATATACAACAAATTATCGTTAGTCTTCAACAGGGAAAAATCTGATAGAATATAATCGACAACAAGTTTTAGATCAACAACTGCAGCGGAAACAGCAAACCATTAGAAGAGTCAAGTAGAGAAAGAATTCTACTATCTTCTAAGATTTAAAAGTCCATCATCAATATTTTATCCCTGTAACATCAATTAATAATCATCTTTAACCAAATATTCATCTTTGCACTACAGGCCAAAGATATTCATTTGTATCACCAGTCGGTCATGTTCATCTCAACACCTGTTCATCTTTGCACTACAGGCCAAAGATATTCATCAAGTAATCATACATCTTTGCACTACAGGCCAAAGATATTCAGTAATATCATCATTTAGGACTGAGGATGATGAAAAATATCTTAAAGAGAACGAATCCATGAGACAGAAGGACAAATATTAGGGATTCGTATAACAGTTTATCCAAGATCAATAATACTTCATAATAATCAATTGTGAAGCAGAATTCAAAAATAAAGATCAAAACATGGATACAATCAAAGATAGTAACCATAATAGACATCTTGGACAAAAAGGGAAAATTTTATTTTTCGGTGAATAGTGCCGTATTCGTGAATAGTGCCGTATACGTGAATAGTAACGTATACGTGAATAGTAACCCCGACACAAAAAGTTCCAAATTTGATAAAAACTCATATCAATATTTCAGCATAATGATATTGAAGAAAATAATATCATTTAAGAAGAAAATAATATCCCTTACCTCAAGATATCAGTACTTCTGGTCGGAATACCGGTATAAGGCTGAAAGAAACTTGCTCTGATGAATAGAAACTCTCAAAGTATCTAAATACTCACAAAATACACTCAATAATCTAGAGAGAGAAAGAGAGAAAACTTGTTTCTGGTGTGATTTTCAATTCTAACTTAGCCCTCTATTTATAGGAAAATTTTGGTAGGTTTGACCTGCAACCTGATGGCTTTACCTGCTACTATTCCCACCCACCACATTTGAAATATAATTCAGCACATTTCTTCACCAACCACAAGTGGGGCCCACCAATTCTAGAATTTTCCATCAAAATGATAAACTCCGAAAATTCAACAATTTCTGAACCAGTCATCTCGTAAAATTCATAATAAATCATACGTTCATTTTTAACGGTTCAAAATTTGTGGGCATATACTCAACTTATATATGTATAACATATCCAAAAATTACCACGATCCAACGGTCGGATTAAAAATTATAACCCCCGCAAAATATCTCAAAAACCCTGATTTTTAATACCTCCATTCCGACAAAAATACGGATAAAAATCTCAACATTAACTCCTTCATTTATATCCACATAAAATAAATATTTTCTTATCATATGAATCAATAATTAATTATTCACAAATAATATTACAGAATCACATTTATGACAACCAGGCCGTTCCCAGGAAAGAGGGGGCTTTCCAATAAGGATTTCTCCTTACTGGCGCGCAATTAGATGACCAAACCTCTCCTTAGACAGAACTTTCTAGACATTGCCAATAATGTTATCTAATAATATTATTCAAATAATATGAATTATTGATCTGATAATGGAAAATACTGTGCAGCAACAATTATTGAAACAACAATAATATAAAATATCAATGCAACAATTATTGAATCAATAAAATAAAATATTGAACAATAACTACTATAACAATTATTGAGTAGTGCCTTCTTACGTAAGAATCAATAATTGGTGCAATACCGTGTGCTACTGTATTTTAATCACCGGGTATTCCAACAGTATTAACGGTAACAACTACGCCGTTATTTATAAATAACTTATACTTGTCGTTTTCTTCATCCAATCGCTTTCCGTTATGGGGCCCACACAAGGCTGCGCTGTGAGACCCCAGATTTTATGAATAAATATTTAATTTTTCTCGAAATAAATTTTTTTTTTATTATGGTGTGGATTTGATATAATAGTTATGGGTAGTATTTATAAATTTTGCAAAGTAAGCAAGTTGTTATAAAAGATTCGTTTGGTCGGAGAATATTCTTTTTGTCGAGGAATATTCGTACGACGGCACAATCATTGGTGGACCCCACAATAGAATTGAGAAAACGACAAAGATAGTTTATTAAAAATAACGGCGGAAGTTTTACCATTGTTACTGTTGAACTACTCGGTAGTAAAAGTACAGTAATACGCGTGGTTGCATAGTAGCACACGGTATTGATTATTGATG
This sequence comes from Panax notoginseng, assembly GCA_016801055.1. Taxonomy (NCBI): domain Eukaryota; kingdom Viridiplantae; phylum Streptophyta; class Magnoliopsida; order Apiales; family Araliaceae; genus Panax; species Panax notoginseng. The sequence continues at coordinate 27,268,470 of CM029015.1, read as the reverse complement.
CTTACGTGAGAAGTCACTCAGCTATACTCAATTATTGCTACAGTAATTGCTGCATCATATCTCTTAAATTATTGTCATAGTATCATCTGTATAATATGTTATATTATTAAATCAATAATTGAGACGTTGTGGTAAGTTTGGTTATTTTATGGGGGGCCATATGTCATCATCTAAGAGTCTCTTCGTCAATAGTAATTACCGTCGTCAATAGTAATTACCGTCGTCAATAGTAATTACCGTCGTCAATAGTAATTACCGTCGTCAATAGTATTTACCTTGGTCAATAGTAATTACCTTCGTCAATAGTATTTACCTTAGTCAATAGTAATTACCTTCGTCAATAGTATTTACCTTGGTCAATAGTAATTACCTTCGTCAATAGTATTTACCTTGGTCAATAGTAATTACTTTCGTCAATAGTAGTTGTCCCTTCAATATTACCAAGAGTCATTTGACCCTTCGTTAAGACCAAGAGTCATTTGACCCTTCGTTAAGACCAAGAGCCACCCTCAGTTTTTCTATAAATAGAGGCCTAGGGCTTCATTATTTTTCACGAATTCATTCAAGCTATAGAGAGAGAAAGTATAGAGAGAATAAGAGAGAGAGAATAAAAGTATTCTGCTACATCACTTTTCCAATATCCAGTTCTTTTAAGGTAGGGAATATTATTTCTTTTATATTCATGAAGAGAACTTCTGTTATTCCATTTGTTATTATTCTGTTGGAATAACCAGTATACGCGGTCTACCCTATACTTGGTGACATTCTTCTATTATTCTGTTGGAACATCCTGTCTGTGTGTTTTACACCGGACCTGGTTCCGTTTATTATTCTGTTGGAACATCCTGTCTGTGTGTTTTACACCGGACCTGGTTCCGTTTTATTATTATTCTGTTGGAATATCCTGTCTGTGTGTTTTACACCGGACCTGGTTCCATTATTTATTATTCTGTCGGAATATCCTGTCTGTGCGTTTACGCCGGACCTGGTTCCATTATTTATTATTCTATTGGAATAACCTGTCTGTGCGGTCTATCGCATGCATGGTGATTTCTTTTGTTATTCCATTCTTTATTGTACTCAGTTGGTTAAGTTTTGACGTCTATACTCCATGAAATTTGTGGAATATCCTTGATAGTTGCGTTTCATCCAGTATCTTTTCAAGAAAATATTCTTCTAAGCATTCTTGAATTTTACTCCACAATGCAGTATCATGTTGACAATTTGGACGTTGTTAATTCCTGGATAAATTAATTCTTGAACTTGTTTTATTGAATTCTTATATCATTGTCATCATCCTCATGATTATAAAATGTTGAAAGTCATCTGTGGCATGTAGTGCATAGATGGACTTGGTATGATTATGACCAGGGATTATTCGGTATAATCATGACCGTAATGTTACGAATGATGTGGTAAATGTCCTCATTGGCCCGTAGTGCATTGATGGACAGTTGTTGGCATGATCATGACCATTAATGAATACACGAATATCCTTGGCCGTAGTGCAGGGGTGATTCGATGATGTGAATTATTTTATTAAGCTGAGTCTCAGCGAACACAGTGTTGAAAAACCTTTTAAATCATAAAAGATAGTAGAGTTTATTTTCTACTCGACTCTTTTAATGGATTGCTTATTCCGCTACAGTTAAACTTGATGTCTATTATATTTTATCAGTTTAACATTGTTGAAGGCTAATGATAATTTATTCTGCATTATCTTAGTCATAATATTTCTTACTGGGCTAGTTGAGCTCACCCTTTCTTTCACTGTTCTCTTCAGGAAATGAGAACGTAGCTGGGACAAGTCGGGGTACGGAGTGATGGTCCGAATGATAGTATTAGTTAGTAGTCCTCACTATTCTATGTAATGGTGTGTTAATAAATGTAATGAGGACTCCTTTTGAGTATGAATACTCTCTAGAAGATAATATTTGTATTCAAACTCACAGTTTATGTTTTGTCGTATTGTACACGACAGATGTATTAATCAGTTGTATTTGTATTCTGTACTATGTATCTGACGACCCAAGATGGGTGATGTATACCTAATTTTGGGGGCGTCACAGTTGGTATCAGAGCTTAGGGATATGATCCCTGGCTAGGATGTGAGTATAAAACTAGGAGGGGAGAGACGGGGAATTCCTTCGCTAGTATGACCTACCTAAGTTTATTTGGTATTTAATTGGTCGGTCAAAGTATATGGATAATATGTTATATGTTAATTAACCCTTGTTTTATTGCAGTATTTGCAAATGGCATCTGAAAATGTTGAGATAAACAATGAAGCACATGAGATCATTGAATCACCAACGATCAATGCTCAGGGTAATGTGCAACCAGAGGACAATAATCCTCATGAAAACAATAACACCGATGAAATGGTGAATGATGAGATGGTCAGAAGCTTTATGCAATTCATGCAACAACAAAATAACTCTCGGTTGGTCACCGCTAAGCAATTCAAGGAGCTGGGACCACCGGAGTTTTTGGGAAAGCCAGAACCACTTAAGGCGGAGACGTGGTTAAAGCAGATCACCAAGATATTTTATGTCTTGGGATGCTCCGAGGAGCAAAAGATTCCCTTTGCCACCTTTATGTTACGTGAAGAGGCAGATTACTGGTGGGAATCTGTAAAACGTACCCAGCCTGACGCACTCAAGATGTCTTGGGAGAAGTTCCAAGAGATGTTCAATGACAAGTACTTTCCCGAAAGCATTCGTCACATGAAGGAGGTGGAGTTCATCAAGTTGGAGCAAAACAACATGACCGTGTCGCAGTACGAAGCCAAGTTTGCCGAGTTGTCCCGGTTTGCGTCCCACTTGGTGGATAATGAAGAGCGAATGACACGAATGTTTTTGCGAGGTTTGAAACCTGAGATACGTCAACATCTTATTTCTCATAAACTGTGTTTGTATTCAGATGTTGTTAATAGGGCTCAGTTAGTGGAGCGCGATAACGAGTCAACGCAACCAAAAGAGAGCAGTCGATAAAATGATAATACCAGTGAGAGCAGTCATCGAAGCGGTGACAATAAGCGTGGAGGGAATCAACAGGCCAGAAATGGTAACCACTTCGGTGATAATCAAGGCCAAAACAATAAGAATGGTCATTTCAAGAAGAGGAGATTCAACAATGATGGAAAGACGTCAGCACCAGCACCCGTTGTTAAGGAAGGAGAACGACCACCTATCATATGTTTCAAATGCGGAGGGGAGGGGCACATCAGTCCAAACTGCGCGATGCCATCCAAAGCATGCTATAATTGTGGAAGAGAATGTCACTTAGCCCGATTTTGTCGTTCACCAAAGACAAGTTCAGATAGGATGGAGGCACCAAAGACCGTCCCAGAAAAGCCAAAGCCAGTAGTTTAAGAGAGAGTATTTTTAACGTGACGAGGAACCTGAATAAAATTATCACGGGTATGTTAGTCATAAACTCTTGCGAAGTTTGTACCTTATTCGATACCGGTTCTACTCACTCTTTTATTTCACCTAGTTGTGTTAAATGTTTGAAGTTAACTCCGGAGAACTTAGACTTTGATATGTCTGTTTAAAGTCAATTGGGAGAAATCTTCATTACCTCCACTATTTATAAATCTTGTTCAAATCAACACTTTCACGTTACCTGTCGATCTTATCTCTTTGAAAATACTTGCCTTTGATGTGATTTTTGGAAACGATTGGTTAACTGCTCATCATGCTTTTCGTAAGGTTGTTAGCTTTCATATTCCTAACCAACCTATTATGCGAATTCAAGTAACCAAATCACTAAAGTCAATCATTGTCGTATCAAGCCATAAGTAAAAATTCCCGTTCCTTTCGTTGTTGACTTCCTGGTGTGGAATGCACCGAAGCTAGACTTTCCGTAGGAGACGTTGTAAATGACGATGGCAAGTTGATAGGTATCAATGTGACGTGTTATCCAAGTCTTGGATGAGGGTCACAGTTTTGAACGATATTTCTATTGTTAATAAATTTCTTGACGTATTCTTGAAGACTTCTTAGCCTACCCCAGAGCGTAAAATTGAATTTTGTATTGACCCCAGTACAAAACCCATTTCTTAAACCCTCAAATATTTCTTCAACTAAAACGAACGTATTATGCGCCAAAGACATTGGCTCGAGCTGTTGAATATTACGATCGTACCATTCAATAATATCGTGGAAAAGCGAACGTGGTAGCTGACGCGTTGTGTAGAAGATCGTATACGGTTACAAGTGCGAATATACGAACCCACGTGAAGATAACGAATATACGATTAAAATCGACTTTAATCGATAAAGTTAAAGCCGCTCAAGCTACATACTTAGAGCTGATAAATGTGAAGAAGAAGGTTCAAGAGGGCGTTATTCTAGAAGCAAGAATCGACGAAGAGAGGAAATCTCAACTCTCGATTTAATTGGCCCATTTGAAATCCTCGATGAAGTAGGAACTGTGGCCTAAAGACTCATTTTACCGCCAAGTATGTTGCGTGTTCAGAACATTTTTTTTTTTTACATATCGATGTTACGTAAATATGTGGACGACCCGAACCACATTATTAATTTAGAACCGAACGAGATAGCGAAATATTTAACGTATGAGGAGATACGTGTTAACATCTTGGATAAGAAGGATCATATTCGATGCTTAAAGGTTATACCTCAAGAGTTAGAATTTGAAGTGAAGTCAAGGTATCCTCACATGTTTGGCATACCAAGTATGTACGTAAATTTCGAGGGCGAAATTCCATAAGGAGGGGAGATTGTGAGACCCCAGATTTTATGAATAAATATTTAATTTTTCTCGAAATAAATTTTTTTTTTATTATGGTGTGGATTTGATATAATAGTTATGGGTAGTATTTATAAATTTTGCAAAGTAAGCAAGTTGTTATAAAAGATTCGTTTGGTCGGAGAATATTCTTTTTGTCGAGGAATATTCGTACGACGGCACAATCATTGGTGGACCCCACAATAGAATTGAGAAAACGACAAAGATAGTTTATTAAAAATAACGGCGGAAGTTTTACCATTGTTACTGTTGAACTACTCGGTAGTAAAAGTACAGTAATACGCGTGGTTGCATAGTAGCACACGGTATTGATTATTGATGCTTACGTGAGAAGTCACTCAGCTATACTCAATTATTGCTACAGTAATTGCTGCATCATATCTCTTAAATTATTGTCATAGTATCATCTGTATAATATGTTATATTATTAAATCAATAATTGAGACGTTGTGGTAAGTTTGGTTATTTTATGGGGGGCCATATGTCATCATCTAAGAGTCTCTTCGTCAATAGTAATTACGTCGTCAATAGTAATTACCGTCGTCAATAGTAATTACCGTCGTCAATAGTAATTACCGTCGTCAATAGTATTTACCTTGGTCAATAGTAATTACCTTCGTCAATAGTATTTACCTTAGTCAATAGTAATTACCTTCGTCAATAGTATTTACCTTGGTCAATAGTAATTACCTTCGTCAATAGTATTTACCTTGGTCAATAGTAATTACTTTCGTCAATAGTAGTTGTCCCTTCAATATTACCAAGAGTCATTTGACCCTTCGTTAAGACCAAGAGTCATTTGACCCTTCGTTAAGACCAAGAGCCACCCTCAGTTTTTCTATAAATAGAGGCCTAGGGCTTCATTATTTTTCACGAATTCATTCAAGCTATAGAGAGAGAAAGTATAGAGAGAATAAGAGAGAGAGAATAAAAGTATTCTGCTACATCACTTTTCCAATATCCAGTTCTTTTAAGGTAGGGAATATTATTTCTTTTATATTCATGAAGAGAACTTCTGTTATTCCATTTGTTATTATTCTGTTGGAATAACCAGTATACGCGGTCTACCCTATACTTGGTGACATTCTTCTATTATTCTGTTGGAACATCCTGTCTGTGTGTTTTACACCGGACCTGGTTCCGTTTATTATTCTGTTGGAACATCCTGTCTGTGTGTTTTACACCGGACCTGGTTCCGTTTTATTATTATTCTGTTGGAATATCCTGTCTGTGTGTTTTACACCGGACCTGGTTCCATTATTTATTATTCTGTCGGAATATCCTGTCTGTGCGTTTACGCCGGACCTGGTTCCATTATTTATTAATCTATTGGAATAACCTGTCTGTGCGGTCTATCGCATGCATGGTGATTTCTTTTGTTATTCAATTCTTTATTGTACTCAGTTGGTTAAGTTTTGACGTCTATACTCCATGAAATTTGTGGAATATCCTTGATAGTTGCGTTTCATCCAGTATCTTTTCAAGAAAATATTCTTCTAAGCATTCTTGAATTTTACTCCACAATGCAGTATCATGTTGACAATTTGGACGTTGTTAATTCCTGGATAAATTAATTCTTGAACTTGTTTTATTGAATTCTTATATCATTGTCATCATCCTCATGATTATAAAATGTTGAAAGTCATCTGTGGCATGTAGTGCATAGATGAACTTGGTATGATTATGACCAGGGATTATTCGGTATAATCATGACCGTAATGTTACGAATGATGTGGTAAATGTCCTCATTGGCCCGTAGTGCATTGATGGACAGTTGTTGGCATGATCATGACCATTAATGAATACACGAATATCCTTGGCCGTAGTGCAGGGGTGATTCGATGATGTGAATTATTTTATTAAGCTGAGTCTCAGCGAACACAGTGTTGAAAAACCTTTTAAATCATAAAAGATAGTAGAGTTTATTTTCTACTCGACTCTTTTAATGGATTGCTTATTCCGCTACAGTTAAACTTGATGTCTATTATATTTTATCAGTTTAACATTGTTGAAGGCTAATGATAATTTATTCTGCATTATCTTAGTCATAATATTTCTTACTGGGCTAGTTGAGCTCACCCTTTCTTTCACTGTTCTCTTCAGGAAATGAGAACGTAGCTGGGACAAGTCGGGGTACGGAGTGATGGTCCGAATGATAGTATTAGTTAGTAGTCCTCACTATTCTATGTAATGGTGTGTTAATAAATGTAATGAGGACTCCTTTTGAGTATGAATACTCTCCAGAAGATAATATTTGTATTCAAACTCACAGTTTATGTTTTGTCGTATTGTACACGACAGATGTATTAATCAGTTGTATTTGTATTCTGTACTATGTATCTGACGACCCAAGATGGGTGATGTATACCTAATTTTGGGGGCGTCACATGCGCCGTCGTACGAATATTCCCCGACAACAAGAATATTCCACGACCAAACGAATATTTCCCGACAAAATGAATATTTTATAACCACTTGCTTATTTTGTAAAATTTGCACATTTCACCCATAACCAAAGTATTATATCAAATTAGCCCCTTATTATTCACAATAATATTTAGAGAAAATTTGATTTTATTCATTAATAAGTTGGGGTCTTACACATTTCTTACCTGAAACTTATACACTTGAACGTCTTGCTCGTTTGTACATAAATGAGATTGTAAGATTGCATGGTATGCCAGTATCCATAGTTTCTGATCGAAACCCAAGATTCACTTCACAATTTTGGGTTAGTTTGCAGAAAGATCTGGGAATGAATTTACGATTTAGCTCGGCATATCATCCTCAGACGGACAGGCAGTCAGAGAGGACTATTCAAACTATTAAAGATTTATTAAGACTCTATGTCCTTGACTTCAAGGGAAGTTGGGATAAGTTCTTACCATTGGTGGAGTTTTCCTACAACAACAGTTATCAAGCAAGTATTGACATGGCTCCATTTGAAGCGTTGTATGGAAGAAAGTGTCGTTCTCTAGTATGCTGGGATGAGGTGGGTGAAGCAACGTTGTTGGGACCGGAGTTGGAACGTATGACTACGGAAAAGATTCAAACGATCCGACAACGTATAAAAATCTCACAAGATCGACAAAAGAGTTATGCTGATCTTCATCAAAAGGACGTGGAATTCGATATTGGAGATCATGTGTTGTTACGAGTTGCTCCATGGAAAGGAGTTACGAGATTTGGAAAGAGAGGAAAGCTCAATCCTCGATTCATTGGCCCATTTTTAATCCTCGATCGAGTAGAAACTGTGGCCTATAGACTCGCTTTACCGCCAAGTATGTCTCGTGTTCATAATATTTATCACATATCTATGTTACGTAAATATGTGAAGGACCCGCACCACATTATTGAGTTAGAACCGGATGAAACAGAGGAAGATTTAACGTATGAAGAGGTCCCTATTAAAATCTTGGATAAGAAGGATCATGTTTTACGCTCCAAGGTTATACCTCAAGTTAAAGTTTTGTGGAGGAACCACGATGTTGAGGAAATGATCTGGGAGTTAGAATATTAAATGAAATCAAGGTATCCTTACCTCTTCGACGTATCAAGTACGTACCCTAATTTTGAGGGCGAAATTTCATAAGAAGGGGAGGTTGTAAGACCCCAACTTTTATGAATAAAGATGAATTTTCTATAAATATTATTTTTGAATATTATAGAATGAATTTGATATAATATTATAGTTATGGGTAATATTTATAAATTTTGTAAAGTACGCAAGTTGTTATATAATATTCGATTGGTCGGGGAATATTCGTTTTAACAGGAATATTCGTACAACGACATAATTATTGGTCGACCTCACAACGGAATTATTGTCAGATTGAGAAAATGACAAAAATACTTTATGAAAATAACGGCGAAAGTTTTACCGTTAACTGTTAAAGCAGCCGGTGTCAAAAGTACAGTAATACGCGTGGTTGCATAGTAGCACACGGTATTAATTATTGATGCTTACGTGAGAAGTCACACAGTTTTGTTCAATTATTGCTACAGTAATTGCTGCATAGTATCTCAAGTTATTTGATTCAATTATTGTCAATATTTTATATATTATTAAATAAATAATTGAGATGATAAAGTTATTAATATTATTATTTGTAATATTAACTATATCTAGAAGTTCTGTCAAGTAGAGGTTTGGTCACCTAATTGCGCGCCAATAGGAAGAAATCCTTATTGTAAAACCCACTCTTTCTTGGGAACGGCCTGGCCGATTAATATGGTAAATTATAATAATAGTGATAAATTTTGTTTTATTAGTATTATTAATGTAATAAAATATAAAAGTTTTTTTACATAAAACAGAATACTTTTATAAAGTTATCTGTTTTATTAGACTATAAATAGAATATATTATATTCTATTATGCATAGTATTTTGCATAGTAAAATCTTTTTATATAAAACAGAATACTTTTATAAAGTTATTTGTTTTATTAGACTATAAATAGAATATATTATATTTTATTATGCATAGTGTTGCACAGTGCCTGCATAGTATTTGCATAGTGCATGCATAGTATTTGTATAGTAAATCTTTTTATATAAAACAGAATACTTTTATAAAGTTATTCGTTTTATTAGATTATAAATAGAATATATTATATTTTATTAATACTGCATAGTAAATCAATATGAACCGTCCGTTTAAAAGTAAATCAATTTGGACCGTTCATGAATTAGTTACTATTCAGTCCATTCTCCTATAAATAGAAGCTCATTCCTTCATTATTTCTTACGAATTCACTGAAACTCTAGAGAGAGAAACTATAGAGAGAAAGAAGAAAAGTATTCTACTACTTCACTAATCCTATATCCAGTTTCTTCTAAGGTAAGGGGTATTTTTTTTTGTATTCATGAAGAGAACTTCTGTTATTCCATTCTTTATTATTATGTTGGAATAACCTGTCTATGCAAAGTACTGCATACATGGTAAAATTCTTCTATTATTCCATTCTTTATCATTCTGTTGGAACATCATGTCTGTGCTTTACGCACGACCTGGTTCTATTATTTATCATTCTGTTAGAACATCATGTCTGTGCTTTACACATGACCTGGTTCTATTATTTATCATTCTGTTGGAACATCATGTCTGTGCTTTATGCATGACCTGGTTCCATTATTTATTATTCTGTTGAAATATTCTGTCTGTGTATTTACGCATGACCTGTTTCTGTTATTTATTATTCTGTTAGAATAACCTGTCTGTGCGGTCTATCGTATGCCTGGTGATTTCTTTTGTTATTCTATTCTTTATTGTACTCAGTTGGTTAAAATTTTGATTTTTATACTCCATGAAATTAGTGGAATATACTTGATATTTGCGTTTCATCCAGTATCTTTTTATGAAAATATTCTTCTGAACATTTTTGAGTTTTACCCCACAAAGTCGTATTATGTTGACAATTTGGACGTTATTGGTTCCTAGATAAATTAATTCTTGAACTTGTTTTATTGAATTCTTATATCATTGTCATCATTCTCATGTTTATATTATGTTGAAAGTCATCTGTGGCCTATAATGCATAGATGAACTTGGTATGATTATGACCAGAGATTATTTGGTATAATCATGACCGTAATGTTACAAATGATGTAGTAAAAGTCCTCATTGACTCGTAGTGCATTGATGGACAGTTGTTGGCATGATCATGACCATTGATGAATACATGAATATCCTTGGCCGTAGTGCAGGGATGATGTGAATTATTTATTAAGCTGAGTCTCAACGATAAAAATAATGAAAAACCTTTTAAATCATAGAAGATAGTAGATTTTATTCTCTACTTGACTCTTCTAATGGATTGCTTGTTCCGCTGCAGTTAAACTTGATGTTTGTTATATCTTATCAGTTTAACACTATTGAAGGCTAACGATAAATTATTCTGCATTATCTTAGTCATAATATTTCTTACTGGGCTAGTTGAGCTCACCCTTTCTTTCACTATTCTCTTCAGGAAATGAGAACGTAGCCGGGACTAGTCAGGGAACAGAGTGACGGTCCAGATGATAGTATTAGTAGTTCTCACTATTCAGTTAAATAGTGTGACAATAAATGTAATGAGGTTGAGTGTGGATATTTTCTAGATGACAATATTCTTATTAAAACTCTCAGTTATGTCTTGTCGTATTCTTCATAACAGTTGTATTATTAAGTTGTATTTGAATTTTGTACCATATATTTGGCGACTCAAGATGGGTGATGTATACCTATTTTGGGGGCGTCACATGAGTAACTTCTCACGTAAGCATTAATAATCAATACCGTGTGCTGCTACGCAACCATGCGTATTACTATACTTTTACCACTAGGTAGTTCAACAGTTTAACGGTAAAACGTTCGTTGTTATTTTTATAAAAAGATATTTCTGTTGTTTTTTAACTACGATAATAATTCCGTTGTAGGGTCCACCAATGATTGTGCCGTCGTATGAATATTCCCCGACCAATCGAATATTTTATAACAACTTGCTTATTTTGCAAAATTTATAAATATTACCCACAACTATAACATTATATCAAATCCACACCATAATATTCAAAAATATATTTTGACAAAATTTTATAAATTTTGCAAAGTAAACAAGTTGTTATAAAATCTTCGTTTGGTCGGGGAATATTCGTTTTAACAGGAAATATTCGTACGACGGCACAATCATTGGTGGAATTCACAACGGAAGTATCGTCGTAGTTAAAAAATGACAGAAATATTTTTTTCATAAAAATAACGGCGAAAGTTTTACCGTTAAACTGTTGAAATACTCAGTGGTAAAAGTACAGTAATACGGGTGATTGCATAGTAGCACACGGTATTGATTATTGATATTTACGTGAGAAGTCACTCAGTTATTCTCAATTATTGCTATAGTAATTGTTGCATAATATCTCTCATATTATTGATTCAATTATTGTCATAGTATCATCTACATAATATTTTATATTATTAAATCAATAATTGAGACGACAAAGTTATTCATATTATTATATGTATTATTGGCGATATCTAGAAAGTTCTGTCGAGGAAAGGGGTTTGGTCACTTAATTGTGCCCAAATAGGGAGAAATCCTTATCGGAAAGTCCCCTCTTTCATGAGAATGATCTGGTTGTTAAATATTGTGAGTTATAATATTAATGATAAATAAGTTCGTGTTGATTAAAGATTAAATTATTGATAAAAATATTTCCATTGTGTTGGAATTATTTGTGTTAGTGGAAATCGATATTTATTTTGGTAATAATTAATTTCTGAATGTTAAATTGACTAAACGGGCAATTAATCGGATAAATGAGTAATTAATTGCTATTAGTTCACATACAAATTACTGTTAGTTCACATGTATGGAACTATTGATTCACATACATTTACTATTAGGGGAGGTGGTGCAAGATTGATAATACTTGAAGGATTAAATTAAAAATAGAGGTATAAATGAAGGTACTATACTGTAATAATTCGAGTCCCTAAAAGTGTAATTATCGAAACTATGTTTTTCTATAAATAGAAGCTCATTCATCTTTCATTCTCACCAATTCACTAAGACTCTCAAGAGCAATTATAGAGAGAGAAGCTATAGAGAAAAAGAAGAAAAGTATTCTGCTACTTCACTATTCCAGTATCCAGCCTTCTTCAAAGGTAAGGGATATTATTTTTATTCAATATTCGTATGAAATAATATTTTCTTCCATACTCTGTAGTATGTAAGTAATATTATTTCGTCTCGTATTCCCGATTATACCATCATTTTATTAAAGTATTGCTTCTATACTCCGCGAAATTAGTAGAATATCCTTGAAATTTGCGCTTTATCTAATATCGTTTCATAAGGATATTTTTCTGCACATTCTTGTTAAATTTTAAGTTTTTCATGTCGGAGTACTGTTTATGGGTACTATTCATTTATACGGTACTATTCACAAAGTATTATTCACGAGCACTATTTACAAAGTACTATTCACAAAGTACTATTCACGAGTACTATTCACGGGATACTATTCCCAAGTACTATTCACGGAGTACTATTCACTCGGGTACTATTCACCCAGAGTACTATTCATAAAAAAAATTAATTTCTTTTCAGTCCAAATCATTTTTGATACAATATTATTCTTGAATTTTACTCCACAAAGCAGTATCATGTTGACAAGTTGGACATTATTAAATTCTTGATAAATTGAATTATAAATCTTTAAAATTTATCATTTGCTTTCATTTAATTGAATTTTTATATCATTGTCATTATCCTCATACTTATATTGTGATGAAAGTCATCTTTGATTGTAGTGCATAGATGGACTGTTGATTGGTATGATTATGACCAGGGATCATTTGGTATAATCATGACCCGTAATGTTACAAATAATGTGGTAAAAATCCTCATTGGCCCGTAGTGCATTGATAGACAATTGTTGGTATGATCATGATCAATTGTTGGGGATAGTGAACGGCCGGATTTTTATTATTATTATTTTTTACTTTGTACTATAAAATAATTAATGTGATTTATTAGAATGAAATTTTTTACAAAATGCAGTGATTTAGGTGTTTTTTTGGATACACGTAACAAACAGGGTTATACAGTCTGTACAACCCTGTTTTTTATGTGTATCAAAATGACACCTAAATCACTGTATTTTATAAAAATTTCAGTTCCAATAAATCACATTAATTATTTTGTAGTACAAAGCAAAAAAAAAAATTTCGGCCGGTCACTTTCCCGGTCGAAAAATCCCGGTCTCCCTAGACTTTTTCAAAAAGAAAAACTGAGACCCCTCTATTATCCATATAAAGAATCAAAAGCACCCACGTCACATGGGATATGTAATAAATATATATATATATATATATATATATATATATATATATATATATATATATATATAGATTAAGCCTGAAAGAAACTCTGTTCCAAAGAGTTATCTAAACAGAGTAACAGTGGTGGGCGAAAGTTTTACCGTTAAACTGTTGAAATACTCAGTGGTAAAAGTACAGTAATACGCGTGATTGCATAGTAGCACACGGTATTGATTATTGATGTTTACGTGAGCAGTCACTCAGTTATTCTCAATTATTGCTATAGTAATTGCTGCATAATATCTCTCATATTATTGATTCAATTATTGTTATAGTATTATCTACATAATATTTTATATTATTAAATCAATAATTGAGACGACAAAGTTATTCATATTATTATATGTATTATTGGTGATGTCTAGAAAGTTCTGTCGAGGAAAGGGTTTGGTCACTTAATTGCGCGCCAATAGGGAGAAATCCTTATCGGAAAGCCCCCTCTTTCATGAGAATGATCTGGTTGTTAAATATTATGAGTTATAATATTAATGATAAATAAGTTCGTGTTGATTAAAGATTAAATTGTTGATAAAAATATTTTCATTGTGTTGGAATTATTTGTGTTAGTGAAAATCGATATTTATTTTGGTAATAATTGATTTCTGAATGTTAAATTGACCAAACGGGCAATTAATCGGATAAATGAGTAACTAATTGCTATTAGTTCACATGCAAATTACTGTTAGTTCACATGTATGGAACTATTGATTCACATACATGTACTATTATGGGAGGTGGTGCAAGATTGATAATACTTGAAGGATTAAATTAAAAATGGAGGTATAGATGAAGGTACTATACCGTAATAATTCGATTCTCTAAACGTGTAATTATCGAAACTATATTTTTCTATAAATAAAAGCTCATTCATCTTTCATTCTCACAAATTCACTAAGACTCACAAGAGCAATTATAGAGAGAGAAGCTATAGAGAGAAAGAAGAAGAGTATTCTGCTACTTCACTATTCCAGTATCCAGTCTTCTTCTAAGGTAAGGGATATTATTTTTGTTCAATATTCGTATGAAATAATATTTTCTTCCATACTCTGTAGTATGTAAGTAATATTATTTCGTCTCGTATTCCCGATTATACCCTCATTTTGTTAAAGTATTGCTTCTATACTCCGTAAAATTAGTAGAATATCCTTAAAATTTGCGCTTTATCTAGTATCGTTTCATAATGTTATTTTTCTGCACATTCTTGTTAAATTTTAAGCTTTTCATGTCGAATTACTATCCATGGGTACTATTCATTTATACGGTACTATTCACAAAGTGTGACGCCCCCAAAATTAGGTATACATCACCCATCTTGGGTCGTCAGATATATAGTACAAAATACAAATACAAATTACTAATACAACTATCGTGTACAATACGACAAAACATAAACTGTGAGTTTGAATGCAAATATTATCTTCTAGAGAGTATTCATACTCAAAAGGAGTCCTCATTACATTTATTAGCACACTATTACATAGAATAGTGAGGACTACTAACTAATACTATCATTCGAACCATCACTCCGTTCCCCGACTTGCCCCAGCTACGTTCTCATTTCCTGAAGAGAACAGTGAAAGAAAGGGTGAGCTCAACTAGCCCAGTAAGAAATATTATGACTAAGATAATGCAGAATAAATTATCATTAGCCTTCAACAATGTTAAACTGATAAAATATAATAGACATCAAGTTTAACTGCAGCGGAACAAGCAATCCATTAAAAGAGTCAAGTAGAAAATAAACTCTACTATCTTTTATGATTTAAAAGATTTTCCAACACTGTGATCGCTGAGACTCAGCTTAATAAAATAATCCACATCATCGAATCACCCCTGCACTACGGCCAAGGATATTCGTATATTCATTAATGGTCATGATCATGCCAACAGCTGTCCATCAATGCACTACGGGCCAATGAGGACTTTTACCACATCGTTTGTAACATTACGGTCATGATTATACCGAATAATCCCTGGTCATAATCATACCAAGTCCATCTATGCACTACAGGTCACAGATGACTTTTAACATTTTATAAACATGATGATGATGACAATGATATAAGAATTCAATAAAACAAGTTCAAGAATTAATTTATCCAGGAATTAATAACGTCCAAATTATCAACATGATACTGCTTTGTGAAGTAAAATTCAAGAATGATCAGGAGAATATTTTCATGAATAGATACTAGATGAAGCGCAAATGTCAAGGATATTCTACAAATTTCATGGAGTATAGAAGTCAAAACTTAACCAACTGAGTATAATAAAGAATGGAATAACAAAAGAAATCACCATGCATGCGATAGACCGCACAGACAGGTTATTCCAACAGAATAATAAATAATGGAACCAGGTCTGGCGTAAACGCACAGACAGGATATTCCGACAGAATAATAAATAATGGAACCAGGTCTGGCGTAAACGCACAGACAGGATATTCCGACAGAATAATAAATAATGGAACCAGGTCCGGCGTAAACGCACAGACAGGATATTCCGACAGAATAATAAATAATGGAACCAGGTCCGGTGTAAAACACACAGACAGGATGTTCCAACAGAATAATAATAAAAATGGAACCAGGTCCGGTGTAAAACACACAGACAGGATATTCCAACAGAATAATAATAACAACGGAACCAGGTCCGGTGTAAAACACAGAGACAGGATGTTCCAACAGAATAACAGAAGAATGTCACCAAGTATAGGGTAGACCGCGTATATAGGTTATTCCAACAGAATAATAAGAAATGGAATAACAACAGTTCTCTTCATGAATAAGAAAGAATAACACCCCTTACCGTTTTAAAGAAGAGCTGAAATAAGGAAGTAGTTAAGTAGCAGAATACTCTTCTTCTCTCTCTCTATAGTTTCTCTCTATAGTTTCTCTCTCTAGAGTTCAGTGAATTCGTAAGAAATAATGAAGGAATGAGTTGCTATTTATAGAAAAATAGAATGCATAGTAACTAATCCATAAACGGTCCAGATTGATTACTTTAATCTGACGGTCCATATTTAAAGAAAAATCTTTTAAATAAAATATAATATATTCTATTTATAGAATAACTTTAATAAAGTATTCTGTTTTATATAAAAAGATGTTTCTGTTTTATTACGTTAATAATACGAATAAAACAAAACGTCATTATCGCTAAATAATTCATATTATTAACTGACAATAATTGAATCAAACTGAGTGACTTCTCACATAAGCATCAATAATCAATACCGTGTGCTACTATGCAACCACGCGTATTACTGTACTTTTACTACCGAGTAGTTTAACAGTAACAATGGTAAAACTTCCGCCGTTATTTTTAATAAAATATTTTTGTCGTTTTCTCAATCCGACAATAATTCCGTTGTGGGGTCCACCAATGATTGTGTCGTTGTACGAATATTTCCTGTTAAAACGAATATTCCCCGACCAATCGAATATTATATGACAACTTGGATACTTTACAAAATTTATAGATACTACCCATAACTATTATATCAAATCCACACCATAATATAAAAATTATTTCGAGAAAAATTAAATATTTATTCATAAAATCTGGGGTTTCACACAAAGTATTATTCACGGGTACTATTTACAAAGTACTATTCACGAAGTACTATTCACGAGTACTATTCACGGGATACTATTCCCAAGTACTATTCACAGAGTACTATTCACCCAGAGTACTATTCATGAAAAAAAATTAATTTTTTTTCAGTCCAAATCATTTTTGATACAATGTTATTCTTGAATTTTACTCCACAAACCAGTATCATGTTGACAAGTTGGACATTATTGAATTCTAGATAAATTAAATTATAAATCTTTAAAATTTATCATTTACTTTCATTTAATTGAATTCTTATATCATTGTCATCATCCTCGTGCTTATATTGTGATGAAAGTCATCTTTGACCGTAGTGCATAGATGGACTATTGATTGGTATGATTATGACCAGAGATCATTTGGTATAATCATGACCCGTAATGTTACAAATAATGTGCTAAAAGTCCTCATTGGCCCGTAGTGCATTGATGGACAGTTGTTGGTATGATCATGACCATTGGTGATTACACGAATATCCTTGGCCCGTAGTGCATGGATAATTCGTGGACGTGATACTAATGAATATCCTTGGCCCGTAGTGCATGGATAATTCAGTAATGTGGATTATTTGTTAAGCTGAGTCTCAGCTATAAAGTTGATGATAAACTTTTTAAATCATAGAAGATAGTAGATATCAAGCTCTACTTGACTCTTCTAATGGATTGTGTGAGACCCCAGATTTTATGAATAAATATTTAATTTTCTCGAAATAATTATGGTGTGGATTTGATATAATATTATAGTTGTGGGTATTATTTATAAATTTCGCAAAGTAAGCAAGTTGTCATATTATATTCGTTTGGTCGGGGAATATTCTTTTTGTCGGGGAATATTCGTACGACGGCACAATCATTGGTAGACCCCACAACAGAAGTATAGTCGTAGTTAGAAAACGACAAAATTATCTTTCTATAAAAATAACGGCTGAGGTGTTACCGTTAAAACTGTTGAACTACTCGGTAGTAAAAGTACAGTAATACGCGTGGTTGCATAGTAACACACGGTATTGATTATTGATGCTTATGTGAGAAGTCACTCAGTTTGATTCTATTATTGTCAGTTAATAATATGAATTATTTAGCGATAATGACGTTTTGTTTTATTCGTATTATTAACGTAATAAAACAGAAACATCTTTTTATATAAAACAAAATACTTTATTAAAGTTATTCTATAAATAGAATATATTATATTTTATTTAAAAGATTTTTCTTTAAATATGGACCGTCAGATTAAAGTAATCAATCTGGACCGTTCATGGATTAGTTACTATGCATTCTATTTTTCTATAAATAGCAGCTCATTCCTTCATTATTTCTTACGAATTCACTGAACTCTAGAGAGAGAAACTATAGAGAGAAACTATAGAGAGAGAGAAGAAGAGTATTCTGCTACTTAACTACTTCCTTACTTCAGCTCTTCTTTAAAACGGTAAGGGGTGTTATTCTTTCTTATTCATGAAGAGAACTGTTGTTATTCCATTTCTTATTATTCTGTTGGAATAACCTGTATATGCGGTCTACCCTATACTTGGTGACATTCTTCTATTATTCTGTTGGAACATCCTGTCTCTGTGTTTTACACCGGACCTGGTTCCGTCTTTATTATTATTTTGTTGGAACATCCTGTCTGTGTGTTTTACACCGGACCTGGTTCCGTTTTTATTATTACTCTGTTGGAACATCCTGTCTGTGTGTTTTACACCGGACCTGGTTCCGTCTTGTTATTATTCTGTCGGAATATCCTGTCTGTGTGTTTTACACCGGACCTGGTTCCATTATTTATTATTCTGTCGGAATATCCTGTCTGTGTGTTTTACACCGGACCTGGTTCCATTATTTATTATTCTGTCGGAATATCCTGTCTGTGCGTTTACGCCGGACCTGATCCCATTATTTATTATTCTGTTGGAATAACCTGTCTGTGCGGTCTATCGCATGCATGGTGATTTCTTTTATTATTCCATTCTTTATTATACTCAGTTGGTTAAGTTTTGACTTCTATACTCCATGAAATTTGTGGAATATCCTTGATAATTGCGTTTCATCCAGTATCTTTTCATGAAAATATTCTTCTAAGCATTCTTGAATTTTACTCCACAAAGCAGTATCATGTTGACAATTTGGACGTTGTTAATTCTTGGATAAATTAATTCTTGAACTTGTTTTATTGAATTCTTATATCATTGTCATCATCCTCATGTTTATAAAATGTTGAAAGTCATCTGTGGCCTGTAGTGCATAGATGGACTTGGTATGATTATGACCAGGAATTATTCGGTATAATCATGACCGTAATGTTACAAATGATGTGATAAAAGTCCTCATTGGCCCGTAGTGCATTGATGGACAGTTGTTAGCATGATCATGACCATTAATGAATACACGAATATCCTTGGCCGTAGTGCAGGGGTTATTCGATGATGTGAATTATTTTATTAAGCTGAGTCTCAGCGATCACAGTGTTGAAAAATCTTTTAAATCATAAAAGATAGTAGAGTTTATTTTTTACCTGAGTCTTTTAATGGATTGCTTGTTCCACTGCAGTTAAACTTGATATCTATTATATTTTATCAGTTTAACATTGTTGAAGGCTAATGATAATTTATTCTGCATTATCTTAGTCCTAATATTTCTTACTGGGCTAGTTGAGCTCACCCTTTATTTCACTGTTCTCTTCAGGAAATGAGAACGTAGCTGGGGCAAGTCGGGGAACGGAGTGATGGTTCGAATGATAGTATTAGTTAGTAGTCCTCACTATTCTATGTAATAGTGTGTTAATAAATGTAATGAGGACTCCTTTTGAGTATGAATACTCTCTAGAAGATAATATTTGTATTCAAACTCACAGTTTATGTTTTGTCGTATTGTACACGATAGTTGTATTAGTAAGTTGTATTTGTATTCTGTACTATGTATCTGACGACCCAAGATGGGTGATGTATACCTAATTTTGGGGGCGTCACAGTTGGTATCAGAGCTTAGGGATATGATCCCTGGCTAGGATGTGAGAATAGAACTAGGAGGGGAGAGACGGGGAATTCCTTCGCTAGTATGACCTACCTAAGTTTATTTGGTATTTAATTGGTCGGTCAAAGTATATGGATAATATGTTATATGTTAATTAACCCTTGTTTTGTTGCAGTATTTGCAAATGGCATCCAAAAATGTTGAGATAAACAATGAAGCACATGAGACCATTGAATCACCATCGATCAATGCTCAGGGTAATGTGCAACCAGAGGACAATAATCCACATGAAAATAATAACACCGATGAAATGGTGAATGATGGGATGGTCAGAGACTTTATGCAATTCATACAACAACAAAATAACTCTCGGACGGTCACCGCTAAATAGTTCAAGGAGCTGGGACCACCAGAGTTTAAGGGAGAGCCAAAACCGCTTATAGCGGAAACATGGATAAAGCAGATTACCAAGATATTTGATATCTTGGGATGCTCCAAGGAGCAAAAGGTTCCCTTTGCTGCCTTTATGTTGCGAGGAGAGGCAGATTATTGGTGGGAATCGATTAAGCGTACTCAACCTGCCGCACTGAAGATGTCTTGGGAGAAGTTCCAAGAGCTGTTCAATGACAAATACTTTTCCGAAAGTGTTCGTCACATGAAGGAGGTGGAGTTCATCAAATTGGAGCAGAATAATATGACTGTGTCGCAGTATGAGGCTAAATTTGCTGAGTTGTCCCGGTTTGCATCCCACTTGGTGGATAATGAAGAGCGAATGACGCGAATGTTTTTGCGAGGTTTGAAACCTGAGATACGTCAACATCTTATTTCTCATAAACTGTGTTTATATTCAGATGTTGTGAATAGGACTCAGTTAGTGGAGCGCGATAAAGAGTCAACGCAACCAAAAGAGAGCAGTCGACAAAATGATAATACCAGTGAGAGCAGTCATCGAAGCGGTGACAACAAGCGTGGAGGGAGTCAACATGCCAGAAATAGTAACCACTTCGGTGGTAATCAGGGCCAAAACAATAAGAATGGTCATTTCAAGAAGAGGAGATTCAACAATGATGGAAAGACGTCAGCACCAGCACCCGTTGTTAAGGAAGGAGAACGACCACCTATCATATGTTTCAAATGCGGAGGGGAGGGACACATCAGTCCAAACTGCGCGATGCCATCCAAAGCATGCTATAATTGTGGAAGAGAAGGTCATTTAGCCCGATTTTATCGTTCACCGAAGACAAGTTCAGATAGGATGGAGGCACCAAAGACCGTCCCAGAAAAGCCAAAGTCAGTAGTTTAAGAGAGAGTGTTTTTTTTCGTGACGAGGAACCTGAATAAAATTATCACGGGTATGTTAGTCATAAACTCTTGCGAAGTCTATACCGTGTTAGATACCGGTTCTACTCACTCTTTTATTTCACCTAATTGTGTTCAATATTTGAACTTAACTCCGGAGAAGTTAGACTTTGATTTCTCTGTTGAAATTCCGTTGGGAGAAACCTTTGTTACCTCTACTATTTATAAATCTTGTTCAAATCAACACTTTCACGTTACCTGTTGATCTTATCTCTTTGAAAATACTTGCATTGATGTGATTTTGGAAACGATTGGTTAACTGCTCATCATGCTTTTCGTAAGGTTGTTAGCTTTCATATTCCTAACCAATCTGTTATGCAAATTCAAAGTAACCAAACCACTAAAGTCAATCATTGTCATATCAAGCCATAAGTAAAAATCCCCGTTCCTTTCGTTGTTGAGTTCCTGGTGTGGAATGCACCGAAGCTAGACTTTTCGTAGGAGACGTTGTAAATGACGATGACAAGTTGATAGGTATCAATGTGACGTGTTATCCAAGTCTTGGATGAGGGTCACAGTTTTGAACGATATTTCTATTGTTAATAAATTTCTTGACGTATTCTTGAAGACTTCTTAGCCTACCCTAGAGCGTAAAATTGAATTTTGTATTGACCCCAGTACAAAACCCATTTCTTAAACCCTCAAATATTTCTTCAACTAAAACGAACGTATTATGCGCCAAAGACGTTGGCTCGAGCTGTTGAAGATTACGATCGTACCATTCAATAACATCGTGGAAAAGCGAACGTGGTAGCTGACGCGTTGTGTAGAAGATCGTATACGGTTACAAGTGCGAATATACGAACCCACGTGAAGATAACGAATATACGATTAAAATCGACTTTAATTGATAAAGTTAAAGCCGCTCAAGCTACATATTCAGAGCTGATAAATGTGAAGAAGAAGGTTCAAGAGGGCGTTATTCTAGAAACAAGAATCGACGAAGAGAGGAAATCTCAACTCTCGATTTAATTGGCCCATTTGAAATCCTCGATGAAGTAGGAACTGTGACCTATAGACTCGTTTTACCGCCAAGTATGTTGCGTGTTCAGAATATTTTTTTTACGTATCGATGTTACGTAAATATGTGGACGACCCGAACCACATTATTAATTTAGAACCGGACGAGATAGCGAAAGATTTAACGTATGAGGAGATATGTGTTAACATCTTGGATATGAAGGATCATATTCGATGATCAAAGGTTATACCTCAAGAGTTAAAATTTAAAGTGAAGTCAATGTATCCTCACCTGTTCGGCATACCAGGTATGTACGTAAATTTCGAGGGAGAAATTCCATAAGGAGGGGAGATTGTGAGACCCCAGATTTTATGAATAAATATTTAATTTTCTCGAAATAATTATGGTGTGGATTTGATATAATATTATAGTTGTGGGTATTATTTATAAATTTCGCAAAGTAAGCAAGTTGTCATATTATATTCGTTTGGTCGGGGAATATTCTTTTTGTCGGGGAATATTCGTACGACGGCACAATCATTGGTGGACCCCACAACAGAAGTATAGTCGTAGTTAGAAAACGACAAAATTATCTTTCTATAAAAATAACGGCTGAGGTGTTACCGTTAAAACTGTTGAACTACTCGGTAGTAAAAGTACAGTAATACGCGTGGTTGCATAGTAACACACGGTATTGATTATTGATGCTTATGTGAGAAGTCACTCAGTTTGATTCTATTATTGTCAGTTAATAATATGAATTATTTAGCGATAATGACGTTTTGTTTTATTCGTATTATTAACGTAATAAAACAGAAACATCTTTTTATATAAAACAAAATACTTTATTAAAGTTATTCTATAAATAGAATATATTATATTTTATTTAAAAGATTTTTCTTTAAATATGGACCGTCAGATTAAAGTAATCAATCTGGACCGTTCATGGATTAGTTACTATGCATTCTATTTTTCTATAAATAGCAGCTCATTCCTTCATTATTTCTTACGAATTCACTGAACTCTAGAGAGAGAAACTATAGAGAGAAACTATAGAGAGAGAGAAGAAGAGTATTCTGCTACTTAACTACTTCCTTACTTCAGCTCTTCTTTAAAACGGTAAGGGGTGTTATTCTTTCTTATTCATGAAGAGAACTGTTGTTATTCCATTTCTTATTATTCTGTTGGAATAACCTGTATATGCGGTCTACCCTATACTTGGTGACATTCTTCTATTATTCTATTGGAACATCCTGTCTGTGTGTTTTACACCGGACCTGGTTCCGTCTTTATTATTATTCTGTTGGAACATCATGTCTGTGTGTTTTACACCGGACCTGGTTCCGTTTTTATTATTACTCTGTTGGAACATCATGTCTGTGTATTTTACACCGGACCTGGTTCCGTCTTGTTATTATTCTGTTGGAATATCCTGTCTGTGTGTTTTACACCGGACCTGGTTCCATTATTTATTATTCTGTCGGAATATCCTGTCTGTGTGTTTTACACCGGACCTGGTTCCATTATTTATTATTCTGTCGGAATATCCTGTCTGTGTGTTTTACACCGGACCTGGTTCCATTATTTATTATTCTGTCAGAATATCCTGTCTGTACGTTTACGCCGGACCTGATTCTATTATTTATTATTCTGTTGGAATAACCTGTCTGTGCGGTCTATCGCATGCATGGTGATTTCTTTTGTTATTCCATTCTTTATTATACTCCGTTGGTTAAGTTTTGACTTCTATACTCCATGAAATTTGTGGAATATCCTTGATAATTGCGTTTCATCCAGTATCTTTTCATGAAAATATTCTTCTAAGCATTCTTGAATTTTACTCCACAAAGCAGTATCATGTTGACAATTTGGACGTTGTTAATTCTTGGATAAATTAATTCTTGAACTTGTTTTATTGAATTCTTATATCATTGTCATCATCCTCATGTTTATAAAATGTTGAAAGTCATCTGTGGCCTGTAGTGCATAGATGGACTTGGTATGATTATGACCAGGGATTATTCGGTATAATCATGACCGCAATGTTACAAATGATGTGGTAAAAGTCCTCATTGGCCCGTAGTGCATTGATGGACAGTTGTTGGCATGATCATGACCATTAATGAATACACGAATATCTTTGGCCGTAGTGCAGGGGTGATTCGATGATGTGAATTATTTTATTAAGCCGAGTCTCAGCGATCACAGTGTTGGAAAATCTTTTAAATCATAAAAGATAGTAGAGTTTATTTTTTACTTGACTCTTTTAATGGATTGCTTGTTCCACTGCAGTTAAACTTGATGTCTATTATATTTTATCAGTTTAACATTGTTGAAGGCTAATGATAATTTATTCTGCATTATCTTAGTCATAATATTTCTTACTGGGCTAGTTGAGCTCACCCTTTCTTTCACTGTTCTCTTCAGGAAATGAGAACGTAGCTGGGGCAAGTCGGGAAACGGAGTGATGGTTCGAATGATAGTATTAGTTAGTAGTCCTCACTATTCTATGTAATAGTGTGTTAATAAATGTAATGAGGATTCCTTTTGAGTATGAATACTCTCTAGAAGATAATATTTGTATTCAAACTCACAGTTTATGTTTTGTCGTATTGTACACGATAGTTGTATTAGTAAGTTGTATTTGTATTCTGTACTATGTATCTGACGACCCAAGATGGGTGATGTATACCTAATTTTGGGGGCGTCACAGATTGCTTGTTCCGCTGCAGTTAAACTTGTTGTTTATTGTTTAACACTGTTGAAGGCTAACGATAATTTATTCTGCATTATCTTAGTCATAATATTTCTTACTGGGCTAGTTGAGCTCACCATTTTGCTTTCATTGTTCTCTTCAGAAAATGAGAACGTAGTCGGGACTAGTCGGAGAATGTAGTGACGGTCCGAGATGGTTGTTTTAGTAGTCCTCACTATTTAGTGTGATAATAAATGTAATGAGGATTGAATTTGAGTTTGGATATTATCTATGAGACAATATTCGTGTAAAAACTCTCAGCTCATGTTGTATAATTAAGTTTGTATTTGTATTCAGTACCATGTATTTGGCGATTCAAGATGAGTGATGTATACTTATTTTGGGGGCGTCACAACAATCACCTGGAATTAAAAATATATGAAATAATCACGAAAATTAACCGAACAACAATATATATATAGATACATAAAATAGTTAATCCACCAAATCATGTGAACGAAAATAAACTATACATATACATACTGTTACTAAAGGTATATATGATAATATACAAGGTATATTATTACCTCTGGTCGGCTTTGGAAATACCAGATGTCTAATGAATTTGGACCAAGGCTTCTTGCTATACTTGTATAAATATAAAAAGAATTTAATATTTATATATTAAACATATTTACTTTCACCTTATTCATCATTATTAGCTTTGATCCTCGGATGAACTAAAAGAGACCTTCTGGGGGGACCGCAATTTTTCGCTTGAGGTGGTGACCGGTCAAATTTTTTTTTTTTTACTTTGTATTATAAAATAATTAATATGATTTATTAGAACGAAATTTTTTATAAAATACAGTGATTTAGGTGTCTTTTTGGATACACGTAATAAACAGGGTTATACAGTCTGTACAACCCTATTTTTTATGTGTATCCAAATGACACCTAAATCACTGTATTTTGTAAAAATTTCAATTTCAATAAATCACATTAATTATTTTGTAGTACAAAAAAAAAATAAAATCCCGACAAGTCACTACCCCGGTCGGAAAATCCCGATCACCCTATACTTTTTCAAAAAGAAAAAATGAGACCCCTCTATTATCCATATAAAGAATCAAAAGCACCCACGTCACATGGGATATGTAATAAAAAAATATATATATAGATTAAGCCTGAACGAAACTCTGTTCTAAAGAGTTATCTAAACAGAGTAACAGTGGTGGGGGACTTGAGTCTGACATATAACTCATCTTCAACAATCGACCACTTGAAAAGAAACAAACCTGATCTTGTTATCTCGACACTTTTATACAAGAAACTTATCAGCTTCGATGGGATTATTGGGGAAGTTTTATGCAACCACTGATTTCAAAAACTCCACCAATGATGGTAGTGATGCAAGAGGGGCAATTGATACTATCAAGTTTAGTCGTTGTGAAAGAAGAGAGAACAGTTTCCCTCTATGGTTCCCTGCTTTTTTCTCTCACTCTGTTGGTTATTTGGCTTCGGAAGGAGAATGAGGAAAAAGGGTCTTTGCTTTATAAAATATATATTTACTTTGTTCGCTGATTTAATTTTGTCTTCAAGATTTGAGATCATCCATACCCTTGACCGTAGTAAAGTAAAATCTGATGTCTTAATTTATGGCTCTAATCAAGCAATTATGCATATAGATTATAAGGCAATATTTTAGGTATATACAGATTTGACACATGCATCTAATTTAGAATTAGTATGCATATACATTACGGATAATTTCATCTCAGAGGACTTGACAAAGAAATCTGCTATGTAAGCAAGATAACTTTTTCAATTGATTCAAGTATGCCTTTTCATTATGGTTAAAAAAAAATCTTTTAAAAAAAATGATTTTATCTTGATTTAATTGCAAAATATATATATATATATATATATATATATATATATATATATAAAGGAAAATGATCCATAGAATACGTTAGTCAGAGAGACTGTTTCAACTAACGCTCATCCAGCCGTCTAAAATTAGAGTGAATGGCTGAGATGAGGGTATGTATGAGGATAATTAGGATAATCAGTAATTAAGCCAAAAAATTTATGTTGGCCGCTACTCCCTCTAGTGGCCAGTCAAAACACTGTCGTTTTGACTGTCCGCTAGAGGGAGTAGCGGCTGGGCCCTCATCTCAGTCATTCACTCTAATTTTGGACAGCTCACGGCTGGATGAGCGTTAGTTGAAACGCTGAAACGCTCCCTCTGACTAATGTATTATATGGATCATTTCCCATATATAAATGCACATATATATATATATATATATATATATATATATATATATATATATATATATATATATTGTATTGTATTGTGGAACATGTTTATTGTCCTGAAATGAAGTCTCACTAGTGTAGTCCCATTTTGGTGGACACGTACATCACACAGATCGATAAGAAGATACAAGCTATGTGGGGAAGAAAAGAATTTTAGAGCAGAAAAATATAAATATATACCTAATGTTGTTGATCCTTCCAAGGAACGCCATTCTCTCTCCCTATGAAGGGGATATTCATAAACTGAAATACCAAGAGGGGGAGATGAGATTAAAGAATATTGGTTGAAAAGTTTTCCACACACCTCTTGATCAAGGGACTTGATAAATCACAAATTTCAATAATTCAAGAAACGGTGTGGTGATGGCTTGATGTAGGAATCACACAGTGCGATGGAACCTCATTCGTTTCATATGAAGTTATGTTGTTTATGGTCATGGAATGCGCTGGAGCCTTAGTTCATGAGTTGGAGCACTCATCTATGGTGAATAGAGATTGAGCAAGATTTGGAAAGATCTTCAAAAAAATTTCTTAAGATGTCCAAGGAAGAGTCTTTCTAGGTCTTGTCTCCCTAAGGTTTAACCCTTAGGGTTTGGTGCCCCTAGGGATTCCCTCTTCTAAGACCCGTTTTTTAAGACTTGTAAAGTGGAGCCCCAAAATCATTCGAAAGCTCGAAGCATTTGATAAAAGATATACAAGCTATCCTGGGAGAATACCCTTAGAGGTTCCATCTCCTAGGATTTTTTTCGTTTTCAGGGTTTGTAAGATCAAACTCTGTGGATTGTTTAGAAATTTGAAACAGGACTCAAAAACTCGAAGTAATTTGCACGATCGCCACTCCAAAGGTGTGACTCACGTGCAGGGGGCAAATTGTGAGTCCAAGTACAAATTAGGGTTCACAGACGACCTAAAGAATTGAATGACAAATAGAAAAGTCAAAAATAAATGTGCAAGACCCGAGAAAAGCCTCCACGTGTCCCCAGGCAGAAGACTCGTGGATGCGACTCATTTTGGAAATTAATTGAGGGATTGAATTGGTGGCTAGAAGGGCAAGACGATCTGGGAATTACTCTGATGACTAAGGGTATTTCTAGAATTTCCCCGAGGATATGTGCCTGGCACGTGACCATTTTCCAGGAAACCCAATAAATAGCTCTTCCATTCTATGAAGAAAGGACTTTGGATTCTTAGACCTTTTGGAGGACTAGAAGACTTGGACATTCTCTCTCAACCCAAAGCACTCAAGAAGGGTCTCTGAATCCTTGCTACCCTAACAAGGTTCTCGGATTCTAAGAGTTCCGCCACGTGTCGTTGGAGTAATCGCTCACCTGTTCTTCTCCCCTCTTCAATCAATCAGTTAATTCCGTACTCTTCGTGGATTTCTCTCCTCCTCAGCCAACACGAAACCCTAACCCTAGCAAGATACCATTTTCTTGCCCACAAAGATGTATTTAAAGAATTTAGAACATGGGATTGTATGAATATGTCTGTAATAATTATTAATTATATTTACGTTGCTAAGACTATATAGATTGATGTGTGTGGATGTATAATATCGTGTAACACTATATCTAGGGTTTGATATTACCCGAATTTGGGAGCGTTACATTTTGGCATCAAAGTTGTAGCTTAGAAAATTTAGGTGGGAATAACTTAGGTTATAACCTTGGAGAAGTTAGAAAAGTTTGTAAGCAGATAAACTTGGAACGAGAAAAGTAAAAAAAAAGAGATAACATAAAATAAATTGTTATTTGTGATAATAAATATATGTGTTTAATATTGTGATGTGTTAATCCAGATATAAAATTGATTTTAGGATGTCAGAAGTAGGAGGCAATGAAGAGGTTTTAAGGGACGAACCTATATATGTTGGATCTAGATAGTGACCATGAAAAGTACCTCGAGATAGAACTGAGTGAAAAGGTAGAAGCAAATCCCAAAGAGGCTCAAATAGAGCCCGAAGTAAGGACAAAAGAAGAAGAAAAAATAATAGTAGTCGTTATAAATCGTCAAACATCAGTGGACGTTCAGGATCTGAAGAATAAGGTGTTCTTCCTGGAAGAAATGTGGAAGGTGGAAAGATTGTTAAAGAATCGGTTGGAAGTGGCATTAAGTGAATTGACTGAATAACATAATGAGCTGAAAGCTCATGTCAATAAAAGGGGAGCTGAATGGAATGTATCACATGAAGCTCTGAATAAAAAGAGAAAAGGGAAATGGATCAATAATAGTAATAATAAGTAGGGAGACCCTAAGAAGAAGGTAGAAGAATGTAAGAGTTTTGTTAAGAACCACATGGGGGTATGCTTGAAAGGAAATAAGAGATGTTACAATTGTGGGCATGAGGGGCACATATCTCTTAACTACCCCAACCTGAAGAAAGGAACATGTTTTAATTGTGGATCATTTGATCTCTAAGCGAAGAATTTTCCGTTTAAGGGATAAGTAGAGTGAGTGGAAGAAAGGAAGATCGATAAGATGAACTACGTTTACACAACTTGATGGAGCGAGTTCAGGACAGGGTGTGATTGTTGATCGATTTCGCAATTAATAAATACGTGCAAGTATACACGATATGAAATTCAACAACATGCCTCTGAGATATCCTCAAGAAACTCAAATAGAACATCCCATCAATGCAAACCAATAAATGGAATCAATTCGATAATCTAAATTTATCATTACCCATGTAATGTGTGTGTGTGATCGTTTACTAGCTTTAACCAACTATAGATCAAATTGGATTTCATAATTTACTTCTTAAAAGGCAAAATTCACTATTCAAAGCAACTATTTCTATAAACACAATAATTCCAGTCAAAATCACATATGTTCAAAGCTCGAGGGTCCCTATGGAGTTTAATTCCTACTTTATTTCTTCACGAGTGTGTGTTACGCTATATCCCGTGTAAACACTTGACTGTGCAATGTCGTATTCTTTTAGGCTTTTCAGACCTATACATTTAGCGAACTTTCGACCAACGACTCCCAAACCAAATGGTTTTAGGACACTGGGTGTAGAGACATCCCCTAGGGCTTACTTGTTCGAGTAATAAAGCCACAGAACCAAACAAGTCAATATAATAATGCATATATAAATATTTTTCTTGATTTTCTTGATTTTTATTTTTTTAAATATCTATGCCTCATAGATTTTTCCAAACTTGTTTATTTAATTCCTTTAGCCTTCCTGTCAACATTTATAGATTTCATTAACATTTGAACTTCAGTTTTTCCCCCAAAAGATAATTATGGACTCCTTTGATCCAAATCAGTTAAAATAAGCAAATCTACGTGCTAACCAGTTACACAAGCTTTTGACAAACTTAGATTACCATCATGACTCAATTTAGAGGTAAGCACCAACTATCAATTCTATTTCAAATTAACATAAAATACCAATCTCATCATTGGCCAAGCCAAGACCACACCTACCCATCGCACAGATTCATGTAAAAATGTAATTGTACTACATGAACACATTCTAATGCAACACATTTATGAATATGAAATTAACTACCATGTATTATATGCACACTAAATGTAAAACACAATGCTAACACGTAAAAAAAACGACATTAAAATGCTCTTAAACTTAAACTAGACATTGTTCTCAATGGCTGAAATAAGAAAAAGTAAAGTAGATGACTTCCCTGAAAATATAGCAATCTTTCTCCATGTTCGCTAAGTTTGGAGAATTGGCTAGCCATATGGAACAAATTGGGTAACACACTTGAATTTGACTTTAATAACCTGTAAAACCAAGATAAAAGAAATTTTATTAAATCCTAAATAAATTCAATTTCAAAAACTAAAAATTAAACTTGGGTTTCTTCCCAATAAACGTTTGTTTTATAGTCTCGGCCTGTCTTATTTAACTCTCTATCCAATTCCCCTTCGAAAATTGAGGAACCCTTCATCTATTAGTAGCAATGTATCTTTTGAGAGCTTCCCAGTAGAAAGGTTCATTAAATCACAGCCACCTAACATGGTCTTTTTAAAAAAATTCTTCTTTAACACTTTCAGGTAGCTAGGCTTTTGCCCAATTGTGTATGTGAAGAGATTGTGGCATTGAAGCTTTTCAAACACACTGGGCTTTTCTTCTATCTTACCTTTCTCATCCCACCATGGCTCCAAAGTAATACTAGCTCTCATGTCACAAAGAGTTTTGCCGACGACATGACTATCAATTGGGCACGAGATTGTAAAACTGTCCGGATCCTTGAACTTTGGTGGAGAAGGCACATGGGGCACTATCAATTGTCTCCTCTCTTTCAACATCTATATCATTTGGCACATCCAATTGCAGATTTGGTTCAGGCTCTCCATCATTCTCGAAATTCATGTCACAAGGCCAAGTTTCTTGAAGACAAATTTTCGAGGCATTGATGAGTTGTTCCATCTGGTTCGCAAAATTTTGACTCGATATCTCATTATTAACCCTCATCTCATCACTTAAAGCTATGAACTTGGACACAATTTCCTCTAAATTTGAATTTTCTTCCTGTTGTAGTGGAAGCGGACTCGAGAATTCTAGTGGGTGTGTTGTACTTGGAGCATAATATTGATCTTGATGATTATGGCTCCATAAAAAATTCGGGTGATACCCCCAACCCTGATGATAGTTATTGGGATATGCATAATTGTTCAGGTAGACACCGCCATATTGTACCGGCTCAAAACTGATGGTGCATTGATTACTCAGATGATTTTTAGCACAATAATCACAAGTAACCGCCACACTTTGACTATGTTGTGCTGCAAGAGAGTCCAACTTTCTCGAAAGTGTCTATATAAGTACTGACAATGTAGAAAGTGCATCGAGTCCATCAATCTCCACTCCCCTTGGCTGAGTCATACTCGAATACGGCCACTAATAATTAAATTCGGCCATGGTACCTGGAAAGAAAGTAAAATGGAAAGAGAAATAAATAATAAAAAAAAACGTTTAAATTAAGATTAATTTAATTGGAATTAATATTGGCAAAAATTATTAAACTAATTCTCTGAGAACGGTGCCAAAAACTTGTTGATTGCTTTCGCAATCAATAAATACGTGCAAGTATACACGATCAACAAATAATAAAGTAATAAGAAGAGTATTGTTTTCATGAGGATTACCAAGTACTAACTCTTAACCAAATTAATTTTATTTAAACAAAAGACTTAAGATTTTAAATTAAAATAATTAATTAAACTAATACTAACTACTACTAGTTAAAAATCAAGTTATGGAGATTTAAGATCATAACTTCACTTATTGCTTCACTTATATCAATACACTTCTTATTAATTATGCTCATTATTCTGCATTGTTAATCAGGAACTCACTAGTATTTATAACCACCTTCTGGTGCATCGCAAACATATCAATCCAAATCCAAAGTTGATAGAATTGAATCAAACACACGAATTAACTAATTTACTATATTTCTATGTGAATTATAATTAAAGAGATTTAAAGCACATGTTCCCTTAACAGATTACATGTGGTGTGTAGGTATATTCCTTTCCTAAACACAAATTATGAATTCCATCGCCATACAGGAAACACAATCATATGTAATTATGATAAGATCTAAATATATAATTCTTCTCCCGAATTCATATAGATTATCACGACAACTGTTGATCAGGCAAATTAAGCAATTAAGCATAAATCATAATAGACAATCTATAGAATAGATCACAGTAATTAATATAGAAGCATACTACCATAAGATACACCATAAGATCCTTTGCAATCTCAAATAAGAATTTAGTTTATAGTCATTGAATTAAAGTCAAGAATTCACAATTGAAAAAACATAGAATTATAAAAGTAGAAGAAAAGAATAGAGTAAAAATATGTTATCTGCAGCTTTAAGGCTCCCCTCCTGCTCCTGCTTTGAATCCCCAATTCTAGCCAAATTGCTTCAATCGCCAATCTCAAAATCTCAAAATTAGGGTTTATGAATGAATACCTAAATCTAATGGAATATCTCATCTACTCTATTCTCTAATGGAGTATATATATATCCTTATTTTATGCCACCCATTATGTATGTATAGGTTATAAGTCAAATCCTAATCATAAAAGAAACAAAATCTCCTTTAGATTTCCTGCTAAAAAGTTGACTTTCACCGACGTTGACCTGACCTAGCGCGGCCGCGCAAGGTATAATACTATGAAGAGCGCTGTTGCGCCTTAGAAGCCTTCATGAATCCCAGGTACATTAGCGTGGTTGCCCTAATCCTATGTAATTCCCCATGCTGCTGCGCCATCTGTGAAATCTTAAATCTCAGACATTATCGCGCGACCACGCCCTCTCCTTTGTATTTGTAGGCACTACCGTGCCGTTGCGCCAAAAACGTTTTTCCAGCTTCTTTTGCTTAATTTGATTACTTTCTCCATTTAATCCAGTCCTCATCCCATTGATCCAATTTTTATCCCATACCAAACAAAGCACAACATGTATGAAAAGAACAAAATCACTTAAGAACTAACAAAAGATTAAGCTCAAACGTACCCGATTCATATAGGTACCCACTCATCAGTGATCTTACCTTGAAGAGTTAGGACATACCCGTCATACTATTAATCGGGGTTGTGTGATTGTCACCACCGAGGAAGAACGCACGAGCGCTATTGCTAGAGTTGTACTCTAGTATAGTAGAAGAGGTATATATATATATATATATATATATATATATATATATATATATATATATATATATATATATATATAATGATGTGAATCCTATCTTTTGTATAAATAGCGTGTTATCATTTATAAGTTCTAACTTTAATATAAGTTGTGGAGTAGTTATGTAAATTTCATTTTTTTTTGGTAAGCAATAGAGGGAAGAGAGATGTAAATAGTTAATTTTCTAGTTTTTTTAACAAACAGACTAATTAATTGAATTATACTAAAATTATAAACTTTTATAAATGATAAAAAGATTATGATGCAAAGAATTGAAAGGTAATAATTTCAAACAGAATAATAAATAATTAAAAAAAGGGTCAATCATAACAACAATTAATGAACACCAGATATACTCCTAAAAATAGTTATATTCCAAAAGTAATAATAAAATACGCAGATATGAGAAGTTTTTCAATACGAGTAGAGAAATAACCAACCGTCATGATAACACAACACCAAAATCTATCTTCAACGATTAATGCACCAAAAAAATTTCATGAATGAAAAAAGGCTATATGACACTTTTGTCCCTCTAAGTTGTACCCCTCCCACTTTTAAAGTCATCCTTAAAGGTCATTTTTTTGCCAATTAGGTCCTTAAAGTGGCATTTTTTGGCGTTGGCGTTTTCGCTCATTTCACCCGATTTGACCCAGCCCGACTCATTTTAACCAACTTTTGACCTAACCTGACTTAGTTTGACCCGACCCCAATTTAAAAAATTAATTTAAAAAAAAACCAATTTTTTTAAAAATAATAATAATTTTAATTATTTTAAAACAATTATTTTTAAAAAATAATTTTAAAATAATAATAATTTTTTTATATTTAAAAACAATAATTATTATTTTTAGGAAAAATAATTAGAAACTTTTATTTTTTTCAAAAATGAGTAAAGTTTCATAAAATATAGATTCAAAAAAATTAAAGTTTAAAATTTTAATTAATTTTATAAAAATTTACACATCTTTTTAAAAATAAAAAATTTCTAATTTTTTTATGAAAATAAAATTTTTTTATTTACTTTTTTTGAATCAATATTTTTTTAACTTTACTAATTTTAATTTTTTTTCTGAATCTATATTTTATAAAACTTTACTCATTTTTTCAAAAAAAATGAAAAATTTACTAATTGTTGAATTAGTTTTTTTTTATCTTTTACCACTTTTTGTATTTTAATTTCTATTTTTAGTTTTTGTCTTTAAATTTTTAATATTAAGAATAAATATAATATGTGACGCCCCAAAATAAGTATACATCACCCATTCTGAGTCGTCAAATACATGGTACAGAAATAAATATAACTTCATTAATACAATTGTCATGCAAAATACGATAACACATATACTGTGAGTTTAAATACAAATATTGTCTAATAGACAGTATTCAAACTCAAAAGGAGTCCTTGTTATAATTATTATCACACTATTTTATAAAATAGTGAGGACTGCTAACACAACTGACTGTAAACATCACTCCACACCCCGACTAGTTCCCGCTATATTCTCGCCTCCAGAGAAGAAAAATAAAACAAAAAAGAAAAAGGGTGAGCTCAATTAGTCCAGTAAAGAATATTATGACTAAGATAATATATAACAAATTATTATTAGTCTTCAACAGGAAAAAATCTGATAGAATATAATAGACAACAAGTTTTAGATCAACAACTCCAGCGGAAACAACAATCCATTAGAAGAGTCAAGTAGATAATGAATTCTACTACCTTCTAAGATTTAAAAGTTCATCATCAATATTTTATCCCTATAACATCAATCAATACACATCTTGAATCAAATATTCATCTTTGCACTACATGCCAAAGATATTCATTTGTATCACCAGTTGGTCATGTTCATCTCAACACATGTTCATCTTTGCACTATAGGCCAAATATATTCATCAGTTAATTATTCATTTTTGCACTACAGGTCAAAGATATTCAGTAATATCATTATTTAGGACTGAGGATGATGAAAAATATTTTAAAGAAAACGAATCCAGTGAGACAAAAGGACAAATATTAGGAATTTGTACTACAGTTTATCCAAGTTCAAAAATACTCCATAATAATCAATTGTAGATCAGAATTCAAAAATAAAGATCAAAACATGGATACAATCAAAGATAGTAACCATACTAGACATTTTGGACAAAGAAGAAAAAATTTTATTTTTCTGTAAATAGTGTCGTATTCGTGAATAGTGTCGTATACGTGAATAGTACTAACCCCGACACAAAAAGATAAAAATTCTGCAATAAAATTCATATCAATATTTTGGCATAATGATATTGAAGGAAATAATATCATTTATGAAAAAATAACATTTCTTACCTAAAAAAAATAGTACTTCTGACTGGAATATCGGATGTAATGCTGAAGAAAACTTACACTGAATAACAACTCTCAAAGTATCTAAATACGTTCGATAATATAAAGAGAGAGAAAACTTATTTCTGATGTAATTTTTAATTCTAACTAAGCACCCTATTTATAGGAAAATGCTAAAACGCCAAATCAGACTAAATTAATAAAATATTAATTTATCAAAAAAAATTCTACACACATTCTTGACCAAAATATTAGCCACCACAAGTGGGGCCCATCAAAAATCAGAATTTTCACAGCAACCAAAAATGGGCCTCACCCATGTTTAAAAAAAATATTAATTTTTGAAACTTCAATAATTCATAATAAATAGTCCTTTATCAAAAAAATACGAATTTTATGTCCATTCCATATGAAATTAAATTCTCTACAACTTTGTAGAAGAAAGTTTTTCCAAATTCCAAACAGAAAATGTCCGAAATCCACATACGGATGATTTTTAGTACCTCCATTCCGACAAAATACTGATAAAATACCTCAGCATTAATTCCTTCATTTATATCCGCACAGAATAAATATTTTCCTATTCATCCACATAAAATAAATATTTTCTTATTATATAAATCAATAATTAATTATTCACAAATAATATTACAGAATCACAATTATGACAATCAGGTCGTTCCCAAGAAATAGGGGGCTTTTCGATAAAGATTTCTCCTTACTGGCGCGCAATTAGATGACCAAACCCCTTTCCTTAGATAAAACTTCCTTAAACATTGTCAATAATATTATCTAATAATATTATTCAAATCATATGAATTATTGATCTGATAATGGAGATACTGTGCAGTGACAATTAATGAAATAATAATAATATAAAATATCAATATATCAATTATTGAATCAATAAAATAAAATATTGAACAGTAATTACAGTAACAATTATTGAGTAGTGTCTTCTTACGTAAGAATCAATAATCTAACAATACTGTGCAACCACGCGTATTACTGTATTTTAACCACTGGGTATTCCAACAGTGTTAACGGCAACAACTACGCCGTTATTTATAAAAACTCAAACTTGTCATTTTCTTTATCCAACAATTTTTCGTTATGGGACCCACAAATGGCTGCGCCGTGGTACGAATATTCCCCGACAGCAAGAATATTCCACGACTAAACGAATATTCCCTAACAACTATGAATAGTTTATAATCACTTACTTATTTTGCAAAATTTGCACATTTCACCCATAACCAAAACATCATATCACTTAGCACCTTATTATTTCAAGATAAAGAATAGAGGAAATTTAATTTTATTTATTAAAAAGTTGGGGTCTTACATAATA
Source organism: Panax notoginseng (assembly GCA_016801055.1). Taxonomy (NCBI): domain Eukaryota; kingdom Viridiplantae; phylum Streptophyta; class Magnoliopsida; order Apiales; family Araliaceae; genus Panax; species Panax notoginseng. The sequence continues at coordinate 27,230,542 of CM029015.1, read as the reverse complement.
ATGGTAAAGAGATAAACTTTTTTTCCCTAAAAATATAGTTTTACAGCAAAATTTTTAAAAAGTTTATTTTGTTTGAAAATAAATTTTTATTTTCTTATTTAATTTGTTGAATCTATATTTTATGAAACTTTACTCATTTTATGAAAAAAAATCAAAGTTTCTAATATTTTTTTCTTGAAAAATTATAATTATTTTTAAGAATAGTTAAAATAATAATTAATTTGAATATTTTAAATTAAAATATAAATTTTAAAATAATAACTATTTTTAATATAATTTTAAATAATTATTATTTTTAAAATAATTTTAAAACTTTTTAGTTTTTTTTTTAAAAATTAATTGGTGAAATTGGGGTCGGGTCAAACTGGGTCAGATTATGTCAAAATGGGTCGGGTTGGGGTAAAATCAGGTAAAAAGAATGGAAACGCTAAAAATGTCACTTTAAGGACCTAATTGGCAAAAAATAAAATTTAAGAATGACTTTAAAAGTTGGTGACAACTTAGAGGGCAAAAGTATCATTCAACCAAAAATAAACTCTGAACTGAAGAAAGCAAAAAGTAAAAAGTAAAAAGTAAAAATAAAATCTCCCAAAAAATGATCATGAAATCCTCTCATAAAAGTACAAAAAAAAAAATTCAGCTATATCACGGAGAATACAAGTCTTACAAAAGAGAAAAAAATAAACTTCACAAAAATAGAGAAATTATTAGAGTTAAAAAAAGAGATCCAAGGATGGACTGATGGTCTCTCTAAAATAAGGAGAGTCATCCCCGTATCTAAGATGGAGGCTAGGTTTTTGTCGATAATAGTGAAAAAAGAAAAGTTTTTAAACTCTCAACAACATTGAGTAATATTAATTTTTTAGTTAATTTAATAAACATGCCGTTTCTGTAATTATAGAAAATTAAATAAATATATAATGAATTAAAGAGCAAAATAAAATAGGCAAACGAATTATCTTTATATGTTTCAAATAACTAGTATGGAAAACATCACAGGTTATTTACAACTTTAATAACGCAAATTTTTATTTATTTTCTGGCCTTTTTGGGGTGTAATAGGCCATGCAGTAGTACTATCATCGGAATCATATGAATCCCAAAAAACACAATAATCAAAAGAGTTATATCCTCCATACATTACCACCATTTGCGCTTGTCCTTCCCTTTTCTCCACGCAATTATATATATGTATATATGTATAACCATCTTCCATTTGAAATCATCTTCAAATTTCCCTAGCTTAATCAGCTCAATCATCACATTTATATGTATATATAATCCCACTTTATTTAAACAGAAATGGCACGCCAAATTGTTGTTCTTGCCTTAGTCTTAGTGGCTCTTGTCGGGTCAGCTTCCGCCGCAGAAGCACCCACAGGTTTTCCGGCCACCGCCCCAACAGCTGGCGTCAGTTCCCCCGCACCAGCAGCTGGCGTCAGTTCCCCCGCCCCAACACCTTCGGCCGCATCTCCTAGCCCATACTCCTCCACCTCCGTCCCTACCTCGTCCATATCTCTTGCTCCGGATGCCGAGACACCTGACGAGGCTCCGTCTCCTTTTGCTGATGGACCAGGGAAAAATACACCAGCACCAGCACCAGATTCTGATTAAGAGGACAGCTAATCGACTTAGTAAGACTCCTATATCTTAAATTTTCAATCCTTTTAAAATTTCGCTCCTCAGCCTCCTCCCCCACCACTACTACTCTCTCTCTCTCTCTATATATATATAGGGATTCCATCCACAACAACCGGTTGTTGGGAGCAACCCATTTTTGGCCAGCCGCTACAACCTGTACCGGCCCTTAACAAATATATATATATTTTTTATAAGCCGGTACAGGTTGTAGCGGCTGGCTAAAAATGGGTTGCTCCCAACAACCGGTTGCTGTGGATGGAATCCCATATATATATATATATATATATATATATATATATATATATACATACACATTAATAAAACCAATGATATTAGTGGATCAATCGACAGAAGGGGATAATGATGATATTAATGGATCGAATAATCCTATAGATGACTTGTGACATGTCTCGTGCTACTGGAAATATGTTATTTGTGCTACTGGTTATGTACTATTTTGATATATAGTAACGCTATTTTGAATGGTTATGTATATGTAGGTGACATAATATATTAATTCGTAATTTAAATGACTTTCTTTGTTTTGTTCTTTTAGTTGTAAATGTTATATTCACATTGTATGGGATTGTATGGTATGGTTTCTTTGTTTTGTTCTTTTAGTTGTAAATGTTATATTCAGATTGTATGGTATGATTTGACTGTAACTATGCTTCTTAATGGGTAAAAGAAATAAAGAAACACTGGAAAAAAAAAAGCAGCTAATTTTTTTTAAAAAATTTGGAAATGATATAGCGATGGTATGGGCCGTCGCTATGGAACCCTGATATTAGCATTATCAATTCCATATAGCGACAGTCATAACCGTCACTATAGTATCCAGATATTCGCGCCAGAATTTTTGTTGCGACGGTCAAGCCCGTCGCTATATATATGTGCTGACCTTTCGTAAAAAAACCTGTAGGCGGGTTTTGTGTGTTTTCTAGCGACGGCCAAACCATCGGTATAGATAAGAAGAACCGTCGATATAGGTTTTAGCGACGGCTACTATTGCGACGATCGTCGGCCGTCACTATAAGATATAGCGACATTCTTTTTTTAGGGTGATTTTCTAGTAGTGTAGGTTGGTATGATAGTTAAGATCTCTAGCTTGTTGGCATTTGTCGCATTAGATTACACTTAAGGAGAATTTTGGATAATTAGTGATCGTGATTATCTAGGGTTATTAATCTTATTGAAGGGTAAATAATAACAACTTGATTAATTGATTGCTGTAACTTGGTGAAACTGAACTACAGAACTGAAATTTTTATATATTTTGTTAATTTCGTCATTCAATTTTGTTTTTCTTAGTTTAAAAATAATTTTCAAACCCCCCACCCCATCTGTATTTTTTTGTTAAAATAGTTGAATAAATGTAAAATAAATTTACTCTCTATGGAATCGATCCTTGCTTACTACTGTGCTAATTGTTTGAATTTGTGAAGCGAAAGTGAGGTTAATTTCGAAGTGTTAACGATAGCTCCTAGTAGTGGTAGTTGTAATAAACTCGCAAGACAAGTCTTTCAGTTCCTATGTGCTATATGAACTTGATGTTGTTTATTTGTAAACTATTTTACGATGAGTATGTTGAATTATGTATGATGTTTTATAAGTTGTGAAAGTCAATTTATGACCAAGTTGGTTGTGGTATGGAACTCAATCCTTATATAATATGTGAAATGCAACATGTTTGTTATGTATAGTAAAATAATTCTGAAGTATGAACTTAACATGAAATTATGTGCTATGTGATGCATGAAAACTATTAGATTTGTTGAGCTAACGAGCTTAATCTTGCAAAAATAAACTTTTTGCAGGTTAAAGTCATAACATGATATTACTTGTAATCTAGACTATAAAGACTTGAAGACATGCGAAGGAATGCACTTTCTTAAAATAGAAGTTGATAGTTTTGAAATGTTTAGTTTGACAAATATGTACTGTTTAAAATGTTCAATGACTAAGACATGTTATTTTGAAATGAGAATGTATTGTGGTAATTGCTTTGTAATGAAAAGTTTTATAATGATGATAAGAAGGAATTCGTTTTGAGCATTAAGTTGTACATACTCAAAATAACTCTGATAATATAAGGAATCGTAAAGGTTGCGATTCAGGGAATACAAGAAAAACGACAGAAAAAATTTAATTATTTCGCATTTTTATTATTTACAACATCGAATAATAATAGAAAGCTAATGCAAGATAGATTCTAGCGCACAAGATCGGGATTGAAGATTAGTCTTGATTTTGGGGTCGTTACAGTTGGTATCAGAGCTATAGGTTATACACCTTAGGTAAGAGTACCTTAGGCTATAACCTTAGAGAAGAAAGATGGAGATAATAAAGAATAAACTCAGATAGAGTTAGAACAAAGAGATATAAATCTAAAAAATTAATAAAGAAGGAATTAAGTTTTATATGAGAATATTCAAAGAAGAATCTTGAAGATATATAAAAGATGAGAGTCGGGAGTTACTTGACTCCAGTAATAAAGATGAAAAGTGATGATAAATAGACGATATCTATAAGATGAAAATGATGATAATAATAATAATAATAATAATAATAATAATAATAATAATAATAATAATAATAATAATAATAATAATAAACTCAAATAGAGTTTAGTTGATAATGAATGAATTTAGGAATTTATGTAAAACTGGTTAAGATAATATGAACAGGTCCAAAGAAGAATTTTGAAAAGCCAAAGGATCAGGAAACACCTGAGTTGATCAATCGTAAAATAATATGATTAGAGAGGAAAGAAAGAAGATCGTAAAAAAACAATAATGCATAAATAGGAAAGAATCATAAGGAGAGACGATTGTAGGATAAGATCACGGCGTGTTCTGGTTAAGTCATAAAATGATAGATGATCTGTAATGGTCGAAAAGTTATAGTCTGATGCTATAAGAAAAGGTACTATGAGATAGTACGAGGTAAACTCAAAAGAGTTGTAAATGATGAAATACAGAGTAAAGAAAATTTGAATATTCGTATTAAGCAACGAGAAAGTTAGAATTTTGTGGGATTTCAACTGAGGACTCATGTGATAGCTGAGTTGTACAAACCTTTGTATGAGCGAGGGCTTTATGCTTGCACTTGGTTTATTGGAATGTTGGTGCCGCGCTATCGATGTACATATGGCTAGAAGGAGATTCTTTTCTCATATTTATATTTAATAGTTAGATAATATTAAGATTAGGTGCGAGTTCTTAAAACTCATACTAATGGTAAGTTTGTGACTCATAATCATATGGTATGTTTTGAGCCCTTAAGCGTATGGACAGTCCCTGATTTGTTCTTGGACTACGTATTGCTAGGACAAGTTCCTAAACTCATAATGTGTGATAAGTTTGATGAACTATAATAGGGTATAAGAAGATTGTAAATTAGGGTCTAAGAATATTCAGTGCAGTGAGCATTAATAATGATAGAAATAGATAGAATTGCTAGATAGTGGGCCAATGAAGGAAGTTGAAGTTAATGGAGGAAAATGGATATTCCAAATCTTCTAACTATGCTAGATTTTGAAATTTATTAACATCGTGCTGACGTTTTCATTTTTGAAAAATATTGGGTCAAATGATTGAACCAATGAGTTTTTAAATTGTGTTATTATTCACATGTCTATGTTATTTGTTTCGACAAGATAAAAAAATGATTTGAAATTATCAAAATGTATTTTATATATCATATGCATCATTGAAAATGGTGTAGAAATGATAAACGATGGAGCATCAATGCAGACTAACCTAGTGTTGAATGTGATTATACAATCGTCAACCCACTATGGAATGATGTAGTATGGCAGAGTCATAAAATGACGGAATCCTCAACGTACTATCAAAATAGTACGTTATCATGACGACAAAAAAAGATTTTTGGTTTTTTTTAAACTATGAAAAAGTATGCCAATTGAATTGGCTAGACAAATGTTTCGATTGATGTCTAAATTATTGATATAAGTCTTGTGACACCCCCAAATTCGGGTACTTCATTACCATAAGATTTGATGCTCACTATCCAAAATAATCACATCTAACTACCCATAATCAAGGATAAAGACATAACTTTAATAACTTAAACAATAATCCTTTCCATTTAAGGGATACATCAACTTAAAACAAATCCCATGAAATCTAACCTTAAATTACATAAGTCTGCGGAATACATCATATAATTAAATAAGTCTTATAACATAAATTCTCTTAAATAAAATCAAACAAGTCTTCATTATTTGGACATCTTGCCCTTTCCCTTGCTAGTAGACGACTCGTCAACTTTCTCAACTTTAGTTGTAGTGTTATATGCATGGGTGAGCAAATAATTGCTCACAATATAATGATGACAATAATAATATCATAAGAGTAGGCAATGAATACTGAATAATAAAAAATTCGTTCTTTGAATTAAGATTAAGAAACAATTTCAAGATTAATATCTGAGAGTCTTAAGACCATGAACTATGTACCAAGGTTACTAAGTATTTCTGCCTCAACCTTTAACAGTCGTTAGACTATACAGACCTTTTCTTTCGTACTTAGAAGGATCAACCCTTCGTACCATGTATTGTGCACAAACATCTAAACGCTAACGCGTACATAATCTCCTATACTAGGGTTGTTCATCTCAGTTTGACTTAGGATTTTTGCACTAAAGAAGGTTTAGTTTGGATTAGCTTAGCAATGGTTCTGGAATTTTAGAACGCTAATCAACTATAGACTAGTCAAATTAATAAAGGTTCACTAGCCATTCGAAGTTCTATATAATAACCAGATATTAAGTAACAATATTTTAAATAAGAATGGAATCATAACAATATATAGTTGAATGAAACATTTTATATCCAATGGACTATCTTCAAAGGAAACAAAGAGTCTCGTTCGAAATAATAAACATTTCAAACTTTGAATTAATAAGAAACAATGATTAGAAACTAGCTCAATATGAATAACAAATTGAGCCATCTTAATCAATCAATATCAAGTCAAGATTGGGAAACTTGTTTAGCAGAAGTAAGATTTAAATACTTGCCTAACAATAACAACAAGTTAGGATAATGATCTTGCTTTGCATAAAGAAATAGGGTTTAGAAACTTGCCTCGTGCGTAAGCTATACAACTATAACACACGTTTGTCAAAACCCTACATATATCATTGAAATCGCAATACCGATTAGTTAAACTTACATTAACCCTATAAGTTTAATTCACCACCTTAGTTAAGTTATAACCTTTAACTTAAGGTCTAACCATATTGGTCAACCACATAACACGAATCTAAAAACTCACTAACATATAACGTAAAGCTTTAGCATTCAATTCTCATCTCTAACTCTTACAAACATCAAGTTTCAATCGTTATATAACTTGTTAGGTAATAACTTACAATCTTTATATTTGGTATTACAATGTAATTACAATATGTTATAACATCATATAATATGATTAATATCTTTTTATGTTCATAAGATTAGGTTACGATTGTATGCTATGGATTGATATTAAAAAATAAATTTTTCTGCTCAGCGGAGGGCACAACTGCACTACCCCAAGCCTAGGCACCGGCGCAGCTGCGCTGTTCTTGTCCTAGACATCAGTGCAGCTGCGCTGGTGCGCAGACAAGAACACTGCAGTCTGCTTCCAGCACTGATGCAATCCAAACTCCAATTTTCACAGTAACATGGACAAACCCATACACTATAAACTTTACTAAACCACATAACATATACACCAAATCACTATAACCCCTAAAACAACAAAAATAACCAAATTTAAAGGATTAAATCATGTTTTTTTGCTATTTTCTTAAATTTCAATACATTTAGCGAAATTAATCACTAAAACTTCGTTTCTTAACCAAATTAAACCATTTCAATTGCATTCTTTTTGTTTCTTGACATATTAACACAATCCATAACCAATTTACAGATTATAATAAGATTTGAACATCAAATTTGGTCTCAAATAAGTCCCTTTCATATATATATATATATATATATATATATATATATGTGTGTGTGTGTGTGTGTGTGTGTGTGTGTGTGTGTAAGACCCCAACTTTTATAAATAAAGATGAATTTTTTATAAATATTATTTTTAAATATTATGGAGTGAATTTGATATAATGTTATAGTTGTGGGTAATATTTATAAATTATGAAAAGTACGCAAGTTGTTATATTATATTCGATTGGTCGGGGTATTCGTTTTAACAGGAAATATTCGTACGACGTCACAATCATTGGTGGACTCCACAACGGAATTATTGTCGGATTGAGAAAACGATAAAAATATCTTTTTATAAAAATAATGACGAAAGTTTTATCGTTAACTGTTGAAATACCCGGTGTTAAAAGAACAGTAATACGCATGGTTACATAGTAGCACACATTATTGATTATTGATGCTTATGTGAGAAGTCACTCAGTTTTGTTTAATTATTACTACAGTAGTTGCTGCATAGTATCTCACGTTATTTGATTCAATTATTGTCGATATTTTATATATTATTAAATCTCAACAATAATTGAGACGACAAAGTTATTAATATTATTATTTGTAATATTGACGATGTCTAGAAGTTCTGTTAAAGAGAGGTTTGGTCACCTAATTGCGCGCCAATAGGGAGAAATCCTTATTGAAAAGCCCCCTCTTTCTTGGGAACGACCTGGTTGTTAAATATTGCGAATTATAATAATGATGATAAATGTTGTTAAAAATATTGAGGGCATTTTTATGAAGTATTTGATGTAAATTTTACTTATTTTTTGAACCCCCATTTATCCATTTTTCAAAATAATCGGTAAAAAGTTATTCGGTATATATATATATATATATATATATATATATATATATATATATATATATATATATATATATATAAGGTCTGATATATATACATATAGGAATTGGTATAAAATGGGGGGGGGGCATTGATGCCCGGGGAAGGAGGGAGTTGTTTTATTATTATTATTATTTTTATATATATATATATTTATTATATATATATATATTATAATAAATTTTGTTTTTTTATGAAAAATAGAATATATTATATTTTATTAAATATTATATTTATAAATTGAAAAAAAAACACAGACGCCTAATTTTTTCTCTGCCCGTGATGCATTCGTCTATTTTCCTACTGTGCAGTCCGTGAAAATTCTAAATAGTATCCTTTCCATTCTCCTATAAATAAGATGCTTAGTTAGAATTGAAAATCACACCAGAATTAGAGAATTTTTCTTCTATAATCTTGAGCGCATTTCTTTAGAGTTTAAGAAAGCTTTGAGCGTAGAAAATAGTGAAAGTTTTCTTCAAGAATATACCCGCTATACCAGTTGTAATACTCTTCTTTTCAAGGTAAGGGATATTATTTTTGTTCAGTATTCATATGAAATAATATTTTCTTCCATACTCTGTAGTATGTAAGTAATATTATTTCCTTTCAGATTTCGAATTTTGCACTCATTTAGTTAAAGTTTTGGCTTCTATACTCCATAAAATTAGTAGAATATCCTTGATATTTGTGCTTCATCCAGCATCTTTTCATGAAAATATTATTCTGAGCATTCTTGATAAGTTTTAACTTTTTCATGCCGAAGTACTATTCACGAGGTTACTATTCCCAAAGTACTATTCATGGGGTACTATTCACTCAGTTATTATTCACCCAGAGTACTATTCATGATAAAAATTGATGTCTTTTCGGTCTAAATTATTTTTGATACAATATTATTCTAGAATTTACTCCACAAAGCAGTATCATGTTGAATATTTGGATATTATTGAATTCTGGATAAATCAAATTATACTCCCTCCGTCCCATAGTTATAGGCTGATTACTTTTGGCACATAGTTTAAGAAAATTAGTGTAAGTGACAATTTTTAACATAATTTTCCACATATACCCCCTTAATATGGAATTAATGAATAAGTTAATTACTCCTTACTTGTCACACTGAAACTCTCAACTTCATTGATTGACGTGTTTAAGTCCATAACCACATAACTTTAACCAAAGAGAATACAACAACATTAAATGTGGTGATAAAAATAATGACATTGAATGTTGTTTCTTCAAAAAAAGAGTAATGATTGAATATTTATTATAAGGGCATAAAAGTAAAACAATGAACCAACTAAATTTTATAAATAGTAAGTAGCTTATATATTGGGACATCTCAAAATGGAAAATCAGCCTATAACTATGGGACGGAGGGAGTAAATTTTTAAAAATTTATCCTTTGCTTTATTTTAATTGAATTCTTATATCATTGTCATCATCCTCATGCTTATATTGTTATGAAAGTCATCTTTGGCCGTAGTGCATAGATGGACTTGGTATGATTATGACCAGAGATTATTCGGTATAATCATGACCGTAATATTACAAATTATGTGGTAAAAGTCCTCATTGGCCCGTAGTGCATTGATGGACAGTTGTTGGCATGATCATGACCATCGATGAAAATACGAATATCATTGGCCCGTAGTGCGTGAATAATTTGTGGTCATAATACTAATGAATATCCTTAGCCATAGTACAGGGGTGATTCGATGATGTGAGTTATTTATTAAGTTGAGTCTCAGCAATAAAATTGATGATAAATTATTTTAAATCATAGAAAATAGTAGATATCATGCTCTACTTGACTCTTCTAATGGATTGCTTGTTCCGCTGCAGTTAAACTTGATATTTATTATATTTTATCAGTTTAACACTGTTGAAGGCTAACGATAATTTTATTCTGCATTATCTTAGTCATAATATTTCTTACTGGGGTAGTTGAGCTCACCCTTTTCTTTCATTGTTCTCTTCAGGAAATAAGAATATAGCTGGGACTAGTCGGGAAACGGAGTGACGGTCTAGATGGTAGCATTAGTAGTCCTCACTATTATGTAAAATAATAAATGTAATGAGGACTTATTTTGAGTATGAATACTGTCTAGAAGACAATATTTATATTAAAACTCACAGCTCATATTGTATAATTAAATTTGTATTTGTATTCAGTACCATATTTTTGACGACTCAGAATGGGTGATGTATGCCTATTTTTGGGGTGTCACATATATATATATATATATATATATATATATATATATATATATATATATATATATATATATATATATATATATATATTGTAAACTTGAATTTCCAACTTTAAACAAAAATTCATGAATTCAATTACTGAGAATTGATAACTATCAGATTATATACACATATAATCAATATTTAAGCACTAATCCAACAAAAATCAAATCATAGAGAATAAATATTGAAAAACCAAGACTTGAAATTAGGAATAGATTATTACCCTTAATCCTTTGTTTATGCCAGCAAAGATGATGATTACAAGGTTTTGACAAAACCTGCTTCTTCCTCTTGACTCCCAATTCACAGAGAACTCTCAATTTCCTCTCTAGCTCTCTCAATTTCCTTCCTCTGTTTCTCTCTGTATTTCTAACTTTAGTCAAAGGATAATATGTATATTGTAAACTGATATATATACCACTACGCGTAAACGTAAGTTATCAGGTTAAAAAACCAAAAGCTTTATCAGTTATAATATGACAAAGGCCATAAGGCCATATTTGGCTGCACCTTAGGCTTTCTAATTTATTTTTTATATTTTCCTTATATTATAGTTTCCTTGTCACAACTTTATTTAGTTAATTAAATTAAGTCAAATTTTACACTTAACTTATAATTACAATTATAATTTTCATTATAATTATTTATGCTTAACAAATTATTACATGTCTAATTTAATTATTAAATTAAACTAGATGATCAATACTACACAACACTATAATTATCAAACAATTTAATTAATTTAATTATTTTATTAAATATTAAAAAATTTATTTAATTTAATTATTTCATTAAATTAAATCTTCAGTCCATAAAATCATTGCTCATTAATTTAATTCCTATAACACACTTTAACTAAATTAATGCACAATAATTCCATCAAAATAAATATTTAAAATTAATAAAATAAATTACAAAATTCTCGTTCATTACATCCTTCTCTCCTTAAAAGGATTCTGTCCCCAAAATCACAACTCAATAAATTCATTCGTCACATTCTTCCCTCCTTAACACGATTCTGTCCCCAGAATCGCTATACAAAAATTAAGTAAATAACTGAAGATAATTTTTCATCATAACATCTTCAAGTTCCCACGTAGCTTCTTCAGCATTGTGGTTTCTCCAAATTACCTTAACAGACGGTATCACTTTATTCCTTAATATTTGCTCTTTCCTGTCAACTAATTTGAACTAGAATTTCTTCATAAGACAAGTCTTTTTCAAACTGTAACGGTTCATATTCTATAACATGTTTATAATCAGAATTATATGGTCGTAATACCGAAACATGGAAAATGTTATAAATATGTTCTAGTTCCGAAGGTAGAGCTACCTCATATGCCACTTCACCAACTCGATGTAGCACTTCAAAAGGTCCTATAAATCTAGGGCTTAGTTTTCCCTTTTTAACAAACTGTATTTTCCCTTTCCACGGAGACACATTCAAGAAAAAAAAACTACCGACATTAAATTCTCGATTTTATCGGTGTTGATTGATATATTTCTTCTGCCTATCATGTGCAGCTATCAATCTTGCCCGAATCACTTTGATGATTTCTACAATCTACTATACCAATTCTGGACCTAATATCTGACGTTCACCAACTTCGTCCCAGCACAATGAGGTTCTACATATCCTGCCGTACAACGCTTCGTAAGGCGGCATGCCAACGCTTGCGTGATAACTGTTATTATAGGCAAATTTAACTAATGGTAGATGATCATTCCAATTCCCTTTAAAATCCATAATACACGCTTTGAGCATATCCTCCTATGCATGGATTGTCCTCTCACTTTGTCCGTCAGTTTGATGATGATACGTTGTGCTCATTCTCAACTGTGCTCCCAAGCATTCCTATAATCGTTTCCAGAAATTCGATGTGAAATGTGGATCTCTGTCTAATACAATGGACACCGGGACACCATGTTTTGATACAATCTCTTTCACATACAGTTTTTCAAATCGATCTAGGTTAAATCTAATTTTGATTGGCAAAAAGTGTGTCGACTTTTTCAATTGATCGACAATCACCCAGATCGCATCGTAACCTTGTCCCACGCTATTATTCCCTGTCCCCCACGAACCTTATTCGCCTGCCACCAATAACTAGCTTTAGATTTCAACATAAAGGTTGTGAAGGCAGTTTTCTGATCCTCATTGACTTTGGTAACGTTGAAAACTTTCTCCATTTTCATGATCCAAGTTTAGGCTTTAATTGGATTCATAGACCCTTGAAACTCTGGCGACCGAACTACTTTGAAGTCCTTGAAAGTCGTGACTAAAGCGTTTGGTTGATTCGCAAGTGCTCATGTTAACAAGGTTACCAACTGCTGAACCGGGTTAGCGTTGACCTCGTTATTGTTGTTGTTAGTAGACTCCTCAGGAGGTGGTTGTTGGTGTGGTTGTCTTCTTCTAGGAAGCATTTTCTGTTTAAGATATACGCTTATTAGATCACTACTCAATTTCTTAAATATTTAAGGTTTAACTTAAACATTCTAAGATTAAAGCATAACACATAACACTTTAATAAACTTCGATATTTTATTCATTCATAGCTTCTAAAATATATTAAGGATATCATTTTTTCCATCTACATCAACTTTCCTGAACTTAAAAAGTTTCAGGATTACATACTCATCTTACCCTTTATTTATCTTAAAATATGGGATTTACGATTTATTTAACACATATTTAATCACATAACTTATTACTCTTCCTATTTTGGCATATTAAGACGTCGAGCAGCTTCTCTACACTTTTCTTTCATGATACGAAACATTGTTCTACGATCCATCATATACCATGGCAAGTCTTCAAACTGAGCTGGGTAATAAAATACTCGATCCTGGGCCCTATGAATCGTAGAATGAAAAGCATAATCCATTTCATTCATTTTGGCCTTCTTCGTTTGAACCTTGTCTTCAGCACGATCTACACGCCGAGTAGCCTTCACCCAAGCGTCCTCTGCTCTCGTACACTTAGCTGACTCATCCTTCAAATCATCTTTTAACTTCTCCGCTTCAGTCTTCATGTTTTCATTCTCAGCCAATAGCTCCTCTTGATGACCCTTTGTGTGAACTAGGTTCCATTCCGCATTCCCAAGATGTGCGTCGAGTTCCTGAATCTCCACATCCTTCTGCTCTATAGTAGCCTGACGCATGTCAGCCAGCTCCTTCAGCTCCTCAACCTCAGCCTGTAATTCTATATTACGGTCATATAATTCATCATACATCTCAGCTGATATGGAGTTTGGTGGAAACTCCACAGGATCCTCTTCTTCATCCTCTACCTCTATCTCTATCTCCTCAGAGTCCTCCTCCTCAGGATCAGACAAAGGCTCATTCCCCTGTCCCTCAACAGTGACCAACAGAGAAGGCTCCCTCTGAATCAACTGCTCCTGAACAACATGCACATCTCGGGGCTCCTCATCTCTAGGCACCTGAGGTATCTCCTCCCTAGCTTGACTAGATCCTTCAACATTAGACATCCTGTTAACAAAATATCTTAAGTTTCATTTACTACGTGACACTCTTCGATACTCGCGAGCACATAATTTATCAACACATAAGCACATAAAGTATTTTTAAAGTCTTTTATTATTTATTTTTAATGAATTAAGGAATTCATTCCTTAGAAATCAATAAGAGTTTATAACCACTATATTTTCTATCTCCTTAAAGGTTACTTCCTAAGGTTTCCCCCACCTAAGGTTCATAACCTAAAGGTCTGATACCAACTTGTGGCCCAAATCCAGGTACTTCATTCCCACAGGATTTGGTGCTCACTATCCAAAACAATCACATCTAACTACCCATAATCAAGAATAAAGACATAACTTAAATAACTTAAACAATAATCCTTCCCATTAACGGGATACATCAACTTAAAACAAATCCCAGGTAATCTAACCTTAAATTATTATATAAGTCTGCGGAATACATCATATAATTAAATAAGTCTTATAACATAAATTGTCTTAAACAAAATCAAACAAGTCTTCATCATTTGGACATCTTGCCCTTACCCTTGCCCTTGCTAGTAGACGATTCGTCAACTTTCTCAACTTTAGCTGCAGTGTTATATGTGAGAGTGAGCAAACAATTGCTCACAATATAATGATGACAATAGCAATATTATAAGAGTAGGCAATGAATAGTGAATAATAAAGAATTCGTTCTTCGAATTAAGATTAAGAAACAATTTCAAGATTAATATCTGAGGGTCTTAAGACCATGAACTATGTACCAAGGTTACTAAGTATTTCTGCCTCAACCTTTAACAGTCGTTAGACTATGCAGACCTTTTCTTTTGTACTTAGAAGGATCAGCCCTTCGTACCATGTATTGTGCACAAACATCTAAACGCTAACGCGTACATAATCCCCTATATTAGGGTTGTTCATCTCAGTTTGACTTAGGATTTCCACACTAAAGAAAGTTTAGTTTGGATTAGCTTAACAATGGTTCTAAAATTTTAGAATGTTCATCAACTATAGACTAATCAAATCAATAAAGGTTCACTAGCCATTCGAAGTTCGATACAATAATCAGATATTGAGTAACAATATTTTAAACAAGAATGGAATCACAACAATATATAGTTGAATGAAACATTGTATATCCAATGGATTATCTACAAATGAAACAAAGAGTCTCATTCGAAATAATGAACATTTCAAACTTTGAATTAATAAGAAGAAACAATGATTAGAAACTAGCTCAATATGAATAACAACTTGAGTCATCTTAATCGATCAATATCAAGTTCAAGATTAGGAAACTTGTTTAGCAAAAGTAAGATTTAGATACTTGCATAACAATAACAAGTTAGGATAAAGATCTTTCTTTATATAAAAAAATAGGGTTTAGGAACTTGCCTCGTGTGTAAGCAATACAACTATAACACACGTTCATCAAAACCCTACATATATCATTGAAATCGCAATACCGATTAGTTAAAATTACATTAACCCTACAAGTTTAATTCACCACCTTAGTTAAGTTATAACCTTTAACTTAAGGTTTAACCATATTAGTCAACCACATAAGACGAATCTAAAATCTCACTAACATATAACGTAAAGCTTTAGCATTCAATTCTCATCTCTAAATCCTACAAACATTAAGTTTCAATCGTTATATAACTTGTTAGGTAATAACTTAAAATCTTCATATTTGGTATTACAATGCAATTACAATATGTTATAACATCATATAATATGATTAACATCTTTTTATGTTCATAAGATTAGGTTACGATTGTATGTTATGGACTGAAATTAAAAAAAAAACAATTGTTCTGCTCAGGTGAGGGCGTAGCTGCGCTACCCCAAGCCTAGGCACCGGCGCAGCTGCGTTGTTCTTGTCCTTGACATCAGCGCAGCTGCGCAAACAAGAACACTACAGTCTGCCTCCAGCACTGATGCAATCCAAACTCCAATTTTCACATCAACATGGACAAACCCATACATTGTAAACTTTACTAAACCGCATAACATATACACCAAATCACTATAACACCTAAAACAACAAAAACAGCCAAATTTAAAAGATTAAATCATGTTTTTTGCTATTTTCTTAAATTTCAATACATTTAGCGAAATTAATCACTAAAACTTCGTTTCTTAACCAAATTAAACCATTTCAATTGCATTCTTTTCGTTTCTTGACATATTAACACAATCCATAACCAATTTACAGATTATAATAAGAATTGAACATCAAATTTGGTCTCAAATAAGTCCCTTTCATATATATATATATATATATATATATATATATATATAACATTGTAAACTTGAATTTCCAACTTTAAACAAAATTTCATGAATTCAATTACAGAGAATTGATAACTATTAGATTATATACACATATAATCAACATTTTAAGCACTAATCCAACAAAATTCAAATCACAGAGAATAAATATTGAAAAACCAAATCTTAAAATTAGGAATAGATTATTATCCTTAATCGTTTGTTTATACCAGCAAAGATGATGATTACAAGGTTTTGACAAAACCTGCTTCTTCCTCTTGACTCCCAATTCACAGAGAACTCTCAATTTCTTCTCTAGCTCTCTCAATTTTCTTCCTATATTTCTCTCTGTGTTTCTAACTTTAGTCTAAGGATAATACGTATATTGTAAACTGATATATACCACTACGCGTAAACTTAAGTTATCAGGTTAAAAAACCAAAAGCTTTATAAATTATAATATGTCAAAGGCTATAAGGTCATGTTTGGCTGCACCTTAGGCTTCCTAATTTATTTTTTATATTTTCCTTATATTATAGTTTCCTTGTCACACCTTTATTTAGTTAATTAAATTAAGTCAAATTTTACACTTAACTTATAATTACAATTATAATTATTTATGCTTAACAAATTATTACATATCTAATTTAATTATTAAATTAAACTTGATGTTCAGTACTACACAATACTATTATTATCGAACAATTTATTTAATTTAATTATTTCATTAAATATTAACAATTCATTTAATTTTATTATTTTATTAAATTAAATCTTCAGTCCATAAAATCCTTGTTCATTAATTTAATTCCTATAACACACTTTAACTAAATTAATGCACAATAATTCCATCAAATATTTATTTATCTCAACAAATAAATCAATTCAAATATTTATTTAATTCAACAAATATTTAAAATTAATAAAATTAATTACAAAATTTTTATTCGTTACAAGTCTAAGATATTTGATTCGGCTAAATGAATGCTGAAATATGTTTATGAAATCCAAGCGTTCTTTAAGAAAATGTGCCAAACTCGATTGTTCTGGTATGGAATTTGTTTTAAGACTGAGGTGAACCAACCTTGTAATAGGGGTACGCTTATGCGTTAATATGTATGTGCACAATACATAGTACGAATGGTTGATCACCTGGAGTACGAAAAAAGATGGTCCATAGTCTTTTAACTGTTAAAGCTTACAGCTGAAATATCTGTTAACCTAGGACAAGGTTCAAAGTCTACGACTCATCAGCATAATATCGAAAGTTTTAAAGGAATCTTTTAAATTCTTGAGTTATTCATACTGCTTTCCAATTATTGAACAATTGTGGAAGATTCCTATTATTCTGAAAGGAGAATATGAAAAATAGGATATTCCTTAGAAAGAGGTAAGTCCTAGAATACGTCAATTCTAAATGAATCCTAGAAAAAAAAGAAGAAAGTATACGAGTTAACTTGAAAGCATGTATTGATGAGTAATTTGAGCAAACAATAATAACTCCAAGAAGAGGATGAAATTCTGAGAAGAGAGAGATGAAGTTATCAAAGGAAATGCAAAATCTGTAGAGAGAAAGATTTGAAGAATGCAATAATTTTAGAGTTATCTTTAAAAGAGAAAAAAGTAAAGTATCTTGTAAAGTTAATTTCTAGGGCGAAATTTTTAGAAGAATGGGTGAGTGTGATATTCCGAATGTTTATGGGTTTAGTAAGCCATGGTATTAAATCATTATGACGATTGTGGCATACAATGATCCTTAGGAAAGGAAATTAATAGTTTAAGAGAATGTATGGTACTCATAATATAATTGAGTTTGATTAAAAGCATATGAAATAAAATCTACAAGAATTTTGGAGGAAAATGGATGGAAAAAGGTAATATAAAACCTATATTAAAGTAATGCATTGAGTTATTCAACAATAAAATTTTAGAAGAAATTAGATGAAAACCGTGTAAGGGAGGTTTCGGTAATTCCGAGGACGAAATCCTAATAAGAGGGGAAGAATGGGGCAACCCGGATTTTCAGAAATAAAATGTAAATAAGAATTTAATAGATAAAATATTCTTATTATTAGATATGGCAGGTTTGAGTGTTTAAATATATATGAGTTATATATATTTACGTGATTTATGTGATGAGCAAGATATGTATATAAGTATGATATGTATATTTGGAACAAAAGAATTAATGGTTAAATAATGTAACAATTGTGTGCACTGGTCATGCCAACAATGTTATTATGGGAATAATTTATTTAGTGTAAATATGATTACCAAACATATATGGGTTACATGTACATTTAAGCGTAGGAATATGGAAAGTAAATGGGCTAAAAAATAACTAATCCAAGTAAAGGAACCAATTAATTAATTAAATTAGTGGACTGATAAGTGGCTAGACGAAATTCTCATTTAATTGATAAAGTTCCAAGTGTAAGGAAGTAAATATTCCAAATATGAGGGAATTAAATGTCCAAATTAATTCTATAATAAACCCTTTAAAATCCAGTTTGTAAAGCCAAAATTGGTCAAATGGGTAGATAGATGGGATATAATTATCAGTGTTTAGGAGGTATTAACCGGATATATATCTGGAAGTGTAGCTGGCTAAATAATTTAGCAGACAATTCAAGTATGTGCTAACCAATTAAAATCAAGAAAGAAAATAATTGGACCAATTAGAGAGAGAGGGAATGTAACTGCTCAGGTGCAACCAAACATGGGATTGTTAAATTGCTATAATCTTTCCCCCTCCCAAAACGCTCAGAAATTATAACAGAAAAATGTATCACCCGTTTCGTCCCATTTCATTTTCCAAAACTTCACCATATATCATTCCTTTTCATTTCACAAGCAAAGGAAGAGCAGAGAGAATGGAGAGAGCTAGCAAGAGAAAGTTTCGATGGCTTATGCAAGGAAGAAGCAACCATACAAACCTCCATAGCCCTTACTTCATCTTCTCCACCAAAACCTTCATATTTTTTTAGAGAGAGAGAAATAGGTGGAGTGATTATGCATGATTAAAGCTACATGAGTATTCAAGGAAGAAAGAAATCAAATTCTAAGAAAGAGATCTAATTGCAAGAGATAATACTTATGCTTTTGAATATGTTTTTGCCAATTGAGTATGTAGTATGTAGAAATTTGTATGAGTTAGTTGGAAAGTTTGGTCTAGGTTTGGATGTCTGTGATATACGAAAGACGCTGATTTCTGTATGAAATCTGGTGAGTTAAAATATAAAGAACTCTGAAAATTTAAAGGTCATTGTATGTCTATTTTATATAGACCTGACAATATAAGTAGTTAACTGTTGGGTCAAACCATATTAACTGGAACCAAATGGGTCGGTTAACCATTTTTATTTATTCAGGTCGGTTATGGTTTGGACCCATATTTATTCAGGTCGGTTATGGTTCTGAACCAGTTAACCATTTTTCGACCCATATTTGTATAACACTTTTTAATTTAAATTGTGCACTTTATTTCCTAATTTATTTCTCCGTTGAGTGTTATACTATTATACTATTATACAATAATACACCCCACTACCCCACCCCCATTCCACCACACCCCACCCCACCCCCACCCCCACCCCACCCCACCCCACCTCAACCTCACCCCCAACCCCACCCCAACCTCAACCTACCCCCAACCACACACCCACCCCCACCCCAACCTCAACCTCACCCATCACTCCACCCCACCCCGCCCTACTCTACCCACCCCACACCACCCTACCCTACCCCCACCCCACACAACGCCACCCTACCCCCACCAAACTCCACCCCACCCTACCCCACCCACCCACCCTACCCTACCCCACCCACCCACCTTACCCCTATCATACCCCACCCACCCTAACCTACCATACTCTACCCAACCCTACCCACGTACCCCCACCCCAACATCACCCACTACCCCACCCCACCTACCCTACCCCACTCATCCCCACACCCTACCCTACCCCACCCACCCATCCACCACCCCACTTACCCTACCTTACCCCACTCTACCCCACCCACCCACCTTACCCTATCCCACCCCCACCCCACCAACCCTACCCACCTACCCCACCCCTTACCCACCTACGCCCACCCCAACCCCACCCACGCACCTACCCTACCCACCCACCCACCCTACCCTACTCACTCTCTCCACCCACTCTACCCCACCCCCACCCTATCCACCCACTCTACCCACCCTACCCATCCACCCACCTTACCCACGTACCCACCCACCCACCCTATCCTACCCACCCTATCCACCCACTCAACTTACCCTACCCATCCTATCCACCCACCCTACCCACCCCTACTCCTACCCCACCCACCCTACCCACCCACTTTACCCTATCCACCCTACCCCACCCCACCCACCCACCCACCCACCCTACCCTATCCACCCACCCACCTTACCCCCTCCCCCACCCCCACCCCACCCGACCCCTTACCCCACCCTTAACCCCACCCCCACTAAAAAAAATAATATTATGTGATTATGTAAAAAAATAATATTATGTAAAAAAAAAATAATATTACCCCCACCCCACCCTACCCCACTCCACCCCCTACCTCACCCACCCCACCCACGAAAAAAAATAATATTTTGTTACTGTTTTCACCCCTCTTTACTTATGATAGATTATATAATAAAATTATCTCAAGCACAAATTATAATTAAATACTATTATATTTTAGTTATTTATTTATGATATAATCACAATATAAAAAATATATAATATTATAACAACTATTACAAATAAATATTTACATGAAACATCTTAAAATGGTTAATATGGTTTTTAACCATAACCATATGGTTCCAACCCACATTATCCATATTAAAAATGGTTAATATGGTTTTAGTTCTTAAATGGTTGGTTAACCATATTTTAAAAACCAAAATCAACCCATAACCATATTTTGTCAGGTCTAATTTTATATTATATGTGAAAAGGTTTTAATGAAAATTCTTGGTTAGAATGAAAGAACTAGATGTTGTTAGTTGAGAATTATAATGTATACATATGTCTTATATTAGGTTATAACGTGCAGGCTAGAAGGTATGAAAATCATAAGTTCTGAGTTTCTGCAAAAACAGAGTCAGAAATTTATCTCAGCCGAAGTGGCGCGGCCGCGCTAGTATGTAGTCATTCCGAGATGTTTTCTTTATTTGCAGGGTCTTTGAGCATATGTATCAGAGTCCTTTAGACTCTAATATGTGTCTTGTATAATGTCTAGGTTGGCCATGAGAGAATTGATTTAATTTAACATTGTTCACTAAGAAAATTCATATAAAAACCAAATTAATTTAAATAGTAAAAACTTATGGGACTTAAACTAGTTTAATAATACCAAAGTTCTGTGATTGTGTGATGTGTTGGTTATCTAAAGAACCTTAGCATGATAGGATTGGCCAAAGTTTGGAAAAACTAAATTCTAGGTTTAGCAGGGAGTATCGCGGTCGCACCACTCCTAAGCTTAATTGTGGCGCGACCACATCATGCTTCAAGTTGTCAAGATCAGTTTATTTAAAAGAGCTGAAGTATGGGACATGTATAATATAGACTCTTAAGTAGCAGGGCATGGGTTATTTAGCAAATTGCCTATTCAAGAATGATTTGACTATGTCAAGCAAACATTAGATAAGAAAGTTTTGATATTAAAACAAAGATTTAATATGAGATTGGTTTATATGCTAATAAGATTTTGACAAAATCTAAGTGATGAAGTATGAAGTCTGGAGTCGATTTTGGAATTAGAACTGCAAACATTTTATATGTCGAACTAATAAGCTATAAGCAAGAAGGGGGTTAAATTTTGAAAGTTGGTCAAAACTTTTACCTTAAGTTAAATGAGAACTAAATCGAAAACGATTTTATGACTGATGTGTCGTTATGTCAGATGATATAATTATGTTGGATTCATAAAGCACATGTAGTGGTAGTTATAATCAACTCGCAAGGCAAGTCTTTCATTTCTTATGTGCCATACGAACATGATGCTGTTTATTTGTGAACTTTTTTACGATAATTATGTATGATGCTCTGTAAGTTGTGAAAGACAATTTATGACTAAGTTGGTTGTGGTATGAAACTCAATCCTTATATGATATGTGAAACGCAATATATTTGTTATGTATAGTAAACTAATTCTGAAGTATGAACTGAGCATGAAATTTTGTGTTACATGATGCATAAAAACTGTTAGTTTTCCTGAGCTTTCGAGCTCAATCTTGTAAAAATAAACTTTTTACAGGTTAAAGTCATAGCATAATATTACTTGTTTTCTGGACTATAAATGTGACACCCCTAAATTCAGGTTCTCGAATTTCCCACAGATTTGGTGTTCACTCACCAAAATAAATAACATCTAACTACCCATAATAAATTAAGATAATAATAAATTTGAATTAGAAATCCTTGCAATTAAGGGTTATAATACAATCCCAGGTAATCTAACCTTAATACATCAATGCGAAAACATTACATAATTTAAATAAGTCTTAAACATAACAAATTAATTCTTAACATCAACATTCTCAAATAGTAAACAAATCTTCATCACTTGCTTGCTTTGCCTTTGCCCTTAGTAGTGGATGACTCATCAACTCTTTCAACCTTAGCTGTAATGTTATTATGCAAGAGTGAGCAACGATTTCTCACAAGTTTAAAAATAGCTATAATAATAACATGCGAGTAAACAATGGATACTGAACAAAAGAAAGCTCAGCTTTTGAATCAAGATTAGAACAGGAATCAAAAGTACATCTGAGGGTCACAAGACCATAAACTATGTCCTAGCTTATCAAGTATCTCTACTTTAAACCT
The DNA here is from genome assembly GCA_016801055.1 of Panax notoginseng. Classification (NCBI taxonomy): domain Eukaryota; kingdom Viridiplantae; phylum Streptophyta; class Magnoliopsida; order Apiales; family Araliaceae; genus Panax; species Panax notoginseng. Next base: position 27,207,205 of record CM029015.1, on the reverse strand, counting down.
TTAACAGTCATACGACTATATGGACCTTACTTCTCGTACTTAGGGGGATCATCCCTTAGTACCATGTATGTGCACAACATCTTAACGCTATCGCATAATATAATCCCCCGTAACAGGGTTGTTCATCTCAGCTTTAACATTAGAGTCCGCACCAAAGGAAGTTTAGTTTCGATTAAATTCAAGAGTAATTTAGAGTTCAATAATCATTAACTAAGGATTAGTTAAACCAATAAGGATTCACTTATCCATTCAAGGTTTCAATGTAATAACGAAATCAATAATCAAATCAAAGATTAAATCTCATCTCTATACAATTGAATGTGCATTGTGTAACAAAAGTAATGCTTCAAAAGAATTAGAACATTTCATCTGGAATCATGAACTTGAATGATTAATCTTTGAACAGTTCAAAATAAGAATACGAAGCTTGATCAGCAATAATAACAATGTTTAAGGACTTGCTCAATGAAAGTGTTCATCAATAATAAGATTTAAGGACTTGTGTAGTTGCAATCATGATAGAGGAAGGAGACTTGCATAAACGTAATCAAGTTAGGGTAAGGAATTTGCTTAACATAAGAGTAGGGTTTGAAAACTTTCCTCGTGCGTAGGCTAAACGATTACTACTCACGTTCACCACAAGTCCTACACATATACCATATGTATTCACAACATTAATTAATTACATTAATATTAACCTTATAGGTTTAGTTCTCTCTTTTAATACAACTTGTTAACTTGGTTTAAGTTTTGCTCCTTACCATCATTCACATATACAGGATTGAAGTCTCAAATCATAAGTTTAAACAACATCATATCTTCTCATAGACATCACGTTTAGTCCTTATATAACTTATTAAATTATCATGAGATTTGCCACATGTATGTTAATAATATGATATAGCATCTTATTACGTGTCCAATACACTATCAAGTTCATTAGACTATGTTAGACTAGCATATAATGGACTGTACACAAAGAAAACTAAAACTGCCCAACTCTAATACCCCCGTCGGGCCGGGGTTTTATATTGAAGAAATGCCAGCCGGGGCGGGCAAGTTTTTATATTCAGTTTCTGCAGTTCGCAAAGAATACAGAACATGGCCAAATTAGGCCAAAATTTCGCTCAAACAACGAATTCAATATTACTAATAAGTTATAAACTTAACAGAAATATTTAATGACATTCTTAGCATGCTTTTAACAACTTAAATCAAATAAATAACAAAGTTTAAGGTTATAATTTAATTATTTTTGTGAAAAACTCCATTTTTTGAAATTCTTAACGAAATCAACTACTACGAACTCGTTTTTCAACCAAATCAATCCATACAAGTTTTGTTCTATTTTTTTTTACATGTATAAACATAATCAATTATTAATTTACCGTTTAAAATATAATTAAGGCACCAATTTTTGTACTTATAGGCCATATTCAAACATTATTTCTTTGTAAACTTCAATATTCCAATTTAATCATAATTTCATGGATTAATTACTCTAAAATCGTTTATAAACATCAGATAGCAGATTATACATGCATATTAACAATTACAAACAACTTCTCAACAATTTGGCCATAAAAATCAATTACAGAGAACTAAAATAATATTTTTACTGTAAACTCAAAAAATCAAATTTTAAGCATGATTTCATGAATATGATTCTTCTAAATTTCATGCAAGTCATGTAAAACATGTTATAAACATATATAACATCATATATTCAACAATTAGTCATAAAAATTTACTTACAGTGAGATAAAAACCAATTTCCATGAAGAACTTTTAAGAACGTAAATTAAAACTTGGGATAAAGGGATTACCATTGATTTCTCTGTTTAGATTACACAAAAATGATAAGAAACTTCTTTAATTCTACAACTCCTTCTTCAATCTCAGTATTCTCTCAAATTCTTTCTTTTTTTTTTCTCTGAGTTTTTTCTTTCCAAACTTGAAAGAACGAATAATAGAATACATATAATATAACCGGTAGAATCATGGGCAGCAGTTAAACGTAACGGGGAATTAACTGCTCCCATGTTCCTTAAGTCATGCTTGGTTTGTTCATAAAAGACTCATTTCCCATTTATTTTAATTAACTTGTTTATTATATAGTTCATTTGTTACACTTTAATTGATCAAATAATATTATTTAAACTCAATTAAATAAAAGGCAATATTACCCATTAAATCACATCACCACATAATTAAAATTCTAATTTATTAATTATAACTAATCATTAAATCTCTAATTAATTATTAAATTAATTAGAACAACATTAAAATTATATTTAATAACTCATTTAATTTAATTATCTTAATTAAATTCACACTTTGAATTACAAAATTATTCCTCACTAATTTAATTAATTTGACACACTTAATTAAATTAATCTACCACAATTCCATCAAGTATTTATTTGACTCAATAAATAAATCAGCAAAATATTTATTCAATTCAATAATTATTTAAAAATTAATTACAAAAGACTCATTCGTCACATCTTTCCCCCTTTAAAAGGATTTTGTCTCCAAAATCACGATTCACTTAATTCGTCCCGTTATAATAAAGATCAAAAGACATGCGAAGGAATGCACCTTCTTAAAATAGAAGTTGATAGTTTTAAAATGTTTTGTTTGACAGATATGTACAGTTTGAAATTTTCAATGACTAAGAAACACTACAAGAAAAATCTTTAAGTTCGACGGAATTATTCTCGACGGATATAAATCTGTCGAAATAAGATTCGTTACGACGGAATAATTCGTCGATTATAAGAGCGAAACGTAAAATTAACGGAACTGTAGATATTTTCAAGGGAAATTTTTTCGGTAGTAATATAATTCCGAAGGACATATTTCGAATGAAAATTCCATCGAAATTAACTTATAAAACCTAATCAGACTTCGTCTTCTCCTCAGCCGCCTAAGTTTTCATATTTCTTTCTTTCTCCTCACTCTCAATCTCTCTCAATACTCTCACTCTCTAATCTTTCTCATTTCCCCTCCCCCATTCTATCATCGTACGTTGCCACCCATCTCCCCCAGTCCCCCGGTCTAACAAACCCCCCTCAGCCACTGCCACCATTACTGATCGACGAGGAACGACAGCGCGATGTAATGAGTGGATTTATAACTATGAATTGGACATCGTTAAGGCTTAATTCTTTGTTAGCATTATGTATTTTTAGTGTCATTTTACTTTTTTTTTTTTATTTTTGTGTTTGAATTGTAAGAAACGGCTTCGGAAGGACAAAACATGAAAAATGGAGCTTAGTGGCATTTCTATAATTTTTGAAAAAGTACCCCCGTCGGGGCAGGGGTTTCCTAGTGTAAAAAGCCCGCTGGGGCTAAGTTCAAGAGTGACCCCCGCCGGGGCCGGGGTTTCCTAGTGTAAAAAGTCTGCCGGGGCGGGCCTGTCGGGAAGAAAAAAAAGAGTTTTTAGAATTTGAGTTTAAGGAGGATTGGTTGGAGCTGTTTGTTTCAAGAACTTTAAGGAATCTAAAAGACACATGAGGATGCATATAAAAGGAGGAAAATTACAAGGATTATGGGAGATGATTCCATTAGATTAGATTTTCATTAGATTAGGAAAAAACCCTAGTTTTTATTAGATTTCGAGATTAAAGCAACTTGAAGATCAAGAGAAGGAGCAAGAGGGAGCATGAGATTTGCTGACAATAGATTTTATTCTTTTCTCTACTTCTATCTTTGTCTTTTAATGTTTATTCAGTTATGGATTCTTGGTTTTAATTCAATAATCATGATCTAAATTCTTGTTTAAGATTACAATAGAGCTTGTTGCGTAGTTTATTTTAATATGTTTCTCTATTAATTATTGTGATTATTCTTGGATTATCTATTATGGTTTGTACTTAATGCTTAATTACCTAGCTAACAATTACTGTGATAATCTATATGAACTCGAGAGATGGATTATATATTTAGATCTGATCATAATAGCATGTGATTATATTTTCTACATGGCGTTGGAATTCATAATTTATGTCTAGGATAGAGATATACATATACATCGCATATAATTTGATAGAGAACTTGTACTTAAAATCCTCTTTAGTTGTAATTCACATAGAGATATAGTAAATTAGTTAATTAATGTGTTCTTCTTAATTTTATTATCTGTGGATTTAAGTTGATTTGAATATGATGCATTGAGAGATGGTCATATTTATTTATATGTTCTTGATTAACAATTCAAAATAGTGAGCATATATAATTGTTAATAAGTGTATTAATTTAAGTGAAGCAATAAGTGAAGTTGTGATCTTAAATCTCCAAAATCTGATTTTTATCTAGTGGTAATTAGAATTAGCTTAATTAAATAATTTAATCAATAACCTTAAATTGATTGTTTAAATAAAATTAGTTTGGTTAAGAGTTCGTATTTCGTAATTTTTATTAATAATTTCATGTAGGAACGATACTCTACTTACACTTTATTACTTGTTAACCACGTATACTTGCGTGCTGTGCGTAACTAGATTTTACAACCAACACGACGACAACTCCTCTTTTCTCCTCCTTTAATTCAAGGTGAGCAATCCTAAATTTTGTATAGATGGTACTGAAATTTATGGTTTGTAATTTTTAGGGTTAATATATATATATATATATATATATATATATATATATATATATATATATATATATGGGTTTTAATATGAGAATATAAACTAAAATTTGGATATTTAGTTGTTGATGAAATTAGGCTGATTTGGATAATTTGATGTGACGCCCCCAAAATAGGTCCATACAACCCATTCTGAGTCACCAAATATATGGTACAAAAATAACTATAACTTCATTATTACAATTTTCGTGTAAAATACAACAGCATATATGCTATGAGTTTAAATACAAATATTATCATCTAGACATTATTCAAACTCATATAAGTCCTCATTACAATTATTGATACACTATTTTACAAAAATAGTGAGGACTGCTAAAATTTTTTTTCTAGAATCATCATTCCATACCCCGACTAGTTCCCGCTATATTCTCGCCTCCTGAGAAGAAAAATGGAACAAAAAAGAAAAGGGTGAGCTCAACTAGCCCAGTAAAGAATATTGTGACAAATCAAATAAAATATAATGGACAATAAGTTTTAAATCAATATTCGCAGCGAAAATAATAATTTATTAGAAGAGTTAAGTAGAAAATAAAATATACTATCATCTATGAATTTAAAAGTCCATCGTCAATATTTTATCCCTGTAATATCAATCAATATACATCTTGAATCAAATATTCATCTTTGCACTACAGGCCAAAGATATTCATTTGTATCACCAGTTAATCATGTTCATCTCAACACCTGTCCATCTTTGAACTACGGGCGAAAGATATTCATCAGATAATCATTCACCTTTGCACTACAAGCCAAAGATATTCAGTTATATCACCATTTAGGACTGAGGATGATGAAAAATATTTTAAAGAAAACGAATCTAATGAGATAAAAGATTAAAGATTAGGGATTCGGACTTCGATTTATCCAAGTTCAAAAATACTACATAATAAACCATAGCTGAATAAAATTCAAGAATGAAGATCAAAACATGGATACAATCAAAGATAGTAACCACAATATACATATTAGACAAAGAAGAGAAAATTTTATTTTTCTGTGAATAGTGTCGTATTCATGAATAGTGTTGTATACGTGAATAGTAATCCCGACACGAAAAGGTAGAAATTCTACAAGAATATTCATACTTCGTGAATAGTACTCGTGAATAATAGTGCCGTATTCGTGAATAGTGTCGTATACATGAATAGTAATCTCGACATGAAAAAGGTAAAAATTTCATAATAAAATTCATACCAATATTTCGGTATAATGATATTGAAAGAAATAACATCATTTACGAAGAAAATAACATCCCTTACCTCAAAATAATAGTACTTCTAACTAAAATATTGGATATAATGCTGAAGGAAACTTGCACTGAATAGCAACTCTCAAAGTATCTAAATACTCACAAAAATACACTTGATAATATAGAGAGAGAAAAATTATGATTCTGGTGTGATTTTCAATTCTAACTAAGCACCCTATTTATAGAAAAATGCTAGAACGCTAAAGCTGACTAAAATTTAATATAATAATATTTTATTAAAAAATATTCACGCACACCACAATTGATCAAATTTTAGCACACCATTGTGGGGCCCACCAAAAATTAGATTTTTCCATAACAACTAAAAGTGGGGCACACATGTTTTTAATAAAAAATATTTATTTTCGAAACTTCAATAATTTATAACAATAGCCCTTTTATCAGAAAAATACGAATTTTATGTCATTTCCTTAGAAAATTTAATTCTCTACAACTTTGTAAAAGAACATTTTTTCAAATTCCAAACAGAAAATGACCGAAATCCACATACTTATGATTTTTAATTCATTCATTCCGACAAAATACTGATAAAACACCTCAACATTAATTCCTTCATTTATATCCACATAAAAATAAATATTTTCTTATCATATAAATCAATAATTAATTATTTATAAATAATATTACAGAATCATAATACTGACAACCAGGCCGTTCCAAGGAAATCGGGGGCTTTCCGATAAGGATTTCTCCTTACTGGGACCAATTAGGTGACCAAACCCCTTTTCTAGACAGAACTTTCTTAGACATTGCCAATAATACTATCTAATAATATTATTCAAATAATATGAATTATTGATCTGATAATGAAAAATACTGTGCAGTGACAATTATTGAATCAATAATAATATAAAATATCAATGTAGCAATTATTGAATCAATAAAATAAAATATTAAACAGTAATTACTGTAACAATTATTGAGTAGTGTCTTTTTACGTAAGAATCAATAATCCAAAAATACTGTGCAATACCGTGTGCTACTGTGCAACCACGCGTATTACTGTATTTTAACCACCGGGTATTGCAACAGTGTTAGCGGTAACAACTATGTCGTTATTTGTAAAAACTCAAACTTGTCATTTTCTTTATCTGACCGTTTTCCGTTATAGGGCCAACAAATAAGAATATTGCACGACCAAACGAATATTCCCCAATAACAATGAATATTTTATAATCACTTACTTATTTTGTAAAATTTACACATTTCACTCATAACTAAAGCATTATATCAAATTAACACCTTATTATTCAAAATAATATTTAGAAGAAATTCAATTTTATTTATAAAAAGTTAGGGTCTTACATTTGAGATTACTGAATATAGTTTAATGATTTGAGTTGTTAATTTTTCTAAACTTGGGAGTCCATATTTCAGTACGTTCATCATGTGTTACTGAAATTGAGAATAATTTTGGACTTGTTGTTGTTGTTGTTGTTGTTGTTGTTGTTGTTGTTGCTGCTGCTGAAATTGGAATTACATTTTAATTTGCTGAAATTGGGTTTATTTCTGTTATGCAAATTGGGATTATTTGACTTCAATTATGCAAATTGTTGCAAGTTGATATTAACTGTTTTGCAAATTGGGATTATTTGACTTCAATTCTGCAAATTGTTGCATGTTGTTGAAATTGGGATTTATTTTGTGCAATTAAATTTTATGTTAGTGTATACAATATATTTGTGCAATTATAGTGTTGGGTCATAATGTGATATATTGAGGGTTATATATATGTCAGTGTATTGAATCTTCAAGTGTTATGTGACGCCCCCAAAACAGGTCCATTCCACCCAACCCATTCTGAGTCGCCAAATACATGGTACAGAAACAACTACAACTTTATTAATACATTTATCGTGCAAAATACGACAACACATATACTGTGAGTTTAAATACAAATATTGTCATCTAGACAGTATTCATACTCAATTAAGTACTCATTATACTTATTGATACACTATTTCACAAAATAGTGAGAACTACTAAAACAACTATCTTGAACCATCATTCCATACCCCGACTAGTACTCGCTACATTCTCGCCTCCTAAGAAGAAAATGGAACAACAAGGAAAAGGGTGAGCTCAACTAGCCCAGTAAAGAATATTATGACTAAGATAATATACAACAAATTATCGTTAGTCTTCAACAGGGAAAAATCTAATAGAATACAATAGACAACAAGTTTTAAATCAATAACTGCAGCGGAAACAGCAAACCATTAGAAGAGTCAAGTAGAGAATGAGTTCTACTATCTTCTAAGATTTAAAAGTCCATCATCAATATTTTATCCCTGTAACAACAATCAATAACCATCTTTAATCAAATATTCATCTTTGCACTACAGGCCAAAGATATTCATTTGTATCACCAGTCGATCATGTTCATCTAAACACCTGTTCATCTTTACACTACGGGCCAAAGATATTCATCAGAAATCATCAATCTTTGCACTACAGGCCAAAGATATTCACTTATATCATCATTTAGGACTGAGGATGATGAAAAATATTTTAAAGGAAACGAATCCAGTGAAACAAAATAATAAACATTAAGGATTCGTATTTCAGCTATTCCATGTCCAAAAATACCTCATAAATAATCATAGTGGAGTAAAATTTAAGAATGATCAAAACATGGATACAATCAAAGATAATATCCAGAATAGATATTTTAGACGAAAAGAAGAAAATTTCATTTTTCGGTGAATAGTAACTCGTGAATAGTAACTCATGAATAGTAATCCCGACATGAAAAGTTCTAAATTTGATAAAAAGTTCAGATCAAAACTTCGGCATAATGATATTGAAGAAATAACATCCCTTACCTCGGAAATACGGTACTTCTGACTGGAATACTAGATATAGTGCTGAAGGAAACTTGCACCGTATAGCAACACTCAAACTATCAAATACTCACAAGAATACGCTCGATATAGAGAGAGAAAGAAAGAGAAACTTATGTTTCTGGTGTGATTTTCAATTCTAACCTAAGCACCCTATTTATAGGAAAATGCTTAGAACACCAAAGCAGAAAATTGAATATAATAATATTATATTTACAAAATTGTCAAGCCCACCTAAGAAATCTGATTTCAGATCATGTATAACACATGTGAGCCACTCAATTGCAACAAAAAACGTTTTTCTTAAAAAAAACATTTTAAACTCCAAAAATCAATTATTTCGAAACTTCGGAACTTCAATAATTCATAATAAATAGCCATTTTATCAGAAAATTTGAATCTCGCGTGTTTTTATAGGAAATTCAATTCTCTATAACTTTACAGAAGAAAGTTTTTCCAAATTCCAAACAGAAATTGACCGAAATCCATAAACGGATGATTTTACAGTCAATAATAAATTTTCGGTCAAGAATTGTGTCCATCAACACACAAAACATGTGTTAATCATTTAATACCACAAAAATACTCTTCCTCCTCATATACTCATATATCCCACATTCATTGTAAAAATACCACCATCAATATATTATTAAAATAATATATTTAAATGAATTATTTTATCAGAAAAAGATAAAATATTAATTTTCAACAATTGTCACATTAAAAATTTTCTCCATCTATATCCACATAAAATCACTATTTTCCTCATCATATAAATCAATAATTAATTATACACAAATAATATTACAGAACCACAGTACTGACAACCAGGCCGTTCCCAGGAAAGAGGGGGCTTTCCAATAAGGATCTCTCCTTACTGGCGCGCAATTAGATGACCAAACCTCTCCTTAGACAGAACTTTCTAGATATTGCCAATAATGTTATCTAATAATATTATTCAGATAATATGAATTATTGTTCCGATAATAGAAAATACTGTGTAGTGACAATTATTAAAACAACAGTAATATAAAATATCAACGCAGTAATTATTGAATCAATAAAATATAATATTGAACAATAATTACTGTAACAATTATTGAGCAGTGCCTTCTTACGTAAGAATCAATAATTGGTGCAATATCGTGTGCTAGTGTGCAACAACGCGTATTACTGCGTTTTAGCCACCAGGTATTCTAACAGTATTAACGGTAACAACTACGCCGTTATTTATAAACCACTTATTTTTGTCGTTTTCTTCATCCAATCGCTTTCCGTTATGGGGCTCACACAAGGCTGCGCCGTCGTACGAATATTCCCCGACAACAAGAATATTCCACGACCAAATAAATATTCCCCGACAACAATGAATATTTTAGGACCACTTGCTTATTTGAAATATTTGCGTATTTTACCCATAACTAATCACATTAATCAAATCAACCCTTACTATTTCAAAATAATAAATAGAGGAATTTAAATTTTATTTATTAATAATTTGGGGTCTTACAACCTCACCTCCTTATGAAATTTCGTCCTCGAAATTGACATACGTACCTGGAGTTTCGAAAAGATAAGGATACCTCGCTTTTATTTCCGTTTCCAACTCCCAGGTCATTTCCTCAATAGCATGGTTTCTCCACAAAACTTTAACTTGTGGTATGACCTTCGTGCGTAGGACATGCTCCTTCCTATCCAAGATCTTGACAGGTACCTCTTCGTACGTTAAGTCTTCAGCTATCTCGTTTGGTTCTAACTCAATAATGTGGTTCGGGTCGTCCACATATTTACGTAACATCGATACGTAAATAACGTTATGAACACGTGACATACTTAGCGTTAAGGCGAGTCTATAGGCCACAGTTCCTACTCGATCGAGGATTTCAAATAAATTGAAGGCTTGAGCTTTCTTCTCTTCATCAACTCTTACTTCTAGAATAACACATTCTTGCACCTTCTTCTTTATATTCATCAGCTCCAGGTCTGTAGCTTGAGTGGCTTTAACGTTATCGATTAAAGTCGATTTTACTCGTATATCATCACGTGGGTCCCTAGAGTCATTAACTCTATCTCTATCATTTATAAATTATACAAAATAGGTCTTTGTGTTCAACAATATCGCACTCGTACTCGCATACGATCAATGCGTCAGCTACCACGTTTACTTTTCTAGGATAGTATTGGATGGTGTGATCGAAATCTTTCAACAGCTCGAGCCAACGTCGATGTCGCATGTTGAATTCTTGGAAGCTCTTCTCGCATTCCTTGGTCCATTCGAAGTTTGTATCTTTTCGAGTCAGCTGAGTTAATGGAGTAGCGATTCGAGAAAATCCTTTTACGAATCTCCGATAATAACTAGAAAGCTACGTATTTCGATTACTGACTTAGGTTGCTCTCAACTGTGACTCATATCCCAATCTTGGATAGCACGTCACAATGACACCTATCAGTTTACTACCACACGAATATGGTATCCCCTACGGAGAGTCTGGCTTCAGTGCATTCCACAAAGGAAGTCACCAAATAAAGGCTCGGTTATCAACTTCTATAGTTGGGTTTTTAACTCCTGAAGTTCAATAGGAGTCATTCAATATGAGATTTTAGAAATGGGTTTTGTACCGGGTTCAAAGTCGATACAAAATTCAATATCACGCGTAGGCCAAAAAATTCTTCAGGAAATACGTCAGGGATTTACTAACAATAGAAATATTATTCAAATCTGACGTATTTTTGTTCAAGTCCATAACATAGCTAAGAAAGCTTGACATCCGTTTTTCAATAAACGAATGACTTTACGGCTTGATATGAAAGAGTTTGACTTCAATGGTTTGGTTGCTTGAATTTGAATAACAGGTTGCTTAGGAATATGAAAACTAACAACCTTACGAAAGCAATCAATTTTGGCATGATGAGTAGTTAACCAATCAATTCTTAAAATCACATCAAAAGCAAGTATCTTTAAAGAGATAAGATCAACAGGTAATGTGATGGTGCTAACTTGGATCAAACAAGATTTATAAACAGTGGATGTGATGAAAGTTTCTCCTAACGAAATTTCAACAGATAAGTCAAAGTCTAATTTTCTCCGGAGTCAATTTTAAACGTTGAGCACAAGCAGGAGAAATAAATGAATGGGTAGAACCGGTATCTAATAAAGTATAGACTTCGCAAAAAATTATAATTAACTAACCCGTGCTAACTTCGTTCGGGTTCCTCGCATTCTGACCAGTCACGAAAAACGCTCTTCCAGGAACCGTTGACTTTGACTTTTCTAGGACAACTTTTTGAGTCACCACCCCCGTTGGACTTGGTTTCGCTACAGTGCAATCTCGAGCGATATGTCCTTCCTTTCCACAGTTATAACATACCTTAAACTGTTGTGGACAGTTTGGGCTGATATGTCCTTCTTTTCCGCACTTATAGCATATGACCGGTGGTCGTTCTCCTCGTTGGTGAGTACAGGCGTCTCCACAATTTTATTTACTCCACTGTTAACATTCTCAGTCGACATTCTCAAATACTGCCATAAAACAAAGGTTAATTTAACAAATTAACATATCACATAATATCCCTATATTATGACCGCCCAACAATTAAGCTTAGGTAGGACACACTAGCGAAGGATTTACTCGTCTCTCCCCTCCTAGTTCTATTCCTCGATCTCCGCCAGAGATCATATCCCTAAGCTCTGATACCAACTGTGACGCCCCCAAAACAGGTCCATTCCACCCAACCCATTCTGAGTCGCCAAATACATGGTACAGAAACAGCTACAACTTTATTAATACATTTGTCGTGCAAAATACGACAACACATATACTGTGAGTTTAAATACAAATATTGTCATCTAGACAGTATTCATACTCAATTAAGTACTCATTATACTTATTGATACACTATTTTACAAAATAGTGAGAACTACTAAAATAACTGTCTTGAACCATCATTCCATACCCCGACTAGTACTCGCTACATTCTCGCCTCCTAAGAAGAAAATGGAACAACAAGGAAAAGGGTGAGCTCAACTAGCCCAGTAAAGAATATTATGACTAAGATAATATACAACAAATTATTGTTAGTCTTCAACAGGGAAAAATCTAATAGAATACAATAGACAACAAGTTTTAAATCAATAACTGCAGCGGAAACAGCAAACCATTAGAAGAGTCAAGTAGAGAATGAGTTCTACTATCTTCTAAGATTTAAAAGTCCATCATCAATATTTTATCCCTGTAACAACAATCAATAACCATCTTTAATCAAATATTCATCTTTGCACTACAGGCCAAAGATATTCATTTGTATCACCAGTCGATTATGTTCATCTCAACACCTGTTCATCTTTGCACTACGGGCCAAAGATATTCATTAGAAATCATCAATCTTTGCACTACAGGCCAAAGATATTCACTTATATCATCATTTAGGACTGAGGATGATGAAAAATATTTTAAAGGAAACGAATCCAGTGAAACAAAATAATAAACATTAAGGATTCGTATTTCAGCTATTCCATGTCTAAAAATACCTCATAAATAATCATAGTGGAGTAAAATTCAAGAATGATCAAAACATGGATACAATCAAAGATAGTATCCAGAATAGATATTTTGGACGAAAAGAAGAAAATTTTATTTTTCGGTGAATAGTAACTCGTGAATAGTAACTCATGAATAGTAACCCCGACATGAAAAGTTCCAAATTTGATAAAAAGTTCAGATCAATACTTCGGCATAATGATATTGAAGAAATAATATTATTTAAGAAGAAATAACATCCCTTACCTCGGAAATACGGTACTTCTGACTGGAATACTAGATATAGTGCTGAAGGAAACTTGCACCGTATAACAACACTCAAAGTATCAAATACTCACAAGAATACGCTCGATATAGAGAGAGAAAGAGAGAGAAACTTGTGTTTCTGGTGTGATTTTCAATTCTAACCTAAGCACCCTATTTATAGGAAAATGCTTAGAACACCAAAGCAGAAAATTGAATATAATAATATTATATTTATAAAATTGTCAAGCCCACCTAAGAAATCTGATTTCAGATCATGTATAACACATGTGAGCCACTCAATTGCAACAAAAAACGTTTTTCTTACAAAAAATATTTTAAACTCCAAAAATCAATTATTTCGAAACTTCGAAACTTCAATAATTCATAATAAATAGCTCTTTTATTAGAAAATTCGAATCTCGCGCGTTTTTATAGGAAATTCAATTCTCTACAACTTTGCAGAAGAAAGTTTTTCCAAATTCCAAACAGAAATTGACCGAAATCCATAAACGGACGATTTTACAGTCAATAATAAATTTTCGGTCAAGAATTGTGTCCACCAACACACAAAACATGTGTTAATCATTTAATACCACAAAAATACTCTTCCTCCTCATATACTTATATATCCCACATTCATTGTAAAAATACCACCATCAATATATTATTAAAATAATATATTTAAATGAATTATTTTATCAGAAAAAGATAAAATATTAATTTTCAACAATTGTCACATTAAAAATTTTCTCCATCTATATCCACATAAAATCACTATTTTCCTCATCATATAAATCAATAATTAATTATACACAAATAATATTACAGAACCACAGTACTGGCAACCAGGCCGTTCCTAGGAAAGAGGGGGCTTTCCAATAAGGATCTCTCCTTACTGGCGCGCAATTAGATGACCAAACCTCTCCTTAGACAGAACTTTCTAGACATTGCCAATAATGTTATCTAATAATATTATTCAGATAATATGAATTATTGTTCCGATAATAGAAAATATTGTGTAGTGACAATTATTAAAACAACAGTAATATAAAATATCAACGCAGCAATTATTGAATCAATAAAATATAATATTGAACAATAATTACTGTAACAATTATTGAGTAGTGCCTTCTTACGTAAGAATCAATAATTGATGCAATATCGTGTGCTAGTGTGCAACAACGCGTATTACTGCGTTTTAACCACCAGGTATTCCAACAATATTAACGGTAACAACTACGCCGTTATTTATAAACCACTTATTTTTGTCGTTTTCTTCATCCAATCGCTTTCCGTTATGGGGCTCACACAAGGCTGCGCCGTCGTACGAATATTCCCCGACAACAAGAATATTCCACGACCAAATAAATATTTCCCGACAACAATGAATATTTTAGGACTACTTGCTTATTTGAAATATTTGCGCATTTTACCCATAACTAACCACATTAATCAAATCAACCCTTACTATTTCAAAATAATAAATAGAGGAATTTAAATTTCATTTATTAATAATTTGGGGTCTTACATGTTATTTTTGAATGTGATATATAATATTCCCGACGGAATATCTGTCAGAAATCTTCAATTGCTAAATTTGTGTGTCTTGCAAGTATATTTATACATTATTTAATTAGTTTTCCAATATTAAAATAAACTAAGTACTATAAATAAAATAAAATAAAATAAATTATATTTAATTAAGTAGTATAATATAATATAATACAAATAAAAAAATTAATAATAAAAGAAAAGAAATTTAATATTATAAATAATATAATATTTATTTATATATAATAAAATAAAATAAGTAAAATAAAATTCAATTCCAAAATTTAGAGTTCATCTTCCATGTTTATATATTTATTATGTTTCTCAATATTAAAATAAACTAAGTACCATTTACTTAGTTTATTAGTACTAAAATAAATTAATTGATATAAAATTATTTAATGAAAATAAATTATAATAAATTAAATAATATAATATTATGTAAAAAAAAATAAATTAAAGAAAATAAAATAAAACTAAATGAAATAAATTAAATAAATAAAAATTAGTAATAAAAGAAATAAAAAGAAAAAGAAAAAGAAATTTAATATTATAAATAATATTATATTTAATTAAATTTAATAAAATAAAATATATTTAATTAATTAATATGATTAATATAATAAAAATAAAATAAATAAAATTCAATTCCAAAATTTGGAGCCCCTCCTCCATGTTTATATATTTCTTATATTCCTAATATTAGAATAAACTAAGTACCATTTACTTAATTTATTGGTAATAAAATAAATTACATAATAAAAAAGTATTTATTGAAAATAAATTATAATAAATTAAATAATTTAATAAAAAATAAATTAAAGAAATCAAAATAAAAATAAATGAAATAACTTAAATCAGATAATAAGTAAAATAAGTTATGTTATATTAAGTAATATAATATAATAAAAATAAAATAAATAAAAGTTAAAATAAAATAAAATGAAATAAATTTAATATTATTTATAATACAATATTTAATTAAATTTAGTAAAATAAAATAAATTAAAATATATGTATTTAATTAATATAAATAATATAATACAAATAAAATTCATTTCCAAAATTTGGAGGCCCTCCTCCATGTTTATATATTTTTTATATTTTCCAATATTAAAATAAACTAAGTATATTATTACTAAAATAAATTAATTAATAAAGAAGTATTTAATAAAAATTATTTATATATTATAATGTAATACAATAATTATAGGAAAAAAAGAAAATAAAACAACATGAAATAAGTTAAATCATATCTAATAAATAAATAAAATAATAATAATAATAAATTAGAATAAATTAAATTTAATAATTAAATAAAAGAAACTAAGCAGCATTTGCTTAATTTTTCATTGGTAAATTCGTGAATAGTGTCGTATACGTGAATAGTAACCTCGATATGAAAATGTAAAAATTTCATAATACAATTCATATCAATATTTTAGTATAATGATATTGAAAGAAATAACATTATTTACGAAGAAAATAACATCTCTTACCTCAAAATAATAGTATTCTGACTGGAATATTGGATATAATGCTGAAGGAAACTTGCACTGAATAGCAACTCTCAAAGTATTTTTATACTCACAAAAATACGCTCGATAATATAGAGAGAGAAAATTTTTGATTCTGGTGTGATTTTCAATTCTAACTAAGCACCCTATTTATAGAAAAATGCTAGAACGCTAAAGCAGACTAAAATTTAATAAAATAATATTTTATTACAAATATTCACGCCCACCACAATTGATCAAATTTTAGCACACCATAGTGGGGCCCACCAAAAATTAGATTTTTTTCACAACAACCAAAAGTGGGGCCCACATGTTTTTAATAAAAAATATTTATTTTCAAAACTTCAATAATTCATAACAAATAGCCCTTTTATCAGAAAAATACGGATTTTATGTCATTTCCATAAGAAATTTAGTTCTCTACAACTTTTTAAAAGAAATTTTTTCCAAATTCTAAACAGAAAATGACCGAAATCCACATACAAATTATTTTTAATACATTCATTTCGATAAAATACTGATAAAACACCTCAATACTAATTCCTTTATTTATATCCACATAAAAATAAATATTTTCTTATCATATAAATCAATAATTAATTATTCACAAATAATATTACAGAATCATAATACCGACAACTAAGTCGTTCCAAGGAAAAAGGGGGCTTTCCGATAAGGATTTTTCCTTACTGGGGTGCAATTAGGTGACCAAACCACTTTTCTAGACAGAACTTCCTTCGATATTGCCAATAATGCTATCTAATAATATTATTCAAATAATATGAACTATTGATCTGATAATGGGAAATACTGTGTAGTGACAATTATTGAATCAACAATAATATAAAATATCAATGTAGCAATTATTGAATCAATAAAATAAAATATTGAACAGTAATTACTGTAACAATTATTAAGTAGTGCCTTCTTACGTAAGAATCAATAATCCAAAAATATTGTGCAATATCGTGTGCTATTGTGCAACCACGCGTATTACTGTATTGTAACCACTGGGTATTACAACAGTGTTAACGGTAACAACTACGTCGTTATTTGTAAAAACTCAAACTTGTTATTTTCTACATCTGACCATTTTCCGTTATGGGGCCCACAAATGGCTGCGCCATCGTTCGAATATTCTCCGACAGTAAAAATATTTCACGACCAAACGAATATTTTCCGACAACAATGAATATTTTATAACCACTTACTTATTTTGTAAAATTTGCACATTTCACTCATAACCAAAGTATTATATCAAATTAACACCTTATTACTCAAAATAATATTTAGAAGAAATTCAATTTTATTTATTAAAAGTTAGGGTCTTACATTTGAGATTACTGAATATAGTGTAATGATTTGAATTGTTAATTTTTCTAAAACTGGGAGTCCATATTTCGGCAGGTTCATCATGTGCTACTGAAATTGAGAATAATTTTGGACTTGTTGTTATTGTTGTTGTTGTTACTGTTGAAATTGGAATTACATTTTAATTTGCTGAAATTGGGTTTATTTTTGTTATGCAAATTGGGATTATTTGACTTCAATTATGCAAATTGTTGCAAGTTGATATTAACTGTTTTGCAAATTGGGATTATTTGACTTCAATTCTGCAAATTGTTGCATGTTGCTGAAATTGGGATTTATTTTGAGCAATTAAATTTTATGTTAGTGTTTGCAGTGTATTTGTGCAATTATAGTGTTGGGTCATAATGTGATATATTGAGGGTTATATATATGTCAGTGTATTGAATCTTCAAGTATTATTTTTGAATGTGATATTTAATATTCCCGTCGGAATATTTGTTAGAAATCTTCAATTGCAAAATTTGTGTGTCTTGCAAGTATATTTATACATTATTTAATTAGTTTCCCAATATTAAAATAAACTAAGTACTATAAATAAAATAAAATAAAATAAATTATATTTAATTAAGTAGTATAATATAATATAATACAAATACAAAAAATTAATAATAAAACAAAAGAAATTTAATATTATAAATAATATAATATTTATTGATATATAATAAAATAAATAAAATTCAATTCCAAAATTTAGAGTCCATCCTCCATGTTTATATATTTCTTATGTTTCCCAATATTAAAATAAACTAAGTACCATTTACTTAGTTTATTAGTACTAAAATAAATTAATTGATATAAAATAATTTAATGAAAATAAATTATAAATAATTAAATAATATAATATTATGTACAAAAAATAAATTAAAGAAAATAAAATAAAACTATATGAAATAAATTAAATCAAATATAATAAATAAATATAATATAATAAAATATATTATATTATATTAAGAAATATAATATATTAAAAATAAAATAAATAAAAATTAATAATAAAAGAAAAGAAAAGAAGAAGAAATTTAATATTATAAATAATATTATATTTAATTAAATTGAATAAAATAAAAAAAATATATTTAATTAGTTAATACGAATAATATAATAGAAATAAAATAAATAAAATTCAATTCCAAAATTTGGAGCCCCTCCTCCATGTTTATATATTTCTTATATTCATAATATTAAAATAAACTAAGTACCATTTACTTAATTTATTAGTAATAAAATAAATTAAATAATAAAAAAGTATTTAATGAAAATAAATTAAATAATTTAATAAAAAATAAATTAAAGAAAATAAAATAAAACTAAATGAAATAACTTAAATCAGATCTAATAAATAAATAAAATAAGTTATGTTATATTAAGTAATATAATATAATACAAATAAAATAAATAAAAAGTAATAATATAATAAAATAAATTTAATATTATATATAATACAATATTTAATAAAATTTAACAAAATAAAATAAATTAAAATATATGTATTTAATTAATATAAATAATATAATACAAATAAAATTCATTTCCAAAATTTGGAGGCCCTCCTCCATGTTTATATATTTCTTATATTTCCCAATATTAAAATAAACTAAGTATATTATTACTAAAATAAATTAATTAATAAAGAAGTATTTAATAAAAATTAATTATATATTATAATGTAATACAATAATTATAGGAAAAAAAGAAAATAAAACAACATGAAATAAGTTAAATCATATCTAATAAATAAATAAAATAAAAATAATAATAAATTAGAATAAATTAAATCACATTAAATTAAATAATAAAATAAAATAAACTAAGTAGCATTTGCTTAATTTTTCATTGGTAAAAGAAACTAAGTAGCATTTGCTTAGTTTGCCACAATCTTCAATAACTCAATAATACTCTTTATTCAATCTTCAATACACTCAATGGATCGTTTAATTTGACATTATCTGGCGTTAATAAACTCAATAGTTATAATCAATTACGACAATACATTTTATAAAACATATATCATTCCATTAACTTGCAAATATGTTGATCGCCTTAGTTGAGCTGGCTAGGGGTTGTTCGACAATAGTTGTAAGGTGTAAGAACAACTTAAGTTGGCATCAGCATAGTATTATGCAACTTACCAGCCAACTCATTGTGAAGAAAGCATTAACTGCCTTGTCTTTCTGTACAATCCATCCCCGCAAATGCATTTTGGGACATTTATAAGTTCCCTTTCCCCACTAAATCTTCTTACTTAAAAGTATTACAACTTTTATTCTTTTAAAATAGAAAGTTCATAAATTACAATGAACTATATAGGAATGAGCGAAGAAGAGCATCTAATTAACCGGTCAATTCTAGAACTTGCAATTAGGATTCTTGGAAGTTTTAGAGGTCTTGAGCAAGCAACGAATACCTCAACGAGGGAAAAAAAAGTAAGGTGAAAAATACTCTAAACCGTCGCCACATTTTATGGGTACAAGGCAACTCTTTATGTGACGCGATGACTTAGAATATTCTCCACCTTCTATTCTTTGCCCTCTTTGTGGTATTAGTTGCCCACTCAAGGCCTCTAGAACTTCCAAGAATTCTAATCGTAAGTTCTAGAATTGACTAGTTAATTAGTTGCTTAACTTTGCTCATTCGTATATAGTTCATTGTAATTTTTTAGCTTTATGTTTTAAATGGATAACCGTTGCAATACGTTTACCTAGGAAGATTAAGTGGATAAAGAGAACTTATAAATGTCCCAAAAAGTGGATGCGGGGACGAATTGTGAAGAAAGCCAACGCAACTAATGCTTTCTTCACACTGAGTTGGGTGATAAGTTACATAATATCATGCTGATGTCAACTTAAGTTGAAATTTTTAGGGTTAATATATATGGGTTTTAATATGAGAATATAAACTAAAATTTGGATATTTTGTTGTTGATGAAATATGGATGATTTGGATAATTTGATGTGACGCCCCCCAAAATAGGTCTATACAACCCATTCTGATTCACCAAATACATGATACAGAAATAACTACAACTTCATTATTACAATTGTCGTGTAAAATACGACAACATATATGCTATGAGTTTAAATATAAATATTATCATCTAGATAATATTCAAACTCAAATAAGTGCTCATTACAATTATTGATACACTATTTTATAAAAATAGTGAGGACTGCTAAAATAACTTTCTAGAACCATCATTCCATACCCCGACTAGTTCCCGCTATATTCTCGCCTCCTGAGAATAAAAATGGAACAAAAAGAAAAAGGGTGAGCTCTACTAGCCCAGAAAGAATATTATGATTAAGATAATATAGAACAAATTATCATTAGTATTCAACAAATCAGATAAAATATAATGGACAACAAGTTTTAGATCAATATTCGCAGCGAAAATAACAATTCATTGGAAGAGTTAAGTAGAGAATGAAATCTACTATCATCTATGAATTTAAAAGTTCGTCATCAATAATTAATCCATGTAATATCAATCAATACACATCTTGAATCAAATATCCATCTTTGCACTACAGGCCAAAGATATTCATTTGTATCACCAGTTAGTCATGTTCATTTCAACACATGTCCATCTTTGCACTACGGGCCAAAGATATTCATTAGATAATCATTCATCTTTGCACTACAAACCAAAGATATTCAGTTATATCACCATTTAAGACTGAGGATGATAAAAAATATTTTAAAGAAAACGAATCCAGTGAGATAAAAGATCAAAGATTAGGGATTCGTACTTCGGTTTATCCAAGTTCAAAAATACTCTATAATAAACCATAGCTGAATAAAATTCAAGAATGAAGATCAAAACATGGATACAATCAAAGATAGCAACCATAATATACACCTTGGACAAAGAAGAAATTTTTTTATTTTTCTATGAATAGTGTCGTATACGTGAATAGTGCCGTATATGTGAATAGTTTCGTCCTCGAAATTGATGTACGTACCTGGTGTTTCGAAAAGGTGAGGGTACCTCGCTTTCATTTTTTATTCTAACTCCCAGGTCATTTCCTCAATAGCATGGTTCCTCCACAAAACCTTGACTTGTGGTATAACCTTTGTGCATAGGACATGCTCCTTCCTATCCAAGATCTTGACAGGTACCTCCTCGTACTTTAAATATTCGGCTATCTCGTCTGGTTCTAACTCAATAATGTGGTTTGGGTCTTTCATATATTTACAAAGCATAGATATGTGAAAAATATTATGAACACGAGATATGCTTGGAGGTAATGCGAGTCTATAGGCCACATTTCCTATTCGGTCAAGAATCTCAAATGGACCAACAAATCGTGGATTGAGCTTTCCTCTCTTCTCGAATCTTGTAACTCCCTTCCATGGAGTAATACGTAACAATACATGATCCCCAATATTAAATTTCACGTCCTTTCGATGAAGATCCGCATAACTCTTTTGTCGATCTTGTGCCGTTTGTATACGTTGTCGAATCATTTAGATCTTTTCTGTAGTCATGTGTACTAACACTGGTCCCAACAACGTTGCTTCTCCCACCTCATCCCAGCATACTGGAGAGCGACACTTTCGTCTGTACAATGCTTCGAATGGAGCCACACCTATACTTACCTGATAACTGTTGTTGTAGGAGAATTCCACCAATGGTAGGTACTTATCCCAACTCCCTTTGAAATCTAGGACACAGAGTCTTAATAGATCTTCAAGAGTTTGAATAGTCCTTTCTGATTGTCTGTCCGTTTGAGGATGGTATGTCGAACTGAAATGTAAATCCATGCCCATAGCTTTCTGTAAGCTAACCCAAAATCGTGAAGTGAATCTTGGATCACGATCCGAAACTATAGATACTGGCATACCATGCAATCTCACAATCTCATTCACGAATATACGAGTAAGACGTTCAAGGGAATAAGTCTCCCGTATCGGCAAGAAATGAGCAGACTTGGTTATTCTATCAACAATAACCCAAATCGCATCTATGCCTTGAGAAACCTTGGGAAGACCCGTAACTAAATCCATGGTGATGTGTTCCCACTTTCATTTCGGAATCTCAAGTGGTTGCAATGGACCCTTTGGCACTTGATGCTCTGCCTTTACACGTTGACAAGTTAAACACCTTGAGATAAATTCCGCGATCTCTCTATTCATATTATTCCACCAAAATGTATATCGAATATCATGATACATTTTGGTACTCCTAGGATGGATTGTAAACGGTGTGTTGTGTGCCTCCATCATGATTCTATGCTTCAAGTCAGAATTGTTAGGAACACAAAGTCTAGAGTTGACTCAAAGTGTTCCTTCTTCATTGATTCTTACTTCTGGAATAACACCTTATTGCACTTTCTTCTTCATACGCATCAGCTCCAGATCCGTAGCTTGAGCAGTTTTAACTTTATCGATTAAAGTCGGTTCTACTCGTATATTTGATATCATCACGTGGGTACTTGCAGCCTTTAACTCAATCTCTATCCTTTGTAAGTTGTACAAAATGGATCTTTGTGTTAACAACATCGCACTCACACCCGCATACGATCTTCTACTCAATGCGTCAGCTACCACGTTCGCTTTTCTAAGATGATATTGAATGGTATGATCGTAATCTTTCAACAGCTCGAGCCAACGTCGTTGTCGCATGTTGAGTTCCTTTTGGGTGAAGAAATATTTGAGGCTTTTATGATCTGTATAGATCTCCACTTTCTCCCCCACACAGGTAGTGTCTCCAGATCTTCAACGCGAAAACGACTACTGCCAACTCCAGATCATGAGTAGGATAATTCCTCTCATATTCTTTGAGTTGTCGCGAGGCATAAGCTATGACTACACATCCTAACCCTTTTCCTGAAGCATCGCTGTAGATAACAAATCCATCCGAACCAGATGGTATTATCAGAACAAGTGCCAAAATGAGCCTCCTCTTGAGCTCTTGGAAACTCTTCTCGCATTCCTCACTCCATATGAATTTTGTATCTTTCTGAGTTAGCTGAGTTAACGGAGTAGCGATTCGAGAAAATCCTTCCACGAATATACGATAATAACCAGCTAAGCCCAAAAAGCTACGTACTTCGGTCACCGACTTCGGTTGCTCCCAACTTTGTATGGCTTCAATCTTCGCCAGGTCAACAGATACTCCATGTTTTGACACCACGTGCCCAAGGAATACTACTTCCTCAAGCCAGAACTCGCATTTTTTCAGCTTGGCATATAGCTTGTTATCACGAAGCCTTTAAAGTACCAGCTTCAAATGGCACTCATGATCTTCACGGCTTTTGGAATAGAGTCAATCCAAAAGACATGACTAAGAATTCATAATGCCTGTACCCAGTTCTGAAGGTAGTCTTCGGAATATCCTCAGTTTTAATCTTCAGCTGATGATATCCAGAACGAAGATCGATCTTTGAAAAGAATTGTGCTCCTTGTAACTGGTCGAACAGGTCATCAATGCGAGGTAGCGGATACCTATTCTTGATGGTGACATGGTTCAATTCCTGGTAGTCAATACAAAGTCACATACTCCCATCTTTCTTCTTTACGAATAAAACAGGAGCACCCCAAGGAGATGTAGTAGGACGAATGAAACCGATGTCTAACAACTCCTGTAGTTAGACCTTTAACTCCTGAAGTTCAATAGGAGCCATTCGATATGGGGTTTTAGAAATGGGTTTTGTACCAGATTCAAGGTCAATAAAGAATTCAACTTTACGTTCTGGGGGTAGACTGGGAAGTTCTTCAGGAAATACGTCAGGAAATTTACTAGCAATAGAAATATTATTCAAATCTGACGTTTTTTCGTTCAAGTCCATAACATGGGCTAAGAAAGTTTGACATCCGTTTTTCAATAAATAAATGGTTTTATGGCTTGATATGATAGTGATTGACTTTAGTGGTTTGGTTGCTTGAATTGGCATAACAGGTTAGTTAGGAATATGAAAACTAACAACCTTATGAAAACAATCAATTTTGGCATGATGAGTGGTTAACCAATCAATCCTTAAAATTACATCAAATGTAAGTATCTTTAAAGAGATAAGATCAACAGGTAATGTGATGGTGCCAACTAGGATCAAGCAAGATTTATAAACAGTGGATGTAATGAAAGTTTCTCCTAACGGAGTCTCAACAGATAAGTCAAAGTCTAATTTTTCCGGAGTCAAGTTCAAACGTTGAGCACAAGTAGGAGAGATAAAAGAATGGGTAGAACCGGTATCTAGTAAGGTAAAAACTTCGCAAGAGTTTATGATTAGCTTACCCGTGATCACCTCGTTCGGGTTCCTCGCGTTTTGGGCAGTCACGACAAACGCTTTTCCAGGAACCGCTGACTTTAACTTATCCGGGACAGCATTTGGAGTCACCATCCCCGCTAGACTTGGTTTCACTACAGAACAATCTCAAGCTATATGACCTTCCTTTCTATAGTTATAACATACCTTAAATTGTTGTGGATAGTTTGGGATGATGTGTTCCTCTTTCCCGCATTTATAACATACGACCGGTGGTCGTTCTCCTCCCCTAGGAATAATTGATGTTGGTGCTGACGTCTTCATGTTGTCATTGTTGTACCTTCTCTTTTTGAAATCTCCCCCCGACTCGCTTTTTCTACTATCATGGTCACGATTACCACTAGAGTGGTTACCGCTTTTGTCCGGATATTTTCCTCCCCTCTGGTTGTCATTGCTCCGATGACTGCTTCCACCGGTATGACCCTGGTTGTGATCCCTTGGTTTAACATACTCATTATCTCGCTCTAATAATTGAGTCCTGTTCACAACATCTGAGTATAGAGAAAATTTGTGAGAAATAAGATATTGTCGAATTTCGGGTTTCAAACCTCTCAGAAACATCCGCGTCATGCGTTCCTCATTCTCTACCAAATGAGGTGCAAACCTGGATAACTTCGCGAACTTAGCCTCGTACTAAAACACAGTTATGTTATTTTGTTCCAGTCTGATAAGCTCTACCACCTTCATATGACGAATACTTTCAGGAAAGTACTTGTCATTGAATAGTTTATGAAACGTTTCCCTAGACATATTGAGTGCAGCTGGCTGGGTACGCTTCACAGATTTTCACCAGTAGTCTGCCTCACCATGGAACATAAAGGTGGTGAATGGAACCTTTTGTTCCTCTGTGCATCCCAAGACATCAAATATCTTAGTAATTTGCTTAACTCACGTTTCCGCCTTGATCGGATCAGGCTTTCCCAAAAATTCTGGTGGTCCCAACTCTTTGAACTGCTTGGCTGTGACAACCCGTGTGTTACTATCATTTCCACCTGTATTCGGTACACGAGTCTCCCTCGTCTGATTTTGCATGAACTGCAAAAAGCTTCTAAATATTCCATCATTCATCTTTTGTTCGGTGGTGTTCTTTACAGGAGGAATATTGCCTTCCTGTTGCACATTCTCCTGGTTGATGATTAAAAGTGTCTCCACGGTCTCATACACTCCATTGTTAACATTCTCAGCTGTCATTCTCAAATACTACCACCAAAAAAGGGTTAATTAAAGAAATTGACATACCACATAATACCCCTATATTCTGACCAACCAACAAATAAGCTTAGGTAGGACACACTAGCGAATAATTTATTCGTCTCTCCCCTCCTAGTTCTATTCTCTAATCTCTGCCAGAAATCATATCCCTAAGTTCTGATACAAACTATGACGCCCCCAAAATAGGTCTATATAATCCATTCTAAGTCACCAAATACATGGTACAGAAACAACTATAACTTTATTATTACAATTGTCATGTAAAATACAACAACATATATGTTATGAGTTTAAATACAAATATTATCATCTAGACAGTATTCAAACGCAAATAAGTCCTCATTATAATTATTGATACACTATTTTATAAAAATAGTGAGGACTGCTAAAATAACTTTCTAGAACCATCATTCCATACCCCGACTAGTTCCCGCTATATTCTCGCCTCTTGAAAAGAAAAATGGAACAAAAAGGAAAAGGGTGAGCTCAACTAGCCCAGTAAAGAATATTATGACTAAGATAATATAAAAAAAACTATCGTTAGCCTTCAACAAATCAGATAAAATATAATTGACAACAAGTTTTAGATTAATATTCGCAGCGAAAATAACAATTCATTAAAAGAGTTAAGTAGAGAATGAAATCTACTATCATCTATGAATTTAAAAGTCCATCATCAATATTTTATCCATGTAACATCAATCAATATACATCTTGAATCAAATATTCATCTTTGCACTACAGGCCAAAGATATTCATTTGTATCACCAGTTGGTCATGTTAATCTCAACACATGTCCATCTTTGCACTACGGGTCAAAGATATTCATCAAATAATCATTTATCTTTGCACTACAAGCCAAAGATATTCAGCTATATCACCATTTAGGACTGAGGATGATGAAAAATATTTTAAAGAAAATGAATCCAATGAGATAAAAGATCAAAGATTAGGGATTCGTGCTTCGGTTAATCCAAGTTCAAAAATACTCTATAATAAACCATAGCTGAATAAAATTCAAGCATGAAGATCAAAACATGGATACAATCAAAAATAGTAACCATAATTTACATCTTGGACAAAGAAGAGAAAATTTTATCTTTTTGTGAATAGTGCCGTATTCATGAATAGTTTCGTATACGTGAATAGTAATACCGACACGAAAAGGTAGAAATTCTACAAGAAAATTCATACTTCGTGAATAGTACTCGTGAATAGTGTCGTATTCGTGAATAGTGTCGTATACGTGAATAGTAACCTCGACATGAAAAGGTAAAAATTTCATAATAAAATTCATATCAATATTTTGGTATAATGATATTGAAAGAAATAACATCATTTACGAAGAAAATAACATCCCTTACCTCAAAATAATAGTACTTCTAACTAAAATATTGGATATAATGCTGAAGGAAACTTGCACTGAATAGCAACTCTCAAAGTATCTAAATACTCACAAAAATACGCTTGATAATATAGAGAGAGAAAAATTATGATTCTGGTGTGATTTTCAATTCTAACTAAGCACCCTATTTATAGAAAAATGCTAGAACGCTAAAGCTGACTAAAATTTAATAAAATAATATTTTATTAAAAAATATTCACGCCCACCACAATTGATCAAATTTTAGCACACCATAGTGGGGCCCACCAAAAATTAGATTTTTCCATAACAACCAAAAGTGGGGCCCACATGTTTTTAATAAAAAATATTTATTTTTGAAACTTCAATAATTTATAGCAATAGCCCTTTTATCAGAAAAATAAGATTTTATATCCTTTCCATAGGAAATTTAGTTCTCTACAACTTTTTAAAAGAAATTTTTTCTAAATTCTAAACAGAAAATGACCGAAATCCACATACGGATTATTTTTAATACATTCATTCCTACAAAATACTGATAAAACACCTCAACATTAGTTCCTTTATTTATATCCACATAAATATAAATATTTTCTTATCATATAAATCAATAATTAATTATTCACAAATAATATTACAGAATCACAATACCGACAACCAAGTCGGTCCAAGGAAAAACGGGGCTTTCCGATAAGGATTTTTCCTTACTGAGGTGCAATTAGGTGACCAAACTCCTTTTCTAGACAAAACTTCCTTCGACATTGCCAATAATGCTATCTAATAATATTATTCAAATAATATGAATTACTGATCTGATAATGGAAAATACTGTGTAGTGATAATTATTGAATCAACAATAATATAAACTATCAATGTAGCAATTATTGAATCAATAAAATAAAATATTGAACAGTAATTACTGTAACAATTATTAAGTAGTGCCTTCTTACGTAAGAATCAATAATCTAAAAATATTGTGCAATATCGTGTACTACTGTGCAACCACGCGTATTACTGTATTGTAACCACTGGGTATTACAACAGTGTTAACGGTAATAACAACGTCGTTATTTGTAAAAACTTAATATTATTATTTTCTTCATCTGACCGTTTTCCGTTATGGGGCCCACAAATGGCTGCGCCATCGTACGAATATTCTCCAATAGCAAGAATATTCCACACCCAAACGAATATTTTCCGACAACAATGAATATTTTATAACCACTTACTTATTTTGTAAAGTTTGCGCATTTCACTCATAACGAAAACATTATATCAAATTAACACCTTATTCAAAATAATATTTAGAAGAAATTTAATTTTATTTATTAAAAGTTAGGGTCTTACATTTGAGATTACTGAATATAGTTTAATGATTTGAGTTGTTAATTTTTCTAAAATTGGGAGTCCATATTTCGGCAGGTTCATCATGTGTTACTGAAATTGAGAATAACTTTGGACTTGTTTTTATTGTTGTTGTTGTTGCTGTTGAAATTGGAATTACATTTTAATTTGCTGAAATTGGGTTTATTTTTGTTATGCAAATTGGGATTATTTGTGATGCCCCCAAAATAGGTATACATCACCCATTCTGAGTCGCCAAATACATGGTACAGAAACAAATACAACTTTATTAAAACAGTTGTCGCGCAAAATACGCCAACACAATACTGTGAGTTTAAATACAAATATTGTCTTCTAGACAATATCCACACTCAAATAAGTCCTCCTTACAATTATTGAAATACTATTTTACAAAATAGTAAGGACTGCTAACACCACTGACTAGAAACATCACTCCACACTCCGACTAGTTCTCGCTATATTCTCTCCTCCTGAGAAAAATAGAACAAAAAGGAAAAGGGTGAGCTCAACTAGCCCAGTAAAGAATATTATGACTAAGATAATATACAACAACTTATCATTAGTCTTCAACAGGGAAAAAACTGATAAAATATAATAGACAACAAGTTTTAGATCAACAATTGCAGCGGAAACAACAAACCATTAGAAGAGTCAAGTAGAGAATGAGTTCTACTATCTTCTAAGATTTAAAAGTCCATCATTAATATTTTATCCATGTAACAACAATCAATAATCATCTTTAATCAAATATTCATCTTTGCACTACAGGCCAAAAATATTCATTTGTATCACCAGTCGGTCATATTCATCTCAACACCTGTTCATCTTTGCACTACGGGCCAAAGATATTCATCAGTTAATCATTTATCTTTGCACTACATGCCAAAGATATTCAATAATATCATTATTTAGGATTGAGGATGATGAAAAATATTTTAAAGAAAACGAACCCAGTGAGACAGAAGGACAAATATTAGAGATTTATATTACAGTTTATCCAAGTGCAATAATACTCCATAACAACCAATTGTGAAGTAAAATTCAAAAATAAAGATCAAAACATGGATACAATCAAAGATAGTAACCATAATAGACATCTTGGACAAAAAGAAAATTTTTTATTTTTCGGTGAATAGTGCCGTATTCGTGAATAGTGTCGTATACGTAAATAGTGCCGTATACGTGAATAGTAATTTCGACACAAAAAGTTCTAAATTTGATAAAAAGTTTATATCAATATTTCAACATAATGATATTGATAAAAATAATATCATTTAAGAAGAAAATAATATCCCTTACCTCGAGATAACAGTACTTCTGTTCGAAATATCAGTATAAGGCTGAAGGAAACTTGCACTGATAAATAAAAACTCACAAAGTATCTAAATACTCACAAAATATGCTCGATAATATAGAGAGAGAAAGAGAGAAAACTTATGAATTCTGATGTGATTTTCAATTCTAACTTAGCCCTCTATTTATAGGAAAATGTTAGCACGCCGAAGCAGACTTGACCTGTAACCTGATGGCTTTACCTGCTACTATTCCCACCCACCACATTTGAATAAAAATTCCAGTACATTTCTCACCAACCAAAAGTGGGGCCTACTCAATTCTAGAATTTTCCACCAAAATCATTTATATACCTAATTTCTGAATTATTCACCTCTTAAAATTCATAACAAATCATACGTTCATTTTTAACGGTTCAAAATTTATGGACATATACTCAACTTATATATGTATAACATATCCAAAAATCACAACGATCCAACGGTCAGATTAAAAATTATAACTCATGCAATAGATCTCAAGAACAGTGATTTAATTTTTAATACCTCCATTCCGACAAAAACACCTCAACATTAATTCCTTCACATAAAATAAATATATCCATCAATTATATCCACATAAAATAAATATTTTCTTATCATATAAATCAATAATTAATTATTCACAAATAATATTACAGAATCACAATTATGACAACCAGGCCGTTCCCAAGAAAGAGGAGGCTTTCTAATAAGGATTTCTCCTTACTAACGTGTAATTAGATGACCAAACCTCTCCTTAGACAGAACTTTTTAGACATTGCCAATAATGCTATCTAATAATATTATTCAAATAATATGAAATATTGATCTGATAATGGAAAATACTGTGCAACAATAATTATTAAAACAACAATAATATAAAATATCAACGTAGCAATTATTGAATCAATAAAATAAAATATTGAACAGTAATTACTGTAACAATTATTGAGTAGTGCCTTCTTACGTAAGAATTAATAATTGGTACAATACCGTGTGCTACTGTATTTTAACCACCGGGTATTCTAACAATATTAACGGTAACCACTACGCCGTTATTTATAAACAACTTATACTTGTCATTTTCTTCATCCAATTGCTTTCCATTATGGGGCCCACATAAGGCTGCGTCGTCGTACGAATATTTCCCGACAGAAAGAATATTCCACGACCAAACAAATATTTTCCGACAACAAATGAATATTTTATAACCAGTTGCTTATTTTGCAAAATTTGCACATTTCACCAAAATATTATATCAAATTAACACCTTATTATCCACAATAATATTTAGAGAAAATTTGATTTTATTCATTAATAAGTTGGGGTCTTACATTATTTGACTTCAATTATGCAAATTGTTGCAAGTTGATATTAACTGTTTTGCAAATTGGGATTATTTGACTTCAATTCTGCAAATTGTTGCATGTTGCTGAAATTGGGATTTATTTTGTGCAATTAAATTTTATGTTAGTGTATATAGTGTATTTGTGCAATTACAGTGTATTTGTGCAATTATAGTGTTGGGTCATAATGTGATATATTGAGGGTTATATATATGTCAGTGTATTGAATCTTCAAGTGTTATTTTTGAATGTGATATTTAATATTCCCGTCGGAATATCTGTCAGAAATCTTCAATTGCAAAATTTGTGTGTCTTGCAAGTATATGTATACATTATTTAATTAATTTCCCAATATTATAATAAACTAAGTACTATAAATAAAATAAAATAAAATAAATTATATTTAATTAAGTAGTATAATATAATATAATACAAATACAACAAATTAATAATAAAAGAAAAGAAATTTAATATTATAAATAATATAATATTTATTTATATATAATAAAATAAAATAAAATAAAATAAATTCAATTCCAAAATTTAGAGTCCATCCTCCATGTTTATATATTTCTTATGTTTCCCAATATTAAAATAAACTAAGTACCATTTACTTAGTTTATTAGTACTAAAATAAATTAATTGATATAAAATTATTTAATGAAAATAAATCATAATAAATTAAATAATATAATATTATGTAAAAAAAATAAATTAAAGAAAATAAAATAAAACTAAATGAAATAAATTAAATCAAATCTAATAAATAAATATAATAAAATAAAATATATTATATTATATTAAGTAATATAATATAATAAAAATAAAATAAATAAAAATTAATAATAAAAGAAAAGAAAAGAAAAAGAAATTTAATATTATAAATAATATTATATTTAATTAAATTTAATAAAATAAAATAAAAAATATTTAATTAATTAATACAAATAATATAATAGAAATAAAATAAATAAAATTCAATTCCAAAATTTGGAGCCCCTCCTCCATGTTTATATATTTCTTATATTCCTAATATTAAAATAAACTAAGTACCATTTACTTAATTTATTAGTAATAAAATAAATAATAAAAAAGTATTTAATGAAAATAAATTATAATAAATTAAATATTTAATAAAAAATAAATTAAAGAAAAAAAAATAAAACTAAATGAAATAACTTAAATCAGATCTAATAAATAAATAAAATAAGTTATGTTATATTAAGTAATATAATATAATACAAATAAAATAAATAAAAAGTAATAATAAAATAAAATAAATTTAATATTATATATAATACAATATTTAATAAAATTTAACAAAATAAAATAAATTAAAATATATGTATTTAATTAATATAAATAATATAATACAAATAAAATTCATTTCCAAAATTTGGAGGCCCTCCTCCATGTTTATATATTTCTTATATTTCCCAATATTAAAATAAACTAAGTATATTATTACTAAAATAAATTAATTAATAAAAAAGTATTTAATAAAAATTAATTATATATTATAATGTAATACAATAATTATAGTAAAAAAAAGAAAATAAAACAACATGAAATAAGTTAAATCATATCTAATAAATAAATAAAATAATAATAATAATAAATTAGAATAAATTAAATTACATTAAATTTAATAATTAAATAAAACAAACTAAGTAGCATTTGCTTAATTTTTCATTGGTAAAAGAAACTAAGTAGCATTTGCTTAGTTTGCCACAATCTTCAATAACTCAATAATACTCTTTATTCAATCTTCAATACACTCAATGGATCATTTAATTTGACATTATCTGGCGTCAATAAACTCAATAGTTATAATCAATTACGACAATACATTTTATAATACATATATCATTCCATTAACTTGCAAATATGATGATCGCCTTAGTTGAGCTGGCTAGGGGTTGTTCGACAATAGTTGCAAGGTGTAGGAACAACTTAAGTTGGCATCAACATAGTATTATACAACTTACCAGCCAACTCATTGTGAAGAAAGCATTAACTGCCTTGTCTTTCTGTACAATCCATCCCCGCAAATGCATTTTGGGACATTTATAAGTTCCCATTCCCCACTTAATCTTCTTACTTAAAAGTATTACAACTTTTATTCTTTTAAAATAGAAAGTTCATAAATTACAATGAACTATATAGGAATGTGCGAAGAAGAGCAACTAATTAACCGGTCAATTCTAGAACTTGCAATTAGGATTCTTTAAAATTTTAGAGGTCTTGAGCAGACAATGAATACCTCAACGAGGGAAAAGAAAGTAAGGTGAAAAATACTCTAAACCGTCACCACATTTTATGGGTACAAGGCAACTCTTTATGTGACGCGATGACTTAGAATATACTCCACCTTCTGTTCTTTGCCCTCTTTGTGGTATTAGTTGCCCACTCAAGACCTCTAGAACTTCCAAGAATTCTAATCGTAAGTTCTAGAATTGATTAGTTAATTAGTTGCTCAACTTTGCTCATTCGTATATAGTTCATTGTAATTTTTTAGCTTTATGTTTTAAATGAATAACCGTTGTAATACGTTTACCTAGGAAGATTAAGTGGATAAAGAGAACTTATAAATGTCCCAAAAAGTGGTTGCGGGGACGGATTGTGAAGAAAGCCAAGGCAACTAATGCTTTATTCACACTGAGTTGGGTGATAAGTTGCATAATATCATGTTGATGTCAACTTAAGTTGTTTATGCACTTTGCAACTATTAGGAGTTGTCGTTTACGCTCTTAAATTAACCTCACTTTTACTTTATAGATTCAAACAATTTGCACAGTAGCAAGCAAGGATCGATACCACAAAAAGTGATTTATTTTATATTTATTCACTTGTTTCCAAGAAAAGGAGGTTTTTGATTTGATTAACTAATCTAGCAATAATAAACTAATAAGAAATAACATTGATTTAAAAGCTTTAGTTCTTCAGTTCAGTATCACCTTTTCACTATTATGGAGTAATCAAGTTTTACCGTATTTATCCTTCAATGAGATTAATAACCCTAGATAACCGCGATCGCTAATTATCCAAAATTATCCTTAAGTGTAATCTAATGCGACGATCGCCAACAAGAGATCCTAACTATCATATAACCTAGAACTATCATTCTAGATTTAATACAATAGAAGTATTAAGAATGAGTATTAGGTTATTCCAAGCAACAATTACACAATCATGAATTATTTAACTTGTCTTCTGAAAACCTTAACAATGCCCAAAATCTTGTCCACGATCAAGTATCACTAATTGCAACTTATGATTAGATATACATCGTTTGCTTAATATATATCGTAATCTAAGAGATGATATTTATCAGATTAATCTAATTAGCCATATCAAATTAATCAGATAGCATAGTATACAAGAATTCAAATAGATTATCAGAATAAATCTCATGCAAGAAGAGTAAATAAAGTAAACTTGATCAAACCGTTAATTATGAATAAGGTTCAACATCCCTTCCAAATTGAAATAAGAATTTTAGCTCGTGTCTTCAATGTTGTAGATGAGAGATGATAGAATGAGTTAATGGATCCCTAAAATCTTGACTATCATCCTCTATTTATAGTGCTAAATAAATCCCTAAATCCTATGAGAACTAGAAATTCAAATCCTAAAAGGAATTACAAATCATAACTAGTTTTCATAAAGAAATAGAGACCACTTTGGAAAGTAAATCTCAGTCTAAAGATATCCAAAATCTTATATAGATATCAATCCAATTCCATGTAGAAAGCTGCCAAAATTTGCTTTTAGAAACTTTCCAAAAATCCAAGATTGCCCAGATTTCTTGTCGACTCCGCGCGGGGCGAGATTTGTGGCCTACAGAACTCCGTTGGGGCGGATGTTCACTTTTCCTGCATTCCAAAGGGATCTCTACCGGGGAGAAGATTTTCTTCAATAAAAGCTCTTCGGGGTGGAAAATGGCAGAAAAGAACTCGCTGGGGCAACTTCAGTTTGGCGCTGGGGTAACTTTTGGCAGAGAGGTCTGTGCCGGGGTGCAAATTCTTTCCTAGCAAATCTCGCAGGGGAGAGATTGCCTGAGTTTTGATTCTTCTTCCTTTTTCCATGTAATTCGCTCAAATTCGTCCCGGTTTAGCACGTAAACCCCATTTCAACCTGAAATCCATAAACAAACCTATTAAGCTTGTGTTGACAACAAAAACATGCAATGAACTACGCATAAAGGAATCAAAATAGATGAATATTATACACTCGTCAACTATTTTCTAACAACCATTTTCCAGCTCACATAAGGCGGTTTACATAATTGAATGTCAATGGAAGGATCATATATGTACTATACTTTAGAACTTAGAAACCCATTTAACATTCACTCATTAGGAGTGAATATTGAATAGTCCCCAGTTTGGGACTGTTACCGAATGTTATGTCTCTCACTTAAGCCGGTGCCAATACGAAACAGTACGCTTTTTTACTTTTAAGGATTTTTCGGTTGTTATCTCTACATGTTCTTCGAGTGCATACTTAGATTAAGTTATCTTAATCTATTTCGTGTACTTGGAGACCATGGGGGGATGCTACCAAATTTTACTTAAAACAGATGAAATGTGTTCAACGTGTTGACACTAGTGAGGAGACGCATCTAGGAACGGGATAGAAGCATTACCCATGTGCTGTAGAGTGGAAACACTAGGAAAATATAACTCATGCATGGACCACATACATGAATACCCTTGTACTGAATGTGTCTTTTGTTTAATTCAAGTTGTTAGTCGACCGGAGTTAGATGTACCGTAGGATACCCATTGATGGGAGGGGATTAGTCTCATCTTATCATGAAAGGGTGTCTAACTTTTTGAACAAAGCACTAGAACATGTTGATGATCTGAATGAAAAGATGAGATGCATGTGTCTCAAGTGTAAAAACCTAATTTGGAAGAAATAGCGGTGGAGGTCTTCGCGGTGGTGGGCGATCCGGATCGGGAGACGCTAATCATGATTGAGGCTTGTCTTTAGGAGCTAGTAAGTTATCTGACATAGGATTAAAATATGTCTCAACCAGAATTATTTCATGTTTATTGACTTAGTTTTTTTAATAATTACAGATGTGCATCATCGACGAGACCGAGGGCATAACCTTGGTATCTTTGGCCTGCCACCAGCAGCTCCACTTACAGTTTCGGTAGATGTCTGGTCTGGACAGTAAGTGTTAATCCATCGTTGTAGTAACCTTGTTAAATCTTTATATTTTATTGCATAACACAATTAACATAACACATTATTATATTTTTATTATAGTCCGTGAAACGGACCCAGCCTGCCGCACTCAGCATGTCTTGGGAAACGTTTCAGAAACTTTTCAACAAAAAATACTTTCCTAAAAGTTTTCGCCATATGAAGGAAGTAGAGTTTATTAGACTGGAGCAGAATAACATGACGGTGTCCCAGTACGAGGCGAAGTTTGCAGAGTTGTCCAGGTTTGCACCTCATTTGGTGGAGAATGAGGAACGTATGACGCGGATGTTTCTGAGAGGTTTGAAACCCGACATACGTCAATATCTCATTTCTCATAAATTTTATCTCTATTCAGATGTTGTCAACAGGGCTCAATTATTAGAGTGAGATAATGAGTACTTTCAACTGAGGGACCACAACCAGGATCATACCGGTGACAGCAGTCATCAGTACAATGATAACCAGCGGAGAAAGAAGAATACAGACAAGAACGACAACCACTTTGGTGGTAATCATGGCCATGAGAATAGAAGAAGCTAGTCGGGAGGAGATTTAAAAATGGAGATTCAACAATGACAATACGAAGACGTCAGCACCAGCAGCAACTGGTTTTAAGGGAGGAGAACGACCACCGGTCATATGCTATAAATGTGGAAAAGAGGGACACATCAGCCCAAACTATCCACAACAGTTCAAGGTATGTTATAACTGTGAAAAGGAAGGACATATCGCTCGAGATTGTACTGTAGCAAAACCAAGTCCAACAGGGGTGGTGACTCAAAAAGCTGTCCCAGAAAAGTCAAAGTCAACGGTTCCTGGAAGAGTATTTTTCGTGACTGGTCAGAATGCGAAGAACCCGAACGAAGATAGCACGGGTTAGTTAATTATAAATTCTTACGAAGTTTATACCTTATTAGGTACCGATTCTACCCATTCATTTATTTCTCTTGCTTATACTCAACGTTTAAACTTGACTCCGGAGAAAATTAGACTTTGACTTATCTGTTGAAACTCCGTTAGGAGAAACTTTCGTTACATCCACTATTTATAAATCTTGTTTGATCCAAGTTGGCACCATCACATTACCTGTTGACCTTATCTCTGTAAAGATACTTGCTTTTGATGTGATTTTAGGAATTGATTGGTTAACTGCTCATCATGCCAAAATTGATTGTTTTCATAAGGTTGTTAGTTTTTATATTCCTAACCAACCTGTGATTCAAATTTAAGCAACCAAACCATTGAAGTCAAACTCTTTCATATCAAGCCATAAAGTCATTCGTTTATTGAAAAACGGATGTTAAGTTTTCTTAGTCCATGTTATGGACTTGAACAAAAATACGTCAGATTTGAATGATATTTCTATTATTAGTAAATTTCCTGATGTATTTCCTGAAGAATTTCTTGGCTTACTCCCAAAGTGTGATATTGAATTTTATATCGACTTTGAACCCGGTACAAAACTCATTTCTAAAATCTCATGGCTCCTATTGAACTTCAGGAGTTAAAAAACCCAACTATAGAAGTTGATAACCGAGCCTCTATCTGGTGACTTCCTTTGTGAAATGCACCGAAGCCAGACTCTCCGTAGGGGACGCCATATTCGTGCGGTAGTAAACTGACAGGTGTCATTGTGACGTGTTATCCAAGATTGGGATATGAGTCACAGTTGAGAGCAAACCTAAGTCAGTAATCGAAATGCGTAGCTTTCTATGCTTAGCTGGTTATCATCGAAGATTTTGTGGAAAGATTTTCTCGAATTGCTACTCCATTAACTCAGTTGACTCATAGAGATAAAAAAATTCGAATGGAGCAAGGAATGTGGTAAGAGCTTCAAAGAACTCAAGGGGAGACTCAATTTGGTATATGTTCTGACCATACCATCCTGGAAAAGTGAACGTGGTAGCTGACGTGTTGAGTAAAATATCGTATACGAGTACAAGTGCGATATTATCAAAGACCCATTTTTGTATGACTTACAAATGATAGAGATAGAGTTGAAGACTCTAGGTACCCATGTGATGATATACGAGTAGAATCGACTTTTATCAATAAAGTTAAAATCGCTCAAGCCACACACCGGAGTTGATGAATATGAAGAAGATGCAAGAAGTTGTTATTCCAAAAGTGAGAATTGGCGATGTGAGGGAAGCTCAAACCTTCGATTTATTGGTCCATTTGAAATCCTCGATCGAGTAGGAACTGTGGCCTATAGACTCATTTTATCGCCAAGTATGACGCGTGTTCATAACGTTATTCACGTATCGAAGTTACGAAATTATGTGGACGACCCGAACCACGTCATTGAGTTAGAACCGGACGAGATAGCCGAAGACTTAACGTACGAGGAGGTACCTGTCAAGATCTTGGATAGGAAAGAGCATGTCCTACGCACGAAGGTCATACCACAAGTTAAAGTTTTGTGGAGGAACCATGCTATTGAAGAAATGACCTGGGAGTTGGAAACGGAAATGAAAGCGAGGTATCCTCATCTTTTCGAAATGCCAGGTACGTACGTCAATTTCGAGGACGAAATTTCATAAGGAGGGGAGGTTGTAAGATCCCAAATTATTAATAAATAAAATTTAATTTCCTCTATTTATTATTTTGAAATAGTAAGGGTTGAATTGATTAATGAGGTTAGTTATCGGTAAAATGCGCAAATATTTCAAATAAGCAAGTGGTTATAAAATATTCATTGCTGTCGGGAAATATTCGTACGACGGTGCAGTCTTTTGTGGGCCCCATAACGGAAAGCGATAGGATGAAGAAAATGACAAGTATGAGTTATTTATAAATAACGGCGTAGTTGTTACCGTTAACACTGTTGGAATACCCGGTGGTTAAAACACAGTAATACGCGTTGTTGCACAGTAGCACACGGTATTGCACCAATTATTAATTCTTACGTAAGAAGGCACTACTCAATAATTGTTACAGTAATTATTGTCCAGTATTTTATTTTATTAATTTAATAATTGTTGCGTTGATATTTTATATTACTGTTGTTTTAATAATTGTCAATACACAGTATTTTCCATTATCGAAGCAATAATTCATATTATCTAAATAATATTATTAGATAACATTATTGGCAATGTCTAGAAAGTTCTGTCTAAGGAGAGGTTTGGTCACCTAATTGCGTGCCAGTAAGGAGAAATCCTTATTGGAAAGCCCACTCTTTCCTGGGAACGACCTGGTTGTCGATATTGTGATTCTGTAATATTATTTGTGAATAATTAATTATTGATTTATATGATGAGAAAAATATTGATTTTATGTGGATATAGATGGAGAAAATTTTTAAAGTGACAATTGTTAAAAATTGATATTTTATCTTCTCTGATAAAATAATATTTTATGATATTATTATAATAAAATAATGATGATATTTTTTACAATGAATGGGGGATATATGAGTATATGAGGAGAAAGAGTATTTTGTTACATTAAATGATTAACACATGTTTTGTGTGTCGGTGGACCCCATTTCTTGATTGAAATTTGATTATAGCTTATAAAATCGCACGTTTATGAATTTCGATCAATTTCTGTTTAGAATTTGGAAAAACTTTCTTCTGCAAAGTTGTAGAGAATTGAATTTTCTATAAAAACTCGCGAGATTTAAATTATTTGATAAAAGGGCTATTTATTATGAATTATTGAAGTTCCGAAGTTCCGAAATAATTGATTTTTAGGAGTTTTAGTTAATTATTTTGAGAAAAACGTTTTTTTGTATTTTTTTTGGACATCATTAACATGTGTGGCTGGTGTTTTTGACCAAAAGGTGGGCTAAAGAAAATTTGTATAATTATATTAATATTTTATTAAATTTTCTGTTTTGGTGTTCTAAGCATTTTCCTATAAATAGAGTGCTTATGTTAGAATTGAAAATCATACCAGAAACTGAAATCTTCTCTCTCTTTCTCTCTCTATATTAGTGAGCGTATTCTTGTGAGTATTTTAATAATTTGAGTATTGCTATACGGTGCAAGTTCAAGTCATAGCCTATATCCGGTGTTTCAACTAGAAGTACTGTCTTTACGAGGTAAGGGATGTTATTTATTCTTAAATGATATTATTTCTTCAATATCATTATGTCAAAATGTTGGTTAGAAATTTTTATCAAATTTGAAACTTTTTCATTGCGGTGTTACTATTCATGAGTTACTATTCATAAGTTACTATTCACGAGTTACTATTCATGAGTTACTATTCACGAGTACTATTCATGAAGCATGATGATGTTTTTTGTGAAATTCCTATCTTTTAGTGTCGGAGTTACTATTCACGTATACGGCACTATTCAGGTATACGGTACTATTCACCGAAAAATAAAATTTTCTTCTTTTTGTCCAAAATATCTATTCTGGATATTAGCTTTGATTGTATCCATGTTTTGATCATTCTTGAATTTTACTCCACTATGATTATTTATGAGGTATTTTTGGACATGGAATAGCTGAAATACGAATCCTTAATATCTACTCTTTTGTTTCACTGGATTCGTTTTCTTTAAAATATTTTTCATCATCCTCAGTCCTAAATGATGATATAACTGAATATCTTTGGCCTGTAGTGCAAAGATGAATGATTGCTGATGAATATCTTTGGCCCGTAATGCAAAGATGAACAGGTGTTTAGATGAACATGACCAACTGATAATATCTTTGGCCTGTAGTGCAAAGATGAATATTTGATTTCAGATATATATTGATTGATGTTACAGGGATAAAATATCGACGATGAACTTTTAAATTCATATATAAAAGATATGTAAGACCCCAACTTTTATAAATAAAGATGAATTTTCTATAAATATCATTTTTGAATATTATGGAGTTAATTTGATATAATGTTATAGTTGTGGGTAATATTTATAAATTTTGCAAAGTACACAAGTTGTTATATAATATTCGATTGGTCGGGAAATATTCGTTTTAACAGGGAATATTCGTACAACGACACAATCATTGGTGGACCCCACAACGGAATTATTGTCGGATTGAGAAAACGACAAAAATATTTTATTAAAAATAACGGCGGAAATTTTACCATTGTTACTATTGAACTACTCGGTAGTAAAAGTACAGTAATACGTGTGGTTGCATAGTAGCACACGGTATTGATTATTAATGCTTATGTGAGAAGTCACTCAGTTTGATTCAATTATTGTCAGTTAATAATATGAATTATTTAGCGATAATGACGTTTTGTTTTATTCGTATTATTAACGTAATAAAACAGAAACATCTTTTTATATAAAACAGAATACTTTATTAAAGTTATTCTATAAATAGAATATATTATATTTTATTTAAAAGATTTTTCTTTAAATATGGACCGTCAGATTAAAGTAATCAATCTGGACCGTTCATGGATTAGTTACTATGCATTCTATTTTTCTATAAATAGCAGCTCATTCCTTCATTATTTCTTACGAATTCACTGAACTCTAGAGAGAGAAACTATAGAGAGAAACTATAGAGAGAGAGAAGAAGAGTATTCTGCTACTTAACTACTTCCTTATTTCAGCTCGTCTTTAAAACGGTAAGGGGTGTTATTCTTTCTTATTCATGAAGAGAACTGTTGTTATTCCATTTCTTATTATTCTGTTGGAATAACCTGTATACGCGGTATACCCTATACTTGGTGACATTCTTCTATTATTCTGTTGGAA
The DNA here is from genome assembly GCA_016801055.1 of Panax notoginseng. Taxonomy (NCBI): domain Eukaryota; kingdom Viridiplantae; phylum Streptophyta; class Magnoliopsida; order Apiales; family Araliaceae; genus Panax; species Panax notoginseng. The sequence goes on along the minus strand of CM029015.1, from coordinate 27,164,451 downwards.
CATCCTGTCTGTGTGTTTTACACCGGACCTGGTTCCGTTTTTATTATTATTCTGTTGGAACATCCTGTCTGTGTGTTTTACACCGGACCTGGTTCCGTTTTTATTATTATTCTGTTGGAACATCCTGTCTGTGTGTTTTACACCGGACCTGGTTCCATTATTTATTATTCTGTCGGAATATCCTGTCTGTGTGTTTTACACCGGACCTGGTTCCATTATTTATTATTCTGTCGGAATATCCTGTCTGTGCGTTTACGCCGGACCTGGTTCCATTATTTATTATTCTGTTGGAATAACCTGTCTGTGCGGTCTATCGCATGCATGGTGATTTCTTTTGTTATTCCATTCTTTATTGTACTCAGTTGGTTAAGTTTTGACTTCTATACTCCATGAAATTTGTGGAATATCCTTGATAATTGCGGTTCATCCAGTATCTTTTCATGAAAATATTCTTCTAAGTATTCTTGAATTTTACTCCACAAAGCAGTATCATGTTGACAATTTGGACGTTGTTAATTCTTGGATAAATTAATTCTTGAACTTGTTTTATTGAATTCTTATATCATTGTCATCATCCTCATGTTTATAAAATGTTGAAAGTCATCTGTGGCCTGTAGTGCATAGATGGACTTGGTATGATTATGACCAGGGATTATTCGGTATAATCATGACCGTAATGTTACAAATGATGTGGTAAAAGTCCTCATTGGCCCGTAGTGCATTGATGGACAGTTGTTGGCATGATCATGACCATTAATGAATATACGAATATCCTTGGCCGTAGTGCAGGGGTGATTCGATGATGTGGATTATTTTATTAAGCTGAGTCTCAGCGATCACAGTGTTGGAAAATCTTTTAAATCATAAAAGATAGTAGAGTTTATTTTCTACTTGACTCTTTTAATGGATTGCTTGTTCCGCTGCAGTTAAACTTGATGTCTATTATATTTTATCAGTTTAACATTGTTGAAGGCTAATGATAATTTATTCTGCATTATCTTAGTCATAATATTTCTTACTGGGCTAGTTGAGCTCACCCTTTCTTTCACTGTTCTCTTCAGGAAATGAGAACGTAGCTGGGGCAAGTCGGGGAACGGAGTGATGGTCCGAATGATAGTATTAGTTAGTAGTCCTCACTATTCTATGTAATGGTGTGTTAATAAATGTAATGAGGACTCCTTTTGAGTATGAATACTCTCTAGAAGATAATATTTGTATTCAAACTCACAGTTTATGTTTTGTCGTATTGTACACGACAGTTGTATTAGTAAGTTGTATTTGTATTTTGTACTATGTATCTGACGACCCAAGATGGGTGATGTATACCTAATTTTGGGGGCGTCACAGTTGGTATCAGAGCTTAGGGATATGATCCCTGGCTAAGATGTGAGAATAGAACTAGGAGGGGAGAGACGGGGAATTCCTTCGCTAGTATGACCTACCTAAGTTTATTTGCATGGTATTTAATTGGTCGGTCATAATATAAGGATAATATATGACATATCAATTAACTTTTATTTTGTGGCAGTATCTGAAAATGGCATCTGAGAATGTTGAGAATAGCAATGGAGCACAGACGACTATTGATTCACCACATATCAATAATCAGGATAATGTGCATCAGGAAGGTGACAATCCTCATGCAAACAACAACACTGACCAGATGATGAATGATGGAATGTTCAGAGATTTTATGCAATTCATGCAACAACAGGTGAAAGCGGCTCCTGTCCACAACGTAGGTGGAAATACTGGAAACTCTCAGGCGGTCACCGCTAAACAGTTTAAGGAGCTGGGACCACCGGAGTTTAAGGGAGAACCCAAACCACTTGTAGCTGAAACATGGATAAAGCAGATCACCAAGATATTTGATGTCTTGGGTTGCTCCGAGGAGCAAAAGGTTCCCTTTGCCGCCTTTATGTTGCGAGGAGAGGCAGATTACTGGTGGGAATCGATAAAGCGTACTCAACCTGCCGCACTGAAGATGTCTTGGGAGAAGTTCCAAGAGCTGTTTAACGACAAATACTTTCCCGAGAGTATTCGTCACATGAAGGAGGTGGAGTTCATCAAATTGGAGCAGAATAATATGACCGTGTCGCAGTACGAGGCAAAATTTGCGGAGTTATCCCGGTTTGCGTCCCACCTGGTGGATAATGAAGAAAGAATGACGCGGATGTTTTTAAGAGGTTTGAAGCCGGAGATACGTCAACATCTTATTTCTCATAAACTGTGTTTGTATTCAGATGTTGTGAATAGGGCTCAGTTAGTGGAGCGCGATAACGAGTCAACGCAACCAAAAGAGAGCAGTCGACAAAATGATAATACCAGTGAGAGCAGTCATCGAAGCGGTGACAACAAGCGTGGAGGGAATCAACAGGCCAGAAATGGTAACCACTTCGGTGGTAATCAGGGCCAAAATAATAAGAATGGGCATTTCAAGAAGAGGAGATTCAACAATGATGGAAAGACGTCAGCACCAGCACCTGTCGTTAAGGAAGGAGAACGACCACCTATCATATGTTTCAAATGCGGAGGGGAGGGGCACATCAGTCCAAACTGCGCGATGCCGTCCAAAGCATGTTATAATTGTGGAAGAGAAGGTCATTTAGCCCGATTTTGTCGTTTACCGAAGACAAATTCAGCTAGGATGGAGGCACCAAAGGCCGTCCCAGAAAAGTCAAAACCGGTTGTGCAAGGGAGAGCGTTTGTTGTGAACTCCCAGAGAGCAAGGAACCCGAATGAGGTCATCACGGGTAAGCTTATCATAAACTCTAACGAAGTCTATACTTTATTTGATACCGGTTCTACCCATTCTTTTATTTCTCCTACTTGCGCTCATCGATTAAATTTGATTCCGGAGAAATTAGACTTTGACTTAGCTGTTGAAACTCCATTGGGAGAAACCTTCATTACATCCACGGTTTATAAGTCTTGTTTGGTTCAAGTTGGTACCCACACATTACCTGTCGATCTTATTTCATTAAAAATACTTGCATTTGACGTGATTCTAGGGATTGATTGGTTAACTACTCATCATGCAAAAATTGATTGTTTTCGTAAGGTTGTTAGCTTTCATATTCCTAATCGACCTATTATGCGAATTCAAGCAACCAAACCATTAAAATCAATCGCTGTCATCTCAAGCCATAAAGCTATTCGTTTATTGAAAAACGGATGTCAAGCTTTCTTAGCTCATGTCACAGATCTAAACAAAAATACGTCAGCTTTGAATGATATTTCTGTTGTTAATAAATTTCCTGACGTATTTCCCGAAGAACTTCCTGGCCTACCCCCAGAGCGTGAAATTGAATTTTGTATCGACCTTGAACCCGGTACAAAACCCATTTCCAAAGCCCCATATCGAATGGCTCCTATTGAACTTCAGGAGTTAAAGACCCAACTGCAGGAATTGTTAGACATTGGTTTTATTCGTCCTAGTACTTCTCCTTGGGGTGCTCCTGTTCTGTTCGTGAAGAAGAAAGATGGGAGTATGCGACTTTGTATTGATTATCGGGAGTTGAATCATGTCACCATCAAAAATAGGTACCCATTGCCACGTATTGATGACCTGTTTGACCAGTTGCAAGGAGCACAATTCTTTTCAAAGATCGATCTTCGTTCTGGATATCATCAGCTGAAGGTTAGAACTGAGGATATTCCAAAGACTGCCTTCAGAACTCGGTATGGGCATTATGAATTCTTAGTTATGTCTTTTGGATTGACTAATGCTCCTGCTGCCTTCATGGATATGATGAACAGGGTATTCAAGGAATATTTGGATCACTTTGTGGTCGTCTTTATCGATGACATCCTTGTTTATTCCAAAAGCCGTGAAGATCATGAGCAACACTTGAGGCTGGTACTCCAAAAGCTTCGTGAATACAAACTTTATGCCAAGTTGAAGAAATGCGAGTTCTGGCTGGAAGAGGTAGCATTCCTTGGGCACGTAGTATCAAGTCGTGGAATATCGGTTGACCCGGCAAAGATTGAAGCTATTCAAAGCTGGGAGCAACCTAAATCAGTGACCGAAGTACGTAGCTTTCTTGGTTTAGCTGGTTATTATCGGAGATTCGTGGAAGGATTTTCTCGAATCGCTACTCCATTAACTCAGCTGACTCGAAAAGATACAAAGTTCGGTTGGAGCGAAGAATGTGAGCAGAGTTTTCAAGAACTCAAGAGGAGACTCATTTCAGCACCTGTTCTAACAATACCATCTGGCTCGGAGGGATTTGTCATCTACAGTGATGCTTCGAGCAAAGGGTTGGGATGCGTTCTCATGCAACATGGAAAAGTCATAGCCTATGCATCAAGACAACTCAAGGAATATGAGAGGAATTATCCTACTCATGATCTAGAGTTGGCAGCTGTTGTCTTTGCACTTAAAATTTGGAGGCATTACTTGTATGGGGAGAAGGTGGAGATCTTTACGGATCATAAAAGTCTCAAATTCAAAAGGAACTCAACATGCGACAACGACGTTGGCTTGAACTGTTGAAAGATTATGATCATACCATTCAATATCATCCTGGAAAAGCGAACGTGGTAGCTGACGCATTGAGTAGAAGATCATATGCAAGTACGAGTGCGATATTGTCAACACAAAGACCCATTTTATGTGATTTGCAAAGGATGGAGATAGAATTAAAGACTCCAGGGACCCATGTGATGATGGCGAATATACGAGTAGAACCGACTTTAATCGATAAAGTTAAAGCTGCTCAAGCTACAGACCTGGAGCTGATGCGTATGAGGAAGAAAGTGCAAGAAGGTGCTATGCCGGAAGCAAGAATCGATGAAGAAGGAATACTTCGAGTCAACTCCAGACTTTGTGTTCCTAACAACCCTGATTTAAAGTATGAAATCATGATGGAGGCGCACAACACACCGTTTGCAATCCATCCTGGAAGTACCAAAATGTATCATGATCTTCGTCATACATTTTGGTGGAGCAATATGAAGAGAGAGATAGCGTTGTTTATCTCAAGGTGTCTAACTTGTCAACGAGTCAAAGCGGAGCATCAAGTACCAAAAGGTCCATTGCAACCACTTGAAATTCCAGAATGGAAGTGGGAGCACATTACCATGGATTTCGTTACCGGTCTTCCTAGGGTTTCTCAAGGTATTGATGCGATTTGGGTCATTGTTGATAGATTGACCAAGTCTGCTCATTTCTTACCGATACGAGAAACTTATACACTTGAACGTCTTGCTCGTATGTACATAAACGAGATTGTAAGACTGCATGGTATGCCAGTATCCATAGTTTCTGATCGAGACCCAAGATTCACTTCACGATTTTGGGTTAGTTTACAAAAAGCTATGGGCACGGATTTACGATTTAGTTCGGCATATCATCCTCAGACGGACGGACAATCAGAGAGGACTATTCAAACTCTAGAAGATTTATTAAGACTCTGTGTCTTTGACTTCAAGGGAAGTTGGGACAAGTTCTTACCATTGGTGGAGTTTTCCTACAACAACAGTTATCAAGCAAGTATTGGCATGGCTCCATTCGAAGCATTGTATGGAAGAAAATGTCGTTCTCCAGTATGCTGGGATGAGGTGGGTGAAGCAACGTTGTTGGGACCGGAGTTGGTACGTATGACTACAGAAAAGATTCAAACGATCCGACAACGTATAAAAACCTCACAAGATCGACAAAAGAGTTATGCTGATCTTCATCGAAAGGACGTGGAATTTGATGTAGGAGATCATGTGTTCTTACGTGTTGCTCCATGGAAAGGAGTTACGAGATTTGGAAAGAGAGGAAAGCTCAATCCTCGATTCATCGGTCCATTTTTAATCCTCGATCGAGTAGGAACTGTGGCTTATAGACTCGCTTTACCGCCAAGTATGTCTCGTGTTCATAACGTTTTTCACATATCCATGTTACGCAAATATGTGGAAGACCCGAACCACATTATTGAGTTAGAACCGGACGAAATAGCGGAGGATTTGACGTATGAAGAAGTTCCTGTTCAAATCTTGGATAAGAAGGAACATATTCTACGCTCCAAGGTTATACCTCAAGTCAAAGTTTTGTGGAGAAACCACGATGTTGAGGAAATGACTTGGGAGTTAGAATCTGAAATGAAATCAAGGTATCCTTACCTCTTCGACATACCAGGTACGTACCCTAATTTCGAGGGCGAAATTTCATAAGAAGGGGAGGTTGTAAGACCCCAACTTTTATAAATAAAGATGAATTTTCTATAAATATCATTTTTGAATATTATGGAGTTAATTTGATATAATGTTATAGTTGTGGGTAATATTTATAAATTTTGCAAAGTACGCAAGTTGTTATATAATATTCGATTGGTCGGGGAATATTCGTTTTAACAGGGAATATTCGTACAACGACACAATCATTGGTGGACCCCACAACGGAATTATTGTCGGATTGAGAAAACGACAAAAATATTTTATTAAAAATAACGGCGGAAATTTTACCATTGTTACTGTTGAACTACTCGGTAGTAAAAGTACAGTAATACGTGTGGTTGCATAGTAGCACACGGTATTGATTATTAATGCTTATGTGAGAAGTCACTCAGTTTGATTCAATTATTGTCAGTTAATAATATGAATTATTTAGCGATAATGACGTTTTGTTTTATTCGTATTATTAACGTAATAAAACAGAAACATCTTTTTATATAAAACAGAATACTTTATTAAAGTTATTCTATAAATAGAATATATTATATTTTATTTAAAAGATTTTTCTTTAAATATGGACCGTCAGATTAAAGTAATCAATCTGGACCGTTCATGGATTAGTTACTATGCATTCTATTTTTCTATAAATAGCAGCTCATTCCTTCATTATTTCTTACGAATTCACTGAACTCTAGAGAGAGAAACTATAGAGAGAGAGAAGAAGAGTATTCTGCTACTTAACTACTTCCTTATTTCAGCTCTTCTTTAAAACGGTAAGGGGTGTTATTCTTTCTTATTCATGAAGAGAACTGTTGTTATTCCATTTCTTATTATTCTGTTGGAATAACCTGTATACGCGGTCTACCCTATACTTGGTGACATTCTTCTATTATTCTGTTGGAACATCCTGTCTGTGTGTTTTACACCGGACCTGGTTCCGTTTTTATTATTATTCTGTTGGAACATCCTGTCTGTATGTTTTACACCGGACCTGGTTCCGTTTTTATTATTATTCTGTTGGAACATCCTGTCTGTGTGTTTTACACCGGACCTGGTTCCATTATTTATTATTCTGTCGAATATCCTGTCTGTGTGTTTTACACCGGACCTGGTTCCATTATTTATTATTCTGTCGGAATATCCTGTCTGTGCGTTTACGCCGGACCTGGTTCCATTATTTATTATTCTGTTGGAATAACCTGTCTGTGCGGTCTATCGCATGCATGGTGATTTTTTTTGTTATTCCATTCTTTATTGTACTCAGTTGGTTAAGTTTTGACTTCTATACTCCATGAAATTTGTGGAATATCCTTGATAATTGCGGTTCATCCAGTATCTTTCATGAAAATATTCTTCTAAGCATTCTTGAATTTTACTCCACAAAGCAGTATCATGTTGACAATTTGGACGTTGTTAATTCTTGGATAAATTAATTCTTGAACTTGTTTTATTGAATTCTTATATCATTGTCATCATCCTCATGTTTATAAAATGTTGAAAGTCATCTGTGGCCTGTAGTGCATAGATGGACTTGGTATGATTATGACCAGGGATTATTCGGTATAATCATGACCGTAATGTTACAAATGATGTGGTAAAAGTCCTCATTGGCCCGTAGTGCATTGATGGACAGTTGTTGGCATGATCATGACCATTAATGAATATACGAATATCCTTGGCCGTAGTGCAGGGGTGATTCGATGATGTGGATTATTTTATTAAGCTGAGTCTCAGCGATCACAGTGTTGAAAATCTTTTAAATCATAAAAGATAGTAGAGTTTATTTTCTACTTGACTCTTTTAATGGATTGCTTGTTCCGCTGCAGTTAAACTTGATGTCTATTATATTTTATCAGTTTAACATTGTTGAAGGCTAATGATAATTTATTCTGCATTATCTTAGTCATAATATTTCTTACTGGGCTAGTTGAGCTCACCCTTTCTTTCACTGTTCTCTTCAGGAAATGAGAACGTAGCTGGGGCAAGTCGGGGAACGGAGTGATGGTCCGAATGATAGTATTAGTTAGTAGTCCTCACTATTCTATGTAATGGTGTGTTAATAAATGTAATGAGGACTCCTTTTGAGTATGAATACTTTCTAGAAGATAATATTTGTATTCAAACTCACAGTTTATGTTTTGTCGTATTGTACACGACAGTTGTATTAGTAAGTTGTATTTGTATTTTGTACAATGTATCTGACGACCCAAGATGGGTGATGTATACCTAATTTTGGGGGCGTCACAAGATAGTAGTTTGCATTCTCTACTTAACTCTTCTAATGAATTATTATTTCCGCTGCGAAGTTTGATTTAAAACTAGTTGTCTATTGTATTCTATTAGATTTTTCTCTGTTGAAGACTAACGATAATTTGTTCTATGTTATCTTATTCATAATATTATTTACTGGGCTAGTTGAGCTCACTCTTTTCCTTGTTGTTCCATTTTTCTTCTTAGGAGACGAGAATATAGCGGGAACTAGTCGGGGTGTGGAGTGATGGTTCAAGACAGTTGTTTTAGTAGTCCTCACTATTTTATAAAATAGTGTATCAATAATTGTAATGAGGACTTATTTGAGTGTGAATATTATCTAGAAGACAATATTTGTATTTAAACTCACAGTTTATGTGTTGTCGTATTTTGCACTACAATTGTATTAATAAAGTTGTAGTTATTTCTGTACCATGTATTTTGGCGACTCAGAATAGGTGTTGTATACCTATTTTGGGGGTGTCACAGTTTCTATCATCTTGCTTAATCTAAACAAGAAATCAAGGGTAAATTCTTACTTTTAAGCTTTAATTTATGTTTTTGAGTACTTCATGAAATTTGATTCTAAGTTCTCTGTAAATGAATTTTTGTGACTAATGCATGAGAAATTTATGTGTTAGGTAGTATGTATAAATCATTATATGATGTTTTAAAACAAATTTGGTTGAATTAATTCATGTAATCATGTTTAAAAAGGGAGTTTTGAATTTACAGTGATATATGTACAAAAAGGCTTACTTTAAAGTTAAAATGCATGCTCAATTCGTGTAATTAACTGTAAATTAACGATTGATTATGTTTATACATTCAAATACGAAAATAATGCAAGTATAATGAACTATTTTGGTTAAGAAATGAATTTGTGGTGAGATAATTCGTTAAACATGTTGAAATATGAGTTTTGAGCATGAACATTGTCTTAAATTCTTTGAAATTTGTTGTTTATGTGATTTATATTGTTAAAATCACGTTATGATTGTTGTAATATGTTTCTGTAAAGTTTAGAACTTATGGGTAGGAATAAATTATTGTATGGACAAAGAAGTTGGGAGTTTTTGGCCATGTTCTGTGTTATTCGCGAACTAGCAGTGCCTAAAACTGCATCGCAACGCTGCAGCGCCTCTTAGAAGGCTTGTCTGCTCGATGCAGCGCCGGAGCACCACAGCGCCATTGCCCAGTGTTATGGCCACGTCGCAGCACCACTTGGCAGAGTGGCCCAGTGATGAGCTTTTGATTGTGCAACTTCTAGGAATGCTTATGTAACCTTAATAAAAGATTGTAATGAGGTGTAAAACATGACTATAAGATGTATTAAGATGTGATAATCATATAATTGATTATTATAAACTATGATATTAGGTAGATTATATAACACTTAATCTTGATAGTTGTAACGCCCCCAAAATAGGTCCACACTGTAAGACCCCGAATTTTATGAAATAAAAGTATGCAATTTTTCTTATAATTACTATTCAGTAAATAGTTAAATTGATAAAAGTTTACAGTTATGGGTGAAATATGAATTTTTTTTTTCAAAATAAGCAAGTGGTTATAAAATAATCATTGTTGTCGGGGAATATTCGTTTGGTCGTGGAATATTCTTTCTGTCGGAGAATATTCGTACGACGGCGCAGCTATTTGTGGGCCCCATAACGAATAACTGTCGGGTGAAGGAAAACGACAAATTTGAGTTTTTACAAATAACGGCGTAGTTGTTACCGTTAACACTGTTGGAATACCCGGTGGTTAAAATACAGTAATACGCGTTATTGCACAGTAGCATACGGTATTGCATAGTATTTTTGAAATTATTGATTCTTACGTAAGAAGGCACTACTCAATAATTGTTACAGTAATTACTGTTCAATATTTTATTTTATTGAATCAATAATTGCTACGTTGAAATTTTATATTATTGTTGTTTAATAATTGTTGCTGCACAGTATTTTCCTTTATCAGATCAATAATTCATATTATTTGAATAATATTATTAGATAACATTATTGTCAATGTCTAGAAAGTTCTGTCTAAGGAGAGGTTTGGTCATCTAATTGCGCGCCAGTAAGGAGAAATTCTTATTGGAAAGCCCCCTCTTTCCTGGGAACGGCCTGGTTGTCATAAATGTGATTCTGTAATATTATTTGTGAATAATTAATTATTGATTCATATGATAAGGAAATATTTATATTATGTGGATATAAATGAGGGATATATTTTTGTGGTTAAAAATGAAGGAGTTAATGTTGAGGTTTTTATCAGTATTTTTGTCGGAATGGAGATATTAAAAATCAGGGTTTTTGAGATATTTTGCGGGGGTTATAATTTTTAATCCGACCGTTGGATCATGGTAATTTTTGGATATGTTATACATATATAAGTTGAGTATATGTCCATAAATTTTGAACCGTTAAAAATGAACGTATGATTTGTTATGAATTTTAAGAGATGGCTGATTCGGAAATCAGGTTATAAATCATTTTTGGTGGAAAATTCTAGAATTGGTGGGCCCCACTTGTGGTTGGTGAAGAAATGTGCTGAATTATATTTCAAATGTGGTGGGTGGGAATAGTAGCAGGTAAAGCCATCAGGTTGCAGGTCAAACCTACCAAAATTTTCCTATAAATAGAGGGCTAAGTTAGAATTGAAAATCACACCAGAAACATAAGCTTTCTCTCTTTCTCTCTCTAGATTATTGAGTGTATTTTGTGAGTATTTAGATACTTGGTGAGTTGCTATTCATCAGTGCAAGTTTCCTTCAGCCTTATACTGATCAGAAGTACTGCTCTTTTGAGGTAAGGGATAGTAAGGGATAGTAAGGGATAGTAAGGGATAGTAAGGGATTTTAAGGGTTGTTATGATTTTCAGTTTCGTAATTTTTCTGAACTTCAAAAATTCTGGAAAAATTTGAAATGATATTTTGATGAGTTTTATTGATTGTGTCCAAAAATGGTGATTTTTGGATGTATAGATTGAGAGTTATGAATTTTATGAGAAAAGACTATTTTAAAAGTAACCGCTTATAATTCCTTGTGGTTAACTCCAAAATTGATGAAATTTTTATTGAGAGTACATGTATATGATAGAAGTATACTCTGTAAATTTCAGAATTTTTAGACAAAAGTACAATTTTTGATAAATGTCTAAATATTCGGCTATTTTGGCCATATGAAAAATAGTAAATGACTTTTAAAAATTCTGAGAAAAATATATGTTCACTATGGGACTATATTATGCTAAATCCCAGAAAAGAAATATTTTTGGAACTGATTTGGTATTTTTCATGAAAATGGACTAGTTATGAGTAAATGAATTAAATATGTTTTGTGAAGAAAGAAAATTGGAAAATAGGATTTTATGGCTTGAGAATCCTATATGAGGTATATGCAGATTTTTGATGAGGGTTTTGGTTATTGATGATGAAATTGTAAGAGTTGGCATTTTATGATGATTAAATGCATTAATTAGTAAAGTGTAAACAATTAAAATAAATTGTTTATAAATTTAAGTAATGTTATTCTTTCAATATCATTATACCGAAATATTGGTATGAATTTTATTGTAGAATTTGTATCTTTTGTGTCGGGATTACTATTCATGAGTTACGAATATTACTCTTGAGATTAAAACTATATGTTGATCATATTATTTTTATCATCATATATAATATTTTTATAACCCTGATGTTAAAATTCTCTTTCACTGGAGTGTAAAGATGGGTAGATTATTGGTATGATCATGACTAGGGTTCTCTTTGGCCTGTAGTGCAAAGTTGAATTGTGACTGGTATGATCATGACCATTGAATTTATAATTGAATATCTTAAGTTTAAGTGCAAAGGTGAATTGATCAACATGGTTATAATTATTGTTTATATAAATTCTGAAATGATTATATATTTCTTTGAGATATGAATATATTTGGCCTGTAGTGCAAATATGAACTGTTGATGAATATCTTTGGCCTGTAGTGCAAAGATGAATTGTAGATGAATATCTTTGGCCTGTAGTGCAAAGATGACATGTTGTAGAATATCTTTGGCCTGTAGTGCAAAGATGAATTATTGATGAATATCTTTGGCATGTAGTGCGAAGATGAACTGTTGTTGAATATCTTTGGCCCGTAGTGCAAAGATGGTTTATTGATGAATATCTTTGGCCGTAGTGCGAAGATGGATTTATTAGCATGATTATGAACAGGAACTGTGATTTGGTATAACCATGATCTTTGATGTTTCAGGTAAAGACAGGTGATGAAAATATTCTTCGTCCTGGGTGCGAAGAAAAATTTATAGTCACAATTATGATTATGAGTTATTCATATGATTGTGGAAAGGAACTGTTGAGTGATGTTACATGGATAAAATATTGTTGGTGGATTTTTAACATGGAGAAGATAATAGACTTTATAGTCTATTTGACTCTTCTAATGGATTGCTCGTTCCGCTGCAACTATGGTTGAAATTTTTATCATTTACCATATGTTCTAAATCTCTGATTTATTATTGATGAAGGCTATTGATAATTTAATTATCTTTAGTCATGATATTCTTTACTGAGCTAGTTGTGCTCACCCTTTTGCTTCACAATTCCTTTCAGGTAATAAGAGTGTAGCTGGGTCGAGCGGGGGTAACAAGGAAATAGAACGGTGGTCATCATTTAGTAGTTATATTTGGTGAAGAAAATAGGGTGAGGCGAACCTAACGTTGGAAGGGTGTTTTGTCACTATCATACAAGATGTCTAATGACATACAACCTCGTGTCATCATAGGACAGGGTTGTGCTCATCCACTTGCTGAGTATATCTATGGGCACTACCTATATAATCTTGGAGTTTGTTTGAAGTATAATTCTCAATTAGAGACAGTGGAGATAATGATAAGTCAAGAGAAGACTCACCATTGGGAAGAATATGATAGTAATCTTCTCATTTTTCTTTGGGGTCTATTGGGTCAACCAAGGATAATTATGTGGCCATATGATATCTATCATAACCTAGACGCGTGGCCTCCCATGTACGAAGGTTTCCTTGAGCACTTCTCAAAGATTCTAATTTCTAAAACAGTTTTTGACTATACCTTTATGTAAGGTGTTATTGTGAGGTGATGTCCACGGTTGGAACATGAGTCACATTTGGTATATATTTGTATCCAAACTCACAGCATATGTGTTGTTGTACTTTGCACAACAATTGTTGTAATAGAGTTGTAGTTATTTTCTGTACCATGTATTTGACGACTCAGAATGGGTTGGATGGAATGGACCTATTTTGGGGTCGTTACAGATTCATATGATAAGGAAATATTTATATTATGTGGATATAAATGAGGGATATATTTTTTTGGTTAAAAATGAAGGAGTTAATGTTGAGGTTTTTATCAGTATTTTTGTCGAAATGGAGGTATTAAAAATCAGGATTTTTGAGATATTTTGCGGGGGTTATAATTTTTAATCCGACCGTTGGATCGTGGTAATTTTTGGATATGTTATACATATATAAGTTGAGTATATGTCCATAAATTTTGAACCGTTAAAAATGAACGTATGATTTGTTATGAATTTTAAGAGGTGGCTGATTCGGAAATCAGGTTATAAATTATTTTTGGTAGAAAATTCTAGAATTGGTGGGCCCCACTTGTGGTTGGTGAAGAAATGTGCTAAATTATATTTCAAATGTGGTGGGTGGGAATAGTAGCAGGTAAAGCCATCAGGTTGCAGGTCAAACCTACCAAAATTTTCCTATAAATAGAGGGCTAAGTTAGAATTGAAAATCACACCAGAAACAAGTTTTCTCTCTTTCTCTCTCTAGATTATTGAGTATATTTTGTGAGTATTTAGATACTCTGTGAGTTTCTATTCATCAGTGCAAGTTTCCTTCAACCTTATACCGATCAGAAGTACTGCTCTTTTGAGGTAAGGGATAGTAAGGGATATTAAGGGATTTTAAGGGTTGTTATGATTTTCAGTTTCGTAATTTTTCTGATCTTCAAAAATTCTGGAAAAATTTGAAATGATATTTTGATGAGTTTTCTTGATTGTGTCCAAAAATGGTGATTTTTGGATGTATAGATTGAGAGTTATGAATTTTATGAGAAAAGACTATTTTAAAAATAACAGCTTATAATTCCTTGTGGTTAACTCCAAAATAGATGAAATTTTTATTGGGAGTACATGTATATGATAGAAGTATACTCTGTAAATTTCAGAATTTTTAGACAAAAGTACAATTTTTGATAAATGTCTAAATATTCGGCTATTTTGGCCATATGAAAAATAGTACATGACTTTTAAAAATTCTGAGAAAAATATATGTTCACTATGAGACTATATCATGCTAAATTCCAGAAAAGAAATATTTTGGAACGGATTTGGTATTTTTCATGAAAATAGTCTAGTTATGAGAAAATGAATTAAATATGTTATGTGAAGTAAGAAAATTGGAAAATAGGATTTTATGGCTTGAGAATCCTATATGAGGTATATGCAGATTTTTGATGAGGGTTTTTGTTATTGGTAATAAAATCTTATGAGTTTGGTATTTTTGAATGATTAAATGCATTATTTAGTAAGTGTAAACAATTTAAATAAATTGTTTATAAGCTTAAGAAATGTTATTCTTTCAATATCATTATACCGAAATATTGGTATAGATTTTATTGTGGAATTTCTACCTTTTTGTGTCGAGATTACTATTCATGAGTTACTATTCACGAATTACTTTTCATGAGTTACTATTCACGGGTACTATTCAAGACAAAATTGGTTTCTTTTTCTAACTAAATTATAGTTGATTTATGAATATTACTCTTGAGATTAAATCTAGATGTTTTGATTATATTGATTTTACTATTATATATAACATTTTTATAACCTTGATGTTGAAATTCTCTTTCACTGGAGTGCAAAGATGGGTAGATTATTGGTATGATCATGACTAGGGTTCTCTTTGGCCTGTAGTGCAAAGTTGAATTGTGACTGGTATGATCATGACCATTGAATTTATAATTGAATATCTTAAGCTTAAGTGCAAAGGTGAATTGATCAACATGGTTATAATTATTGTTTATATAAATTCTGAAATGATTATATATTTTCTTTGAGATATGAATATCTTTGGCCTGTAGTGCAAAGATGAATTGTAGATGAATATCTTTGGCCTGTAGTGCAAAGATGAATTGTAGATGAATATCTTTGGCCTGTAGTGCAAAGATGACATGTTGTAGAATATCTTTGGCCTGTAGTGCAAAGATGAATTATTGATGAATATCTTTGGCATGTAGTGCGAAGATGAACTGTTGTTGAATATCTTTGGCCCGTAGTGCAAAGATGGTTTATTGATGAATATCTTTGGCCGTAGTGCGAAGATGGATTTATTAGCATGATTATGAACAGGAACTGTGATTTGGTATAACCGTGATCTTTGACGTTTCAGGTAAAGACAGGTGATGATAATATTCTTCGTCCTGGGTGCGAAGAAAAATTTAGAGTCACAATTATGATTATGAGTTATTCATATAATTGTGAAAAGGAACTGTTGATTAATGTTACAGGGATAAAACATTATTGGTGGACTTTTAATGTGGAGAAGATAATAGACTTGATGGTCTATTTGACTCTTCTAATGGATTGCTCGTTCCGCTGCAACTATGGTTGAAATTTTTATCATTTACCATATGTTCTAAATCTCTGATTTATTATTGATGAAGGCTATTGATAATTTAATTATCTTTAGTCATGATATTCTTTACTGAGCTAGTTGTGCTCACCCTTTTGCTTCACAATTCCTTTCAGGTAATAAGAGTGTAGCTGGGTCGAGCGAGGGTAACGGGGAAATAGAACGGTGGTCTCTAGCTGTGGATGTTCTCCCGAAGCAGTATAGAAAAGTTCATTTAGTAGTTATATTTGGTGAATCCAATAGGGTAAGGTGTACCCAACGTTAGAAGGGTGGTTTGCCACTATCATACAAGATGTCTAACGACATATAACCTCGTGTCATCATAAGACAGGGATGTGCTCATCCACTTACTGAGTATATATACGAGCACTACCTATATAATCTTGGTGTTTGTTTAAAGTATAATTCTCAATTAGAGATAGTAGAGATAATGATATGTCAAGAAAAGACTCACCATTGGGAAAAATATGATAGTAATCTTCTCGTTTTTCTTTGGGGTCTATTGGGTAAACCAAGGATAATTCTGTGGCCATATGATATCTATCATAACCTAGATGCATGGCCTCCCATGTACGAAGGTTTCCTTGAGCACTTCCCAAAGATTCTAATTTCTAAAACAATTTTTGACTATACCTTTATGTAAGGTGTCATTGTGAGGTGATGTCCACGGTTGGAACACGAGTCACATTTGGTATATATTTGTATCCAAACTCACAGCATATGTGTTGTTGTATTTTGCACGACAATTGTTGTAATAAAGTTATAGTTGTTTTCTGTACCATGTATTTGGCGACTCAGAATAGGTTGGATGGAATGGATCTATTTTGGGGTCGTTACATTTGGTATCAGAGCTTAGGGATATGATCTCTGGCGGAGATCGGGGAATACAACTAGGAGGGGAGAGATGCGTAAATCCTTCGCTAGTGTGTCCTACCTAAGCTTATTTGTTGGTTAGTCATAATATTGGGATATTATGTGATATGTTAATTTGTTTAATTAACCCTTATTTTATGGCAGTATTTGAGAATGACAGCTGAGAATGCTAACAATGGAGTGAATGAGACTGTGGGGATACCTCTAATCACTAACCATGATAATGTGATGTCAGACGAAGAAGGAATTAGAGATATCTATGTGGTGAGTGAAGAATTGATAGTTGCACCCGAGATAGTCGCAGAGGTAACAGCTGAGACTGAGGAAGAAGAGGAAGAAGAAGTACCAGAGGAGAGTTTATTAGAGGTATTATATGATCAAAATGTAGAATTTCAAAATCGTATTCATGAGTTAGAAGAGCAGACAGAAGAACGACAGGCGGTCGTGGAACAAAAAGATGCAACAATTCAAGCTTGTGTTACCCGATATGTGATGCTTGAACAGAAGCATTCTTTGGCAGAGTATAAGATGATAAAAATGGAATCTGAGCTGAAAGAAGAAAAAATTGAACGAGTGAGAATAAGTGATGCATGGGCAAAAGCCACACGACACGTGGATATTGTGGAAAGAGATGTTCGACCTAAGAAGGCTAAAATAGATGATATGAATTTCTCTTTTTTGGAAAGCAATTGGGAGAACCCAACATCGAGTTTTGAATTACCCTGTACATAGCGGTCAACCTGAATCCGATATGGATCGAAGATTGATGATTCAGATCATGAATGAGGAGTACAAAGAGGCAGTTAAGGGAGGAATATGTCCTATAGAAAGGTATATTCCAACGGTAATGATGACGCCAAATGCTGCTCCAGACAAGTCAAAGCCGAGTAGTTCGAGGGATGGCGGTTGACATGACTTCCCAACAAATGAGGAACCCAAATGAAGTTATCATGGGAGAAGAGCAATGGAGAAATCATGATGATCTGAGAGATAGAATCTGAAATGGAAGCAAGGTATTCTCAACTCTTCGAAATACCAGGTACGTAAATTTCGGGGACGAAATTTCATAAGGAGGAGAGATTGTAAGACCCCGAATTTTATGAAATAAAAGTATGCAATTTTTCTTATAATTACTATTCAGTAAATAGTTAAATTGATAAAAGTTTACAGTTATGGGTGAAATATGAATTTTTTTTTTCAAAATAAGCAAGTGGTTATAAAATAATCATTGTTGTCGGGGAATATTCGTTTGGTCGTGGAATATTCTTTCTGTCGGAGAATATTCGTACGACGGCGTAGCTATTTGTGGGCCCCATAACGAGTAACTGTCGGGTGAAGGAAAATGACAAATTTGAGTTTTTACAAATAACGGCGTAGTTGTTACCGTTAACACTGTTGGAATACCCGGTGGTTAAAATACAGTAATACGCGTTATTGCACAGTAGCACACGGTATTGCATAGTATTTTTGAAATTATTGATTCTTACGTAAGAAGGCACTACTCAATAATTGTTACAGTAATTACTGTTCAATATTTTATTTTATTGAATCAATAATTGCTACGTTGAAATTTTATATTATTGTTGTTTAATAATTGTTGCTGCACAGTATTTTCTATTATCAGATCAATAATTCATATTATTTGAATAGTATTATTAGATAACATTATTGACAATGTCTAGAAAGTTCTGTCTAAGGAGAGGTTTGGTCATTTAATTGCGCGCCAGTAAGGAAAAATTCTTATTGGAAAGCCCCCTTTTTCCTGGGAACGGCCTGGTTGTCATAAATGTGATTCTGTAATATTATTTGTGAATAATTAATTATTGATTCATATGATAAGGAAATATTTATATTATGTGGATATAAATGAGGGATATATTTTTTTGGTTAAAAATGAAGGAGTTAATGTTGAGGTTTTTATCAGTATTTTTGTCGGAATGGAGGTATTAAAAATCAGGATTTTTGAGATATTTTGCGGGGGTTATAATTTTTAATCCGACCGTTGGATCGTGGTAATTTTTGGATATGTTATACATATATAAGTTGAGTATATGTCCATAAATTTTGAACCGTTAAAAATGAACGTATGATTTGTTATGAATTTTAAGAGGTGGCTGATTCGGAAATCAGGTTATAAATCATTTTTGGTGGAAAATTCTAGAATTGGTGGGCCCCACTTGTGGTTGGTGAAAAAATTCTGAGCGTGATTTGAGCTATCTATCAGTTCCAGATTAAAGACAACATAACATACTACAAGTATCAACCTTTAAAACACATAACCCAATTACAGAAATGGATCTACAAGGTCTGACATTCGTTGTCAGACCATAACATGAAATTTTTCCAGAAATTTGAAAATCATTTATTTGAGCATTTAGATGTTATGGACTTATAATAT
Organism: Panax notoginseng; assembly: GCA_016801055.1. Classification (NCBI taxonomy): domain Eukaryota; kingdom Viridiplantae; phylum Streptophyta; class Magnoliopsida; order Apiales; family Araliaceae; genus Panax; species Panax notoginseng. Next base: position 27,145,076 of record CM029015.1, on the reverse strand, counting down.
ACCAACCCAGATCATTAAAGTAGACTATAAACAACATCTTTTAACAACAAATTACAAGATCTAACAACAGATCATTGAAAAAAATTATGGTTAAGGTTTATACCTTTGATGAACAAATTTTTGATTTTGTGTTTCTGATTTGGGTATGGTGTTAGTGGGGCTTGATAATGGAACTAATATACTTGTGTATTTTGATGGTTAGAGAGAGAGAGAGAGAGCTTAGTTTGAGTGTTATGAAAAATATAAGTAACAAATGTTATTTCTCTCTCTTCCAATCTATAAATAGAAGTGTATGGTGCATGTATGGCTGAAATGTGTGGCTGATCTACTGAGATTTTTGAGCATGTGGAGTAATCTAGAGTTGGTGAACAACTCCAATCTTGGCAAGATACACAAGTAAGCTAAATAAATAAAAATTACACATAAGGGCATTTTGGAACTTGGGCTTGATAATTTAATGGCATACTTGTAATCATGCAAACCCTTAGGGTTTAGGGTTTGGGTTAGGGTTTAGGGTTTGAGCCATTTTAGCAAAAGTCTAGGATTTCTAATTTAGGGTTTGCTCAAAATAAAATAAAAGTTTAATAACTTTTAGTTTCTAAAATTTTGAAATTAGAATTTTCTAATTATGATTAATTTTATAATTACCTTATACAGGAACATTAGTGTTTAAATCATATAATTATCATTAACTTTGCTAAAATAACAATTAGGGTTTACAAATTGGTAATTAAGTTTTATACTTTCTAATTAGGGTTACTAATTATAGAAATTAGTGTTTCTAGAAATTAATATTTCAAAATGTTAATTAGGGTTTACCTAATTATGCATAAAATCACATAACATCGCTACATAATAATCTCGAACTCATAATTGAGTTTCAACTAGGGTTTAACACTTAAAATAGGGTTTTTAATAAATTTATTAGGGTTTCTAAAACTTTAATTAGGGTTTACCTAATTAATCACTTAATACACAACATAAAATATATAACACAGTTATATCACAGTCTTAAGCTCACAATTGATTTTCAATTTAGAGTTTCCCTAAGTAAAATTAGGGTTTAACCAAATAATATTAGCATTTTGAAATTAAACACAATAATTGACCAATTATCATCAATGCGTACATGCAGTACATATTCATAGCACTGAAAAATCAAAATATAATTAATATTATATTATTATTCTCATACCTTGGCAATAATCCAAAATTAGGGTTTAGATTCCATATCTGATTTATTCTTCCTATTTAACCTTAATAATTAAGATATAACAATTAACTTAATAACTTGTACTAAAATTCATATAATAAAATAATTATTATATTTATTCTAAAAATCACTCCATATATTATTTAAATAATATATGATTATATATTTTCATGGAAAATAATTATTAAAATATTTCTACCATAAATTAATTATTATAATTATATACTTTTTAATAATCAATAATTTTAAAATAAATTCATTTGTAAATAATTATGTAATAAATATATTTTTACTTACCACATAAATACATATACACATAATCTTGTACAAATCCTCATCCTTAATATAAAAAAAAATTTATTCACAAAATTTCTTATTTATTTATTTATTCATACCAATATTCCAGTGAAATGATATTAAATGAAGCGCAAGCTACTAATGATATTCTACTAATTTCAGGGATTTTCACCATTTAATAATAAGGTTATGAAAAAAAACAATAATTTCGTACCATAAATGGAGAAATATGAAAGAAAACGATATCCCTTGACGAGTACAAAAGAAATGATATCCAATATGAGTATGAAACACGAAACTGCAAATGGATTTTCACCCGTTATGCGGTAATCCACATAGACAGATCATTTCCAAAACTTAATAAAGAATGAATATGAAGGGTTATTCACCAAGCATGTAGTAATCTGTGTAGACATGTTATACCCACATATTAATAAAGAATGTATACGAAGGGTTATTCACCAGGTATGTGGTAATCCGCGTAGACAGGTTATACCCATAGATTAATAAAGAATGAATACAAAGGAAAACCCTTGTGAGTATGAAGAAAATAACATCATTTACCTTAATAGGAGAGTAGTTATTACTAGAATAGTGAAGATTATCTTGAGGAAATCATGCACTACACTCAAAGTATACTCACAAGAACTCTTTCTGTCAAACTCTTGATTATAACTTAGTTTTGTAAATTTGTGAAGAACTAATGAACTTATCTCTCGCAAGTAATACCGAGTTGTAACTAAAACTTAAAACTTTGTTGTCAAGATGTTGGAGGATCCAGTCAGCCTAGGGAGGATGAGCCTTGAGTAGGCAGAGAGGAGGAGCCCCGAGACATCCATATCGTCTGGGCACAGTTGGTACAGAGAGAGTTGACTCCTTTGATCACCATTGTAGGTCAGGAATATGAGCTTGAGTCTGATCCGGAGGAGGACCCTAAGGAGGAAGAGAAAGAGGATCCGGAAGAGTTCCCACCGAACTCTATCATAGCTGGGATGTATGATGAGATATACAATCATAATATAGAGTTGCAGGATAGAGTCAGGGAGTTGGAGGAGCTAGAAGATGAACGTCAGACCGCTATAGATCAGAAAGATGACAAAATCCAGGATTGGATGGACGTCTTGGGAACGTGGAGTGGAAACTATTTCAGGCAAAGAGTCAGAAGGAGAAACTATTAGCTGAGATTGAGAAGATTAAGGGCGATCTGAGAGAAGAGTCTGATAAGTGGACGAGAGCTGAAGATGATTGGATGAAGGCTTCATAGTGCGCAGATTGTGCTGAAGACAAGGTTAGGGAAAAGAAGGCTAAGATGATGGACTATGTTTTCCATTCAGTGATTGTTAGGGCCCATGACCGAATCTTTTATTATCCAAAGCAGTTTGAAGATTTGTCATGGTACATGCTGGATCGTAAGACGATGTTTTGTGTTATGGATGAAGAGCGCAGAGAAGCTGTGCGATGTCTTAATCTTCATAGATCGTGATAAGTAGAGTAATATGTTATGTGAATCATTATTAGAGTTGGTAGATGTAAATCCTGAATGTTGATATAAATAATGGGATAAGATGATAATGTAATCTTGAAACCTTATCAGTTCAGGAAAGTTGATGTAAATAATAGTGATGTTATCTTTTCTATGTTTAGTAATTATGAATGAATAAAATACTAGAGTTTATTGAAGATGTTATGTGTTAATTGTTAATCTTAAAATGTTTAAGTTAAGTCTTAAATACTTAAGAAATTGAGTAATGATCTAATAAGTGTATATCTTAAATAGAAAATGTCGCCAAGAAGACGCCAAACATGCCAACAATCTCAAGAAGAATATACGAACAACAACAACAAGGCCAACGCTAATCCAGTTCAGCAACTGGTAAACCTGTTAGCTGGAGCACTTGTGAATCAGCTGCAAGCTCAAGCTATTTTATTTAAGAATTTTAAGGCGGTAGGACCGCCAGAGTTTAGGGGATCCATGAATCCGGTCAAAGCTCAGACTTAGATTATTTAGATAGAGAAGGTGTTTGATGTTACGAGGGTCAACGATAGTCAAAAGACTGCCTTTGCAACGTTTATACTGAAGTCAGAGGCCAGCTACTGGTGGCAAGAAAACAAGGTTCGAGGAGGAAAATGTATAATAACATGGGATATGTTCAAGGAGATGTTCTTCGAGATGTATTTCCCAACGAGCTCTCAAAATTAGATGGAGGTCCAATTCCTGGAATTGAAGCAAGGTACTATGTATGTGTCAGAGTATACCGCAAAATTTAATGAGTTGGCAAGATTTACGACATATCAGGTGAATACTGATGAAAGGAAGGCAAGGAGGTTTGAGCATGGATTGAAGCCATGGTTTTACAGCAAAGTCTCGATGTTCTAGCTGAATACATTTATAGCAGTGCTTGAAAAGGTAATCATCGCAGAAGGTGGAAGCGATAATTTGACAAAGTATAACCAGGAACAGAAGAAGAAGAATGAGAATGAAAACAAGGTTACTGGAAGCAATGGTGGTGGTAATAATCAAAAGAGGAAGTGGAATGAAAACTCAACTGCTGGAAATCAACAGGGGAGTCAGAAAAAGAGGGTGGAGGCTTGTGCTACCTACGGAAAAAATCACGTGGGGATATGTATGAAGGGGAAGAGGGTTTGCTACAAGTGTGGTCAAAGGGCCACATTGCGCCGATTTTCCCTATTCCTAAGAAGGGTGCTTATTTCACTTGCAAGTCAAAGGATTATTTGGCTAGAGATCTTCCCAAGAAAGCAGCAGGTGGAGCAAGTGGTAGTAGGGGAAACAGCGGTGGTAGCACCTTGATAATCACTCGATCAACGCCGTTAAACCGACCCACCACCAGAACTTTCAACATGACCGTACAAGATGTTGTGCAGTCAAAGGATGTAGTGTCAGGTATCATTCCGATCAATAGTATTAATACTTATGTATTATTTGATTCAGGTGCTACTTGCTCATTTATATTCGAAGACTTTGCTAAGAACTTAGAATTGCCTAAGGAGGAATTAGTTTGCCCTTTGAACATAGAGATTGTGAATATATAGGGAAGTAATTCATGTCAGGTTTGTTCATAAGAACTTTAGGGTGGATATTAAGGGCCACGAAATGATGGTAGATTTAATTCCTATTAAACTTCAGAAATTTGACGTTATTTTGGAAATGGATTGGTTATTCAATTATGGGGCGATAATTGATTGCCAAAAGAAGTGTGTTAATCTTATGACTTCGTCAAAGATGTATTTTATAGCAGTAAGTAACCTAGATAAGCGAGTTGTCTAACGATGAAGCAGGCTAGGAAGTTGTTGATGTGATGCCCCAAAATAGGTCTACACAACCCGTTCTGAGTCGCCAAATACATGGTATAGAATTCAAATACAAACTTCATTTATATAACTATGAATTTTCGTGTAAAATACGACAAAATATAAACGGTGAGTTTTAATACAAATATTGTCTCATAGACAATATCCAAACTCAAAATAAGTCATCATTACAATTATTATCACACTACTTCACAAAATAGTGAGGACTACTATAATAACCATCTTGGACCATTACTCCACTCCCCGACTAGTCCCAGCTATATTCTCGCCTCCTGCGAAGAATAATGGAACCAAAAGGAAAAGGGTGAGCTCAACTAGCCCAGTAAAGAATATTATGACTAAGATAATGTAGAACAAATTATCCTTAGTCTTCAACAGGGAAAAATCTGATAGAATACAATAGACAACAAGTGTTAGATCAACAACTGCAGCGGAAATAGCAATCTATTAGAAGAGTCAAGTAAAGCATGATATTTACTATCTTCTATGATTTAAAATTTTATCATCAATATTTTATCTCGGTATCATCAATCAATAATTATTTTCAATCAACGAATTATCTATGCACTATAGGCCAAAGATAATCGTTAACTGTAGGGATTTTGGCACATAAAAACAACGAAAATTAAAATTTTCAAAGACAATTCTGAAACCCTAAAACAGGATCCATGCGAAAACATATTAATTCAATGGTTTAGATTTTATACCGATTATAGAAAATTCTGAAACGGCTTCGAATCTCCAACGCAATCCAATGGAACTACATCTCTACGATATCCACACGAACGTCCCACGAATCGTCACACGATCTACAGTAAAGAGAATCGCGGTACTAGCCACTAAGGATATGGATTTTGTGAAGTTTTCTCTCTAGTCTCTCTCTAAGAGCGGCTAGGGTTTTTAGGTTAATGATCAACTTCCCAAAATGACTGATATATCATATATATAACAGTTAAAAGGAATTAATCAAAACCTAATCTAATTAGAAAAGTAAAATATGATTTTATATATATTATATCTTAATTAAGTCTTACTTAATTAATATACATATATACAAATTATCCTATTAATTTAAATTCGTAATTTAAATACTATCAATCATATTGACATATTTAAAACTTTACAATTTAAATTAATTATGTTCTATGTGTGTGACCCTATAGGTTATTATTACGTTGGCAATAATTTTAAAATCATATTATAAAATTATAAACAGTGAGTGGCATCTAGTAATGCATCATTGCTATCCAAGTAATAATAAGATCGGTGAGTCGATACAACCTTTTCGTGACCAATGTTTCAATGTAATTTAATCCTTTTAACCTTGACATCCTAGATTAAACTCGAGTTATGGAATGTGTCATACTCTTCATAATTTAATCTGAGTTTTCTTGATCAATGAGTAGACTATATGAAACAAATCATTATTTGAGCATGGCCATGTATTTCATAGTCCTACTCAATCAAGAGGCCTATGGATATCACCCCTAATATATAGGAGGGTTAAATCCTATCTAGATCACTCATATTCTTCACACGATTCATGATGTACCCAATAATCACCTTTATTATCCACCCTATTAAAGGTGACATTTGATGATATCAAAGTACATAAATTTCCGTGTAGTAAGTGATTTCAAGTCGGAGGATCATTACATTATTGTCACTATGAGAAATGCTAATGACACTTTGCATAATGCTCCACGTCGTTCAGTACATCGTTCTCTAACATGTACCTATGCATTAACTCAATATCTCATATATTTATGACCAATGAGATTTGGTCATCAGTCAATCCACATACTAGTCTCAATGTATCATTGTTGTCCCATCAACAATGATACTCGACTAAGGATATTTAAGAGCAATGATACTAATTGTTATTATATAATCTCATGTTCAAGTCACATACTTGAAATAATATAATTTGTATCACTATTCTAAGGAATTTTATTATGTTAACATTTATATAACGCAGTAAATAAAATCATTCATTTATTCAATCAAATATAATATTAAAATATTAAGTAATTATATCAAATAATTGGTCTCTAGGGCATAAGCTCTAACATTAACATCACCAGTGGTCATGATCATGCTAAACACATGTCCATCTATGCACTACGGGATAAAGAGGACTTTCATCACAAACCTTTATCTGTAAAATTAAAGGTCATCATTATACCAATACATAATTCCTTGTCATAATCATATCAATCAACAGCCCATCTTTGCACTACAGGCCAAAGATGACCTTCAACACATTATAAGCATGAGGATGATGAAAATGATATAAAAAATAAATCAAGTGAGATCAAGGATAAATATTAGAGATTTATAATTCAATTTATCCAGAGTTCAAGAATGTCCAAATTGTCAACATGATAATTAATTGTGGAGTAAAATTTAAGAATGATATTCATGTATCAAAAATAATTTAGATAGAAAAGAAACCAATTTTGTCATAAATAGTACCCCGAGTGAATAGTACTTCGTGAATAGTACCCCGAGAATAGTACCCCGAATGAAAATATTAAAATTTAATAAGAAGAATCAGAAAAATATTTCAGTGAAACGATACTAGATGAAGCGCAAAACTCAAGGATATTCTTCAAATTTCAAGGATTATAGAAGCAATACTTATCAAAGTAAGTGTAGATTTAGGAATATAAAACGAAATAATATCACTTACATACAATAGAGTATGGAATAAAATAATATTCCTTATGAATATTGAACGAAAATAATATCCCTTACCTTAGTAGGAGACTAAACCTGACTAGTATAGTAGAGATATTCTTGAGGAAACCTTGCACTTTTAGTAGCACTCAAAGTATTCTTATACTAGAAAGAAATATGCACAATATTATAGAAAAAGAATTCTCTGATTCTGGTGTGATTTTCATTTTTTAACTAAGTAACCTATTTATAAAGAATGGCAGGGCACTATTTAAAATCTTCACGGGTGAACAGAAACGAATTCACGGACGAATTCGGCTAGTTTTCTAATTTTTACTATTCATCACTGTGTAATAAAATATTCTAATAAAATAAAAATTTTATATATAATATAATATAATATATTCTAATTACAATCTAATAAAATAAATAACTTTATATATATTATAAAAAGTATTCTATTTTATATAAAAAGTTTTCGGTTTTATTACTATTATAATAATAATAAAACAAAACTGAGACAACTTTCTACCAGCGATTTTGAAAATTGAGTAAGTGGGGGTCCATGTAATAAGCCAAATTTACAACAAATACTTCATGACAAACCCCTATATTTATATCAAAAATTGAATAAATATTTACCACAAATCACTTATCTTTAATAAACACATTTTTAATCTTTCAACAACTATTCATCATTAATATTATAACTCACAATATTGACAACCATATCATTCCCAGGAAAGAGAGGACTTTTTAATAAGGATTTTTCTTTATTGGCGCGCAATTAAATAACCTAACCTCTTTCCCGATAAAACTTTCTAGACATTGTCAATAATACAAATAATAATATGAATAACCGTGTCATCTCAATTATTAATTTAATAATATAAAATATTGTGCAGATGATACTGTGACAATAATTGAATCAATAATATAAAATACTATGCAGCAACTACTGTGGCAATTATTAAATGAACTAAGTGACTTCTTACATAGGCATCAATAATCAGAGATGCTGTGCAATACCATGTGCTACTGTACAAAACCGCGTACCACTGTGGAACAATGCGTATTATTATACTTTTATCACCGGGTATTTCAACAGTTTAACGGTAAAAGTCTTGCCGTTATTTTATGAAAAGGTTATTTTTATCGCTTTCAATATCCGAAAGTCATTCCATTGTGGGGTCAACCAATGATTGTGTCGTCGTACGAATATTCCACGACAAAAAGAATATTCCCCGACCAAACGAATATTTTATGACAACTTGCTTACTTTGTAAAATTTGCACATATCACCCATAACTATAGCATTGTATCAAATCAACACCTTATTATTCAAAATAACATTTAAAAAAAATTAAATCTTTATTCATAAAAAGTTGGGATCTTATAGTTGAGACAAGGTTGTATAGGGTATTTAGCCTACATAGTCGATACTCGAAAGGAGAGTGTGAAACTGGAGGAAATGCATGTCGGTAAGGCTTTCATAGATGTGTTCCCAGATGATTTTCTAGGACTGCAGCCTGATAGAGAGATTGAATTCGTAATTGATTTAGTGTCGGGGACCACCCCGATATCGAGGCCCCGTATCGTATGACTCCAGTGGAAATGAAGGAATTAATGGTGCAATTGCAAGAACTTTTGGAGGACAAGAAGTATATTCAACCGAGCGTATCACCGTGGAGAGCACCGGTATTGTTTGTTAAGAAGAAGGATGGGTCGATGCGGCTTTGCATTGATTATAGAGAGTTGAACAAGGTCACGATTAAGAATAAGTATCCATCGCTAAGGATTGATGACTTGTTTGACCAGTTAAAGGGAGCTAGGTAATTCTCAAAAATAGACTTGAGAAATGGGTATCATCAGTTGAAGGTGAGGAAGGAAGATTTACCAAAGACAGTGTTCAGGACTCGTTATGGTTATTACGAGTTTCTGGTGATGTCATTTGGTCTAACAAATGCTCTTGTAACATTTATAGACCTAATGAACAGGGAGTTTAAACCATTTTTGAAAAAATTCATGGTGGTGTTCATCAACGATATTTTAGTGTATTCCAAAACCAAGGAGGAGTATGTAGAACATTTGAAGGTGACATTTGAGGCATTAAGAAGAGAGAAGTTATACGCCAAGTTTTCAAAGTGCGAATTCTGGATAGAGCTTGTGCAATTTCTTGGACATGTGATTGACAATGACAAAATTTTGGCATATCCATCAAAGGTTGAAGCTATGATGAATTGGGATCAGCTAAAGACACCGTCAGAAGTAAGGAGTTTCTTAGGATTGGCAGGTTATTATAGAAGATTTATCCAGGATTTTTTCAAAATCGCGACTCTGTTAACGAATTTGATTACAAAAGCGGTGAAGTTCATTTGGACGGAGAGTTTTCAAGAATTGAAGAAGAGGTTGAGTACGGCACCTGTGTTGTCTTCGCTGAATAGCACAAGAAATTTTGTGGTGTATAGTGATGTTTCGCATAAAGGACTAGGTTGTGTGCTTATGCAAAACGGCAAGGTCATTGCGTATGCGTCGCGATAATTAAAGGACTACGAGAAGGGATATCCGACCCATAACTTAGAATTGGTCGGGAAATATTGTTTTTATCAGAGAATATTGGTATGACGACGCAATCATGGGTGGACCCCACAACGAAATAATTGTCGGATATATAAAGCTACAGAAATAACCTTTTTTATAAAAATAATCGCATAAATTTTATCGTTAAACTGTTAAAATACTCGATAATAAAAGTACAGTAATACACGTTATTGCACAGTAATACACGTTGTTACACAGTAGCTCTGATTATTGATGTTTACGTAAGAAGTCACTCAGTTTCATTCAATAATTGTCACAGTAGTTATTACATAGTATCTCATATTATTGATTCAATTATTGTTGCATATTATCTGTACAATATTTTATATTATTAAATCCATAATTGACATAATACAGTTACTCATATTATTATTAGAATTATTGACAATGTCTAAAAAGTTTTGTCGATGAAAGAGGTTAGGTTATTTAATTGCACGCCAGTAAGGAAAAATCCTGATCAGAAAGCCCCCTCTTTTCTGGGAATGATCTGGTTATCAATATTGTGAGTGATAATATTAATGATGAATAATTATTGAAAGATTAAAAAATTTTGATTGAAGATAAAGTGATTTGTGATAAATATTTATTCAATTTTTGATATAAATTGAGAGGTTTTTCATGAGACGTTTGTTGTAAGTTTGGTTTATTCACAGGTCATCATCTATGAGTCACTTTTGCCAATAGTACTTGCCTTTACCAAACGTCAAATCACTTGCCTTTTCATATTACAGGCGTCAAACCACTTGCATTTTCACATTACAGGCGTCAAACCACTTGCCTTTTCACATTACAGGCATCAAAACACTTGCCTTTGCACATTATCAGGCGTCAAGCCACTTGTCTCTTCACATTTCAAGGGCCAAGCTAGAATTCTTCTATAAATAGAATCTCATTTCTTCCTTTATTCACACTAATTCACTAAAGCTATAGAGATAGAGAGTCTATAGAGAGAATAAGAGAGAAAGAAGAAGAGTATTCTGCCACTACACTATTGTAGTATCCAATTTCTTATTAATTAGGTAAGGGGTATTATTTCTTTCTTATTCGTAAAGGATGTTATTTTCTTTCAATACTCATAAGGGTTGTCATTCTATTCCTTATTAATCTGTGGAAAAAACCTGTCTGCGCGGACTACCGCATGCCTAGTGAATAACATTTCTTATTCATTCTTTATTAAGTTATAGAAATCATCTGTCTACATGGATTACCGCATGACGGGTGAAAATCTATTTGCATTTTCTTGTATTATTTTATTTCATATTTCTAAATCTAAAATTACATTTGCTTCTATAATTCTTAAAATGATTAAAAATTTCTTGAGGTTTGTGCTTCATCAAATATCATTTCACTGGAATATTGGTCTGAACTCTCTTATTAAAATTTTAATTTTTTCATGTCGGGGTACTATTCATATGGTAATATTCATGAGTATTATTCACAATGGAATTTAATTTTTTTTTTACTTTTTCTAAGTTATCTTTTATGAATCTTATTCTTGAAATTGAATTCATGTCTTGATTATCATGTTGACAATTTGGACATTCTTGAACTCTAGATAAATTGAATTATAAATCTCTAATATTTTTTCTTGATCTCACTTGATTCATTCTTTATATCATTGTTATAATCCTCAGACTTAAATTTGTGTTGGAAAGTTATATTTGGCCCGTAGTGCAAAGATGAAGTATTGATTGGTATGATTATGACCAGAAATGGTGTATTGGTATAACTCTGATCGGAATTATGTGTTGGTATAATCATGACCATTGGTGTTGGAGTTGTATGTCTTTGGCCCGTAGTGTAAAGATGGACTGTTAATTATTGGTTTTATAGTTGTATGTCCTTGGCCCGTATTGCAAAGATGGACTGTTGATTATTGATTTTACAGTTGTATGCCTTTGACCCGTAGTGCATTATTGATTTTACTGTTGTATGTCTTTGGTCCGTAGTGCAAAGATGGATTGTTGATTATTAGTTTTACAGTTGTATATCTTTGACCCGTAGTGCAAAGATGGACTGTTGATTATTGATTTTACAATTGAACATCTTTGGCCTGTAGTGCAAAGATAGACAATTGATTGGTATGATCATGATCATTGATATTAAAGTTGAATATCTTTGGCTCGTAGTGCAAAGATAAATAATTGATTGATATGATCATGACCATTATTGTTACATTTGAATGTCTATAGTGTAGGGTGTAAAGACGATATGATTATTGAGTGTCTTTAGCCTTTGTGGTAAGGACATTGAGTGAAAGTTCTATTAAGCCTTTATGGTAAGGAGAAACTATTGATTTACATTATTATAATTATGAATCGTGAATTTAACTATAATATTTGGTGATTCAGGTAAAGACAAGTGATGAAAGTTCTCTTTGTCTTGGGTACAACAAATAATTGTTGATGTGTATTACATGAATGAAATATTAATGATAGACTTTTAATTTAGAGTAGATAGTAAATATTATGTTTTACTTGATTCTTCTAATGGATTGTTGATTCCGCTGCAATTATGGTTGAACACTTTTATCATCTACCATATGTTCTAAATATCTAATTTATTACTGATGAAGACTATTGATAATTTAATTATCTTTAGTCATAAAATTCTTTATTAGCTATTTGTATTCACTATTTTACTTCACAATTTCTTTAAGGTAATAATAGTGTAGCTGGGTCGAGCGGAGATAACAGTGGAATAGAGTGATGGTCTGTGATTGTTAAAATTTCTCAATACATTTTAAGACAGCATGACAATATATAATTATATTGAGGACTTAAAATGTGTGTGTCATATTTTATACGTCATTTAATAGTTAATTTTGGTGAACAACAATAGGGTGATGAGAACCCGACTTTGAAAGCGTCAAAAATGCACCCTATTAGAATGAGGATGACAAAATTGTATGGAGAGTTTGAAGGGTGTATTGCCACTATCATACATAATGTCTAGCCACATACAAATTCGTTTTATCATAAGATATGGTTGTGCGCATCCAGTTGCTAACTATATCTATGAGCATTATCTATATAATCTTAGAGTATGGTTGGAATATAATTCTAAAGTCATATGATATCTATTATAACTTAGATGCATGGCTTCCCATTTATGAAGACTTCCTTGAGCATTTTTTAAATATTTTAATTTCTAAAACAGTTATCGATTGTACCTTTATGTAAAGTATCATTGATTTGGAGTGTGCATATTATTATTTGTATTAAAACTCTCAGCTTATATGTTGTTGTATTTTACATGATAGTTTAATAGTTGTAAATTGAAAGATTTGTATTTAGATTCTGTAGTGTATATTTGGTGACTCAAAATAGGTTGTATTGACCTATTTTTGGGGCGTCACAAATAAGATATTTATATGACAGTCAATCGTGCAAGAAAATTCGTTCTTGGAGATCCGTTAGATATACATGCACAGTGGCGAAGCCATATATAAGATTGTGGGGTCAATTGACCCCATTGAAAAAAATAATTGCTTTATAATGTAAGATAAATTTTAAAATATATATATATATAAATTGATCCCACTGTCAAATTAAAAATTTATAGCTTTGTCAATCAAATTTTAATCATATATGATTCATATCCTCTCAATATATGTATATATCTCTATAATATTTTAAATTAAATAATAATTTAATTTATATTATTTTTTAAAATAATTAATGAATTAATTATTTATGAATAATTGTGATTAAAAAAATTCTATTATAAATCAATATAGTATATATATATATATATATATATATATATATATATAAGTGTGACTCGAATGTACAAAATTATTATAAAAAAAATTAACTCGGGCCTTGAATCCCGCCAAATTATTTATAACTTATCAATAATTTTGAAACCTCTGAAATTTATTCCTTGTTTCGCCATTATACATACAGCTAAAATATATACCAAAAAAATATTTGGACGTTTTCAAATTAAATTAATAAAACCGCCCAAGTTAACTTCTAAAATGGTGCATTAGATGTCAACTCCTTATTTAAAAAATTACTTGGTGTTTAAAGTGATAATTACTTATTTGGCTTGATTTATTATTTAATTTATGGAGGAGTTTTTCCATTTCTACCCTCGTTAAAAGTTAATAATTGAACAAATCTCTCTCTCTCTCTCATTGTCGTTTTATTTATCATTATCCAAACACTACTGCTACATTAAAAGTTGCTGAGAAATGCAGTGTTTTATTTTTTAATTGTCCTTTTACATTTTCATTGTTCTTTTTCTGCATGAATGTCTGATTGCAGGTAAATTAAGTCTTATCAGTTATCACTGTGGGTTAGAACTTATCTGCTCATGTTTAACTTGAGTTTTTCTTTTGAATCCTTCTACATGGATATTTTTATTAGACATGAATATTGGATATTTTCAGTTTTTTTTTTTTTTGCTTGGGATTTCAAAAAAATGTATAGTATTTATTTTAACAAGAATTTTTATAAATTATAGTGTTTTAGGTATAATTTGGATATATATACAGAAATAGGTTATACAGACTGTACAACTATGTTCTTGTATATGTATCTAAATTATACCTAAAATACTATATTTTATAAAAATTCCTATTAAAATAAATACTATATATTTTTTGAGAGTCACGCAAAAAAAAACAAAAAAAAAATTGAAACTGTCCAATATTCCGGTCCAATTTTCATGTCTGCCCAAACTTATTGTTTTCTTTTTTGTTTTTGGTATTTTGTAATAAATAAGTCTAGGCAAATATTTTTTTTGGACCGAATTATTAGACATATCTATTTTTTTTCTCTTTTATATCCTAAAAAAATTATAATATTTATTTTAACTAAATTTTTTACAAAATTCAGTGAGTTAAATGTAATTTAGATACATATAAAAAATAGGTTTGTACAATTTATGTAATTTGTATTTTTTATATGTATCCAAATTATACATAAATTACTAAATTATGTAAAAATTTGAATTAAAATATTATAAAATTTTTGAAATTCAAAAGAAAAACAAAAAAAAAACATATCTAATAATCCGGTCCAAAAAAATGTCCTTATAAAAGTACTATTTTGTAATTCTTGTGGCACAGTCCAGAGATTATGAATTTTTCCGCTTTTATACTGTGGCGGAACCAAAATATTTATAGAGGAAGGTTAAAATATATCAGTAAAAAAATTATTTATTAACACTTATAGTATTTCTTTCAAATTTATTTTACTCAATTACAGTATTTCACAACATCCTATTTTAACTCTTGTCAACTTTTGAGTTGTGAGTCTAATAACTTTATATATATATATATATATATATATATATATATATATATATATATATATATATATATTAATTTTTCCCGAACTATGAGACTATTAATCAGACTTTAAATTTTTTAATCAACTGATTAGCTATTTTTATAAATAAATTATAAATTATAATATTATATATTTAAAACCTTATATTGTGGTTCATGTGATTAATTAGCTTGAAAGAATGAATTCCAGCAACAACAAAAAATAAAAATAGAATAAGACAAATTTAATAATCTTGATAAGATAGAACTATGATGAACTTATAGTCACTATATTAGGATCTAAAAAAGTTGTTTTATTTATTTAGCTTTTTATTTTTAATTAGTTTACAGAGAGAATTGTTATTTTTTTTTTGCCTCACTTTGTTAATAAAATAAAAATAAAAAAAAGTAAAGAAAAAAATGAAATACATAAAAAAACACAGGAAGAAAAAGAAAAATAAATAATCTCCGAAAATTCTATGGTGGGGGCCCCCTGATGCCGCCCATGCTTTTATAATCATGTTTTGGATATTAATGAGTTTCATTTTATAGATAAAAATGGGGAAAAAAATTCACTCAAATTTGTCACATGCGGATCACATTATTGAATTACGGGTTTGAACAGAGACGGATATAAATAATGTTATTATCGTATAAAAAAAGTTTACATAATATTCATATACATACATATATATTTGTGAGTCTCACATATTAAGCAGAGATTCATATTATGCATGTGTATGTAAATATTATGCGACAAAAATAATGTCTAAATATTATTTATGGTAACATTTTTTGAAATATTTTTATTTAAAATAGTCTCATTTTTATTAGTTACAAAAATGCACAAACAATTACAAAAAAAAAATCGCAAGTAATTACAAAAAAAGCTCAAAATAATTGTCAAATTTATGAAATTATAAATAAAAAAATACAACATCTCAAATTTTCTCTAAAGTCGAACTAGTGAGAAGAATTAGGCCAAGCCACTAGACAAAAAACGGAGAGACAAAAAGTATTGTAATGGCCAAGGTAATATATGATATGAACTTTGAAGAATTTAATACTACCTCCAATATAAAATTAAATATACATTTTGACTTTTTAAAGTTAATTCTAAAACTCAAATTGAATTGATAAAAATTCATTCAAGTTTTGAAAACAACAAAGATAATAATTAGTAGTGTTTTATAGTTAGTTTATTGTTATATATATTGTATTAGAACTAAATAATTTCATATCAATTTTGAATTTTAAGATTTCGCGAATTAATTTTATAAAGTCAAAATGTATCTCTAATTTTGAAACAGAGATAGTATTTTTCAATTTAAACTTTAAATTTTTTATTAAACACCCTAAAATTTTATTTTATTTTTTATCCCTAAAAATTCAGTTGGGTCAATTGACCAGATTGTCCCTAACCTAGGTTTTCCACTGGGTTTGAACATACATTTATAATTAAGCAATAACTCTTTTAACTTTTTAATAATATATTTAAGTCATATTTGATTGATACATTATATGATAGAATGATTTAATTGTACGATAATTATTTACAGAATAGATTTTTTTTGTGGTTAAACATTAGTTATATTATTCAGATAGTCATGATATGCTAAAAACTGTCACTCACGATGTAAAATAAGTATAATTAATTTTATTAATTATTTACAAGAATGAGAAGAGTTTAATTTGTTTAAATAAAATTGGAACCGTTCTGATTTTATTTATTGTACTACCATCATAGTATTGAACCTAAATGGTTATACTATAAAAAAATATTGATTTAAAAGTAATTGACCCAAATAATAATAAATAAGTATATTAAATTTGTACCATGATGAAACAAATTAAATATTTTAATATTTATAATAAATTATTTAAGAAATACTAATTATATATTAATAAGATGTATTCTTCTTCTTCTTATTATTATTTTATAAATACTCTAGTTCCTAAATAGCTTAGAAATTAGATTAAAACTCTAAATACTAAAGAGTTTAGGAAAGATGAGTTGTGAGAGACTTTATTATGGAGTAGGGCTTACTACAATTATTCATTCTCAAATCTAAATAGTTTAGGAAAGATATAGAGAAAAAAAGGACTAATCACCCTTGGATTTTTTATAACCCTAAATTAATCCTTCTTCATTTATATTCTCTTGATGGATCACTTTTGGGGTGCTACAAACACCAACAAACTTACATTTGATCCGTGCAATTGAAGGAGCGTGAAGTAATAAAGATGATTTTAAACCTTCCTCAATTAATAATATCGTATAAAGATGATTCTTGAAATTGTAAAAAAATTATTAAATGTAATTTATAACATACTTCCGTGTGCGTATAATTATATTTTATGCACTAACAATGCAAATTATATAAAGATGACTATATAAATATGTGCTCAAAATAATAGTTGCATTTTTAATCATATAAATAAATATAGCATTTAACGTATAGATCATTATTCCAATAACTATCTATAGCTTTAAGCAGCCAGTCCAACCTATGGCGAACATTGTACATAATTATCATCCGTGTCAAATTATCATATAATCTACATATATATATACCCATGTAAATTCATAAAATAGATTATATGATATTAATTACGACATATAATTCGGCCAACAAAAACACATAAACCAATCTCAAAATCATATACGCTGGACATATATATATATATATATATATATATATATATATATATATATATATATATATATATATATATATATGAATTATATGTATATACACAGCTACAAACTTACAATTTCATTGTCATGAACGGGCCAGAAAGCTTGTTGTTTAATTTGCTAGACATCATCACGTGATTACATTAACCAGATCGATACACATGGACGGATTACATGAATTCATATTATAACAATCAAAGTGACTTTTTGATTGGTAATGACAAATTTCAAACAACAGTACGGTGAAAGTTAAACACTAATGTCATGATGGGTTCAGCAAAATTATTTAGCTTCCGTACGTTTAAACGATATAATCGTATCATAGGAGAAATAAATTAATTCGATCCCTCAATAAATTATTTTTATATATATAAAAATTAACTTTATTTGGTGAAGTTCTTATACTAATTGTAATTATTAATTTGTAATAATTCATTTTATCCGTATACATAAATAGGAGAAGAACACGTGGAACTAGACCTGATAATTTAGTTTGTAAACTGATGAGTTAACTTATATTAATTATAATTATTTGGCTTGGTTAATTATTTTAAATTCTTTGATTTGATTTGATTTAAATTTGAACCTATATTTTTTGAAAAAAAAACAGACCCAAACTAATTAACTAATTTTGACCTTTTTTTTTTTTTTTTCATTATCTTGACCTACTTGGTTTCTGCATATGTAAAGGTATTCCAGAATTCGCAAGGTATTGGAATATGTAAATAAATGAGGTTGATGGGTTGTGAATTCAAATATGTCTGTCATGCAATATATTGAATCGTGTCTTGTTTTGATTTCTTTTCTTTTCATGTACAGTCAAGGTGGTTGTTACTACTTTAATTGAACGGAATTATACTTATTTTATGTTTAATTAAAAAAAATTGTTAATTTAAAAATAATAATATAATAATAAAATTATTATGGCATTATGTCATTATATACTAAGATCAATAAAAATATTACTATTTCTGTTCCAAAATTAGATATATTTTGACTTTTTCAAATTTGCGAAAATTTAAAATTAATATGAATTTATTTAGTTTTAATACAAACAAATATAACATTGTAAACTAATTATAAAGCACTACTAATTATCATCTTTGTTGTTTTTAAAACTTAAACGAAATTATATCAATTTGGAGTTTTAGAATTTTCTTAATTGATTTTAAAAAGTCAAAATGTATTTCTAATTTTGGAACAAAGATAATACTATTTTTTTCTAAAAAATACAAATTGGACTCTTTTTAAAAGTACAAGGTAGAATGCAACTATAAAAATACTTATACACAATATTTGGTAATTAAAGAAAAGACAAAAAAAAAAAAGAAAAATGTTATTTTGTGATGAAGGGACTTTTCTAAATAAATATGCTTTCTAAGTATGTTTCGTTCATACGTTAAAACTAGTGCTAAGACACTTATTCTCTTCGACCATAATCATATGTTAGGTATTTTTCTTCTCATTGACGTTGTTGAATTTTTGATTTTGGATTAATTAATTCTCAGATTTAATTGATGCATAAGTTTGAAAAAAAAGGTTAATTTTGTCTAACAAAAAACTTAGAAACATCACACGTAATTAAATTTTAGAGAGTGTATAAAAGTTTTAGAGAGAGAAGTTAAAAGGAAGATATAAAAAATAAATTTAAAATTATTTATTTAATTGGACCATAATAATTGTAAGCTTGAAATTTGAAATATGAGTTTACCTATATTTGACTCATAACTATATGATTTCAACCCACATAACCCATAATTATATAATTTCAACCCACATAATCCATATTAAAAATAAATAATATGGTTTTAGTTCTTAAATAGAACCATAACTAAATTATGTAAACCAAAATTAACCCATTACCAGACCTACGTATATAGAAAATAATAATATTGTGTAACTTATTTGGAATTCATAATGAGCTAGCGCAACAAAATTGATCTTTCTGAATGACCAAATTACTACTCCCTTAATGCCTTAAATGTTGGCTTGATGAGAAACCTTCAATAGCCTTCTTAGTATTATGAAATTGGTTAGTGTATAGAATGAAGGGGGGTGACATAGTTCTTTATTTATAATAATTCTGATTAGCAATCCTAGTGGAACTACTTATCACAAGCCCAAAATGTTATTTAAATAACTCATACTAGCCAATCTATATTAAACTTAATTAGAGTCCATATATCACACTTAATTAGACCAATTAATTAGCATATTTTATATAAATACAATTAATATTCTCTCATAAAATATTCTTACAAGTTTATCTATGTATTCATCTAAATTTATTTATTATTAATTAAATTTATTAATAATATTTATTTATATCTCTTCTTCTTCAATAAGGGATCAACAAGCCATTAATTCTACAACCAAAAGTCAGGGCCGGTAAATTGTAGAATTGACCATTGAACTTTAGGGATTTTTGGATATTGATGACGTTTCGCACGTGGTGCCTAC
Organism: Panax notoginseng; assembly: GCA_016801055.1. NCBI lineage: Eukaryota > Viridiplantae > Streptophyta > Magnoliopsida > Apiales > Araliaceae > Panax > Panax notoginseng. The sequence continues at coordinate 27,124,520 of CM029015.1, read as the reverse complement.
GTGGCAAATATGACGTGGGAAATTTTCAATTTTATCCCAAAAATATGTCACTCCAATGATTCAAACTCAAAACACCTAGTTTGAAACTTTGATCATATGACCACTCAAGCATCACGAGGTTAACTATTAATATTTTGCAAGGATTAATATTTATAACAAAACAATTCATTTCCCACAGAAAAATTAAAAGAAAAAACAGATCCTTCATATTAGCTAAGTCTCATTTTGTTCTTTATATCTTGCCTGTAACTTATTGACGGATCAACCTAAAATAGAATAATGCAAATCTAGGATTTATTGACATCCCATATCCATAACAAGCACAAACTCAAGCTCTTTGACAATAGTAAATTGATTTGAACTAAAACCAATAACAATACATTAATCCCAAAGCTTCTTTAATTAACCAGTTCTTGAATAGCTCCCACCCTTTGTGAATCGCTACTCTCTGAATCTCTGTCCCTCGACGAAGCCGCCTCCTGTTGAACAAAAGAACGGCCGTTGGAATTTCGACCAATGATGGGTTCTTCCAATATAGGCTTTTTCAGCCCTAGCTCTCTCGATCTATCAAATGATCTACGAGAGCTCTCCATTTACATAGTAAAGATTCAATCAACCAAAAAACATAAATCAAAACCCTAATTCAATCTCTACTTTATTAGTCAAAAATTGAAAAAGGAAAAACTAGATTTATGGTAATTAATACTAACAAGGATTTCATACGAGCCTTACAAATCAGATACCCTAATCATTGCCCTAATTATGTATACACAAAATCAAGATTGATACAAAAGTTCGATCTTTGAAGACAAATATTGTGAATTGAGGAGAGAGAAGAGAATATGATTGACAGAACTCCGATATTAGTCTTCAAATCAAGCTGCCAGGTACTTTCTGATTCTGGTTTCAAATTAAATTAACTAAGTCTCATTTCGTAATCTTTCTCATTTCGTAATCTAAATGAGACTTAACTAATTAGAGGTTTAGAGAAAGAGAAAGAACGAAATGAAACTTAGCTACTCTGAAGGATTTGTAATGTCTTTTAATTTTTTTGAGGGAAATGAATTGTTTCGTTATAAAGGTTAATCATTGCGAAATAATAATAGCTAGGTCTGCATGTGGTGCTTGGGTGGTCATATGATTAAAGTTCTAAATTGGGTGTTTTAAGTTCGAATCAGTAGTGGAGCGCTCACGTGGCACCTGAAGGCTCAAATTCAAAATTTTTGAATAGAAAAGGATTTAATTTGGGTTGACCAAAAAAAAGAGGTTCAATATCCAAAAATTCCTAAAGTTTAGTAGTCAACTTTGTATTTTATCCTAACTTTATCATTATAGGAAACTTTTTCATGTTGCTCGGAGGAAAAAAAATATTAGAAGGAAAAAGGTTTTGTCTATTAGTACTCCGTAAGTTCAAAACAAACCAAACACAATTAATAATTTTATTTATTTACTAATAATAGTTTATATAACTTATACGTTATTAAGGGTTCAAATTTTATGAGAGTAGTTAACATGAAGTACTAATTTTAATTAATTGACTAATACAGTATCGACACGCAGGTTGAAAAGTGATCTCTCTCTGCGTGTCAACATTGTATTAATTAATTAACTAATTTATCATAAAATTCTTCATAATAATCAGATCCAAATTTTATATATCAAAAAATAGTATGTCGCATTCGACCTCCAAATACTACTACCTTACCAACATTAAAAGTTAATAATCGAAAAAATCTCTCTCTATTGTCGTTTTACTTATCATTATCCAAACACTACTGCTCTACGCACATTAAACGGTGCTGAGAAAAAACGTTGTCATTGTCCTTTCTCTGCATGAGTGTGTGATTGAAGGTAATTTGGGTCTTATCATTGTCTGTTAGAACTTATGTTATTAGCTGCTCATGTGTAACTTGAGTTTTTTTGTTTTTTTTTTTGGTATTTTGCAAGTCTTGTGGTACTGTCCAAAGAGTATGGATTTTTTCCACTTTTATAATCATGTTTTGGATATTAATGAATTTCATTTTATTGATAAAAAAGAAAAATAAAAATTTTCACTCAAATTAGTCACATGCGGATCAAATTATTGAATTACAGGTTTAAACATATATTTAAAAGCAATAACTCTCTTGACTTTTTAAAAATATATTTAAGTCATTTTTTTGTTGTTGTCCATGTTAGTGTACGAAAAACTACTTAATAGCTTTAAAATTAATATTAAAAAAAATTACAATCAACTCCTACTTCTATACCACGAGGACAAAGGCAACCAAGTGGAATAGGCGGGTAATTTAATTAACCTAGTTGGCTTTATAGGTTAAAGCTAATTAGGTTTCACAAAAACAATGGAGTAGCAGCTAAGAATGTGACAGGTGACCATACAATGGATATTTTTCAACACGTTTCACTTTCATGCCAGAAAACTTTACGGATAAATTAACACACAAAATAAAAATAAAAATATTTTATCAGTTTTTTCTTATTATAATTAAAAAAGAACTGGAGAGTGGAGACTATAAAAGGGTATGCATGGAAGTCTAGAGATCACAGAAAACACACACTTCATTTCTTAAGAAAAAAGTTGTTGAAGTTTGAAGAGATCATGAGGGCAATATATATTATCAGCATCATTATAGTGAGCTTGAGCATTTTCTCTTGTGGTGGGAATGCTCGACCTCTTCCTGCTAATACAGATTATCCATGGGCAATGTTTGCCCTAAGGCTTCAATGGCCAGCTGGATTTTGCGAGGTCAACAATGACTGTGATACAAAGTCTCTCCTCAATACATTTACCATTCACGGCCTTTATCCCTATAACGCGAAGATGGCCCCAGGGTTATATTGTGACGGAACTGCCTTTGATGTTAACTCTGTGAGTTCTCTCAGTCTGCATTTAATTTATTTCTTAAAATCCTTGCTCTATTGTCTATTACATATGTTTTTTTGTGGTAACATTTATATATATCTTGAAGAGTTGGATATGTTTGTTTGATAAAAAAATATGAAATTGTACATGCAATATATATATCCATACATACTCACATATGTTAAACTAATTTCTCTTCTCATCCTGTATTTTGAAAATTAACAGGTATCGGACTTTCAAGCAGAAATGCATCTTGCATGGCCGAGTCATGAAACTAACACTGAGGACAAACAATTCTGGGAACACGAGTGGAAGAAACATGGAAGGTGTTCAGAAGCTTTATTGAAGCAGACTGATTATTTTAGAACGGCGCTTGCTTTTAGAAAAGCATTTGATATAATTGGGCTACTAAACCAGGAAGGTAAACATATCCATTGATATATAATTAAATAGTCTTTAATTTGGTTCATTGCTTCCTAAGGGGACTACGTACTTAATTTAGATTTTGTGGATGATTAATTGATAATGTGAGTTTGATGAGATTACTATTCAAAAATTTGTAGGGATTTACCCGAATAACGACCTTTATCGTCCTAAAATGATAAAAGAAGCAATCAAAAAGCACTTGAATGCTGTGCCAGAAATCGATTTCACCAAAAACGAAAACTCGGAATATGTGCTTACGGATATTAATCTATGTGTGAACCAACAAGCAACAAGGTTCGTAGATTGCCCTACAGATGACGCTACTGATGACTACCACCTCAAATTCGTAAGACTACCTTCTAAAATGAAAATTGCGGATCCGAGGGCCAATTCTATAATATAGCACAAATGGTACGGCTACAAAATGGACTACTATCTTGTTTAATTAATGCTTTTGGGAGTATTATCTATGTAAAGTAGTTGAGTGCTAGGGTTGGCTAATTAGTACTATGAGGCCAACCTTTAGTACCTTGAATAATGTCCATGTAGCAATAGTTTATGTCACTCCGGCCTTGGTGTGTATGGATAATTATAATAAATAACCACTTTTATCTGCAAAAAAAAAATTCCAAGTATTTTCTTTTGTTTTTATTTTTGATAAGAATTTAATTTTATGCAGTTTGATGGCATAGATAAGGAAATTGATATTTATACATGTTAAAATAATATTTTTAAACGAGTCTCTCACATAATATGGATGTTGGCCTCGTTCACTATTAAATTAACGTGAGAAAGATTATGTAAAAATATCAATTTTTATGTGAAAATATTAGTTCCCTTTATCTATTAGGCAAAACTAATAATTTGACCACCGAAATTGACACGTTTTATTGAATACTTGATTGAACTTTTAATTTTTTAAATTAATTAACTGAACTAATTAAAATTGTTAAATTGAGTCATTCTGTCAAATTTGATTAATAATTATCAAAAAATTTCATACGTGAAAGCAAAAAAAAAGAGAAAAAAAATTAAAAATGAAATGTCCAATCAACAACAATGACATAGAAATAAAAATAAAAAATTTATTTTTTGACTCATTTTTAACATTTTAAAATTTTAAAAATAACAAAAACATAATAAAACACAATAAAAACAAAATCAAAATCAAAATTTTCATCTTCTCCAAATCTTTCCTTTTATCAAAATATTCATCTTCTCCAAATTTTCATCAAATTACACAGCAACTAATTCTTTAAAATTATAAATTAACAAATAAAAGCAATTCGAATTAATACAATGATGAACATGCTGGGCTCTGGAAACACATCCAACAAAATCCAAAAAGCAAATAATGGATTTCGCCTTTCCTTTCTGGCGAGGCTCTCAATTGAGGCTGTCCTCACCCATTCAAATTCTACATCCGAAGAGAAGTTTTTTTGAACCCTAGAGTCAGCGACTTCGATTGAAACAGGGGAGGCGACGGTTGGGAACACAAAGTCATCCTTGGGAGCCAGATCCACTGTGTGGCCATTTTTGGCAAGTGGGTCAACAAGTTGAAGTGATGTTGCCAAGCCTTCCAAGAGGACCTGCCGTCGCTGCCTTAGCTGGACCCCAACATCTTGGTGTTGATTGAACTGTAGGAAACGATCAATATCATCAACATCAAGAAGAGAAAGGCCATCCTCAATAGTTACTCTGGCAACAAGCATGGGTTCCTGTTCCAAGGGCTTCTCCAATCCTTTCTGTTCAATGCTCTCAGTGCCTGACGAATTAGGTGGGTTTGGAAACACACTCAACAAAATCGAAAAAGCAAATAATGGATTTCGCCTCCCCTTTCTGGCGAGGCTCTCAATTGAGGCTGTCCTCACCCATTCAAATTCGACATCCGAAGAGAAGTTTTTTTGAGCCCTAGAGTCAGCGACTTCGATTGAAACAGGGGAGGCGACGGTTGGGGACTTCGACGAAGCGGAGGCGATCGACAAGGAGGGCGGCGATCAGCGCGAACAGTACGTGCTTCATTATCTTTCTCTCCTCTTTCACTTTATCTGCAGCTACGTTATTTCTTCTCTCTCTCCTCTGTTCTCTATCAAGTTCTTATCTTATTGTTCTCTCATTATCTTAAGTTCTCTCCTCTTCTATATTCTTATCTTTTATTTCTTTTGTTTTTGTTTATTTTATTATGTTTTTGTCATTTTTAAAATTTTAAAATATTAATTTTTTTGAAACTTTAAAATATTAAAAAAAGGTTTTTTTTTTGCCACGTATACATTTTTTTATTTTTTAAAGAGTCACGTAGATAAAATTTTAACGTCTGTCTATTTTTTTTAACGGAGTAACCCAATTTGAAAATAATAATTAGTTCAGTAAGTTAATTTGAAAAATTAAAAATTTAATCAGGTATTCAATAAAACGAGCCAACTTCGATGACCAAATCATTAGTTTTGCCTTATCTATTATAAAGGTGAAACATGACTTTTTGATATTTTCACATGAAAAGTCTCTATTGATTCTTTAACAGCGGTTTTTACCATCGCTATACATCTCTATAGCTACGTTTTTCATATAAAAATATCAAAAAAATCATGTGAAAATATCAAGTATGCGTGCATGCATAACCATTCCGATCGTACCAGAAAACATTTAAAAGGAATACTTCAAAGGGATTTCAGACAAAAAATAAAACAAAAAAAAATGATCTCATCACAATTTTGTTTTCAAGTATTGTCGAAAATCAGTGGTCACTAAAAAAAAAGAAAATATATTTGTCGCAATCTATAAAACATGACTGAAAACAGGGGCGAAGCCACAATCCAGGATTTGGGTGTAAGGCTGCTACCTTGATGGAGTGTGATGGGGTGATCATATATTTTTGTGGGTTAGTTTACTGTTATCCAGTTGGTTTGACCAGGGCAGGGTAATATTGTCTTTTCCTTTTTAGTGAGGTTACTATAGTCTTTAGGCTTGTCCACTCAGTCTAGGCATAAACTGTGTGTTTGCTGAGTGGAATGGTTCAGCTATATATATAGCCTTACATTGTAATGTTGAAGTAATGAATAATGATGAATCACGATTTCTTCCCTAATTTCTGATTCTGTCTACATCTTTCCTAATATTGTTTCTCCCTCTCTCTTTGAATCTCCTTCCCAACTCACTATTTCCTTCTGTTATTTAGCTGAAGTTGATCTTAGTATGGCGACTAACAATCAACGACTCAGTAATCTGGAAACTCAAGTTACGGAGCACACCAACTCATTTCACAATTGAGAACTCAATTGCAGGAATCGGTTGTTAGCCTCAAACAGGACTTTGAGGATAAAATTGAGCAGAAAATGGAACAAAAGATGCAGCAAATGATGAAAGGAATCGAAGCTCTTCTCTCTGCTAGAGTACCTCAGTCAAAGGATTTATCAGGTAATTTCCGCAGTCCAAATCCTTCTGTTTTGGGATCGTTTGAAGGTGAATCTGGTATTGAAAGATCTAGCAACAATATATTCAGAACTATTAAGTTTGAATTTCCAAAGTTTGATGGAACTAACCTTAGAGCATGGATTAGGAAATGTAATAAGTTGTTTTCTCATCATATGGTTGCTGAACATCAAAAATTATATTTAGCTACTATAAACTTAGAAGGTGAGGCAGAGGAATGGTATTCTGGATTCATCCATGCAGGAGATGAAATGACTTGGAAGGAATTTATTGAAGAAATTACTGCTAGATTCAGTCCTGAAGTTCAAATCAATCCAATAGGAGAGTTAAAAAATTTGCAACAAATTGGATCCGTAGATGAGTATAGAATGAAATTTGAAGAATTAAAGAGTTGGGCATTGTTGAGGAATCATGTGTTGAATGAGTCTTTCTTTATGGATTGTTATATGGGAGTCTTGAAGGAGGAAATCAGATTAGGTGTTCAAGAGTTAAAAATAACTACTCTCAAAGATTTAATCAGATTAACTAGGGTGGAGGAAGCTAAGTTGGAGGCTTGGTTAAAGAGAGGTAGGTTGGGAATCAAATCAGTTATGGGTGGTTATCAAAAGAGTAGTTAGATGGATAACATTAAAACTAATGAGAGTGGTTCTGCTGCTGTGCATAATGCTATTTCTCCAAGCGTGGAGGTGAGTAGATCATTACCTATTAGGGGTTTAACAAGGGAGCAAATTGCTGAGAAGAGGAGGAAAAAATTATGTTTTTCTTGCGATGAGCCTTATACTGTGGGACATCAATGCAGGAAATCACAACTTTTCATGATGCTACCCTCTATTGAGGATAACTGCAAGACTGGGGATAATGAGGAGTGTTGTGAAGATGCAGAATTAGAAGAAGATGAGAAGACTGTTGAATCACAGGAAGCTCATATCACACTTCATGCTTTATCTGGCCACAGTGTTAACAACACTATAAGAATTGTGGGAATGGCTAATGAAAAATTATTGAGGATTTTAATTGATAGTGGAAGCACTAATAATTTCTTGGACCCTCAAGCAGCTAGGAGAGTTAAGGCCATGTTGCAGGAGACAAAGCCTGTATCGGTTTCTGTAGCTGATGGATTTAAAGTTACTAGTTTCCAAGAGTGCAGATCATTTATTTGGACAATACAAGGGGAATCTTTTACTACAGATTTCAGAATCATTCCATTAGGAGGAATTGATGCAGTGTTGGGTGTACAATGGTTAAGAAACTACAATCCAGTTACCTTTGATTTTGATCAATTGCAAGTTTCTTTTAATAAAGAAGGTAGGACAGTGGTGTTGCAAGGGGAATCCGATATGATAGCCCCTACTATACAGCTGATGTCATCTGGGGATTTCAAACAGATATTGAATACTATAACTCATGGCTATTTTCGTTACCTTTTTGGAATGGTTCAAGAGTCCTTGACAAATAATGAGGTCGTGGAATCAGTTGCTGTGAATGAGAATAACAGAACGGTGAATCAAACTCAAGATCAGTTGAACGAAGTGTTGCAATCTTATTCCTCAATCTTCCAAGAACCAAAAGGTCTACCTCCAAATAGGTCTCATGACCATCACATTAATCTGAAGGAAAGTAGCCAACCTATCAATCAGAGACCTTACAGGTATCCTTATGTGCAAAAAGAAGAAATTGAAAAGATTGTTAGTGAATTAATGGCTTCTGGAGTGATACAACCAAGCAACAATCCATATGCTTTTCTAGTATTACTAGTAAAGAAACATGATGGATCTTGGAGGATGTGTGTGGATTACAGATCCTTGAATGAAATGACAGTTAAAGACAAGTTTTCAATACCAGCCATTGATGAATTGTTGGATGAGTTACATGGATCTAGGTGGTATTCCAAGTTAGATCTCAGATCTGGGTACCACCAAATTCGAGTGCATGCTTCGGATATTCCTAAAACTGCATTTAGGACACCTACAGGACACTTTGAATTCTTGGTGATGCCATTTGGACTCACTAATGCTCCAACCACTTTTCAGTCATTGATGAATCAAATATTTATGCCCTATCTCAGGAAATTCATCCTAGTTTTCTTTGATGACATCTTGGTTTACAGCAGGACTTATGAAGAGCATATAGAACATTTAAAGCTTACCTTGCAGCTCTTACAGGACAATTCACTCTTTGCTAAGAGAAGTAAATGTGAGTTTGGAACTGAGCAGATTCAATACTTGGGACATGTTATTAATAAGCATGGGGTTTCTACTGATCCTGATAAGATCGACTGTATGACCAAATGGCCTTTACCTACAAACATTAAAAGTTTAAGAGGATTTTTGGGTTTGACAGGCTATTATAGGAAGTTTATTCACAATTATGGTTTAATTAGTAAACCATTGACGAAATTGTTAAAGAAGGACATATTTCAGTGGCATGAAGGGGCTACTCAAGCTTTTGTGGCACTCAAAGAAGCTATGGTTAAAGCTCCTGTGTTAGCCATACCAAATTTTAAGCTGCCTTTTGTTTTGGAAACTGATGCTTCTCACTTTGGTATAGGAGCTATATTGATGCAGCAAGGTAGACCCATTGCTTATCTCAGTAAAGCTATAGCTGCAAAACACTTGGGTTGGTCTACTTATGAGAAAGAATTGATGGCAGTCATCTACGCTACTAATAAATGGAGACATTATCTGTTGGGAAATAAGGTACTCATTAAAACCGATCACCATAGTTTAAAGTACCTCTTGGATCAAAGAGTAACCACTACTAACCAACAAAAGTGGATTAATAAATTAATGGGATAGACTATGAGATAGTGTATAAAAAGGGAAAAGAAAATGTGGCTGCAGATTGCCTTTCCAGAAAGTTGTTACTTCTGTAATGGACTATACTTGTGTTGCTATTTCTACAGTTACTCCCCATTGGATCACAGAGATAGCTCAATCTTGGGAATTAGAACCTGGATTAAAGGACATGATCATCCAGTTGCAATTGGATCCACATTCATTACCTGGTTATACTTTTCATCATGGAAGGTTTAAATTCCAAGATAGATTGGTAGTTGGGCCAGATATTTCTTTGAGAACCAAGCTATTGACTGAGTTCCATGACTCTCCTATGGGGTATAAAAGGAACCTTCGAGAGGCTCCGTAATTACTTCTTTTAGTCTACAATGAAGTCTGATGTTACCAAATTTGTACAAGAATGCGATGTCTGCCAAAAACAGAAACATGAGACTAAGGCTATACCAGGTCTGTTGCAACCTTTGCCTATACCAGAAAGTCCATGGAATGATATATCTATGGATTTCATTGAAGGCCTACCTCGATCTAAAGGTTACACAGTTATATGGGTTGTGGCAGATATGTTGACTAAATATGGTCATTTCATACCTCTCCAACATCCTTTCACTGCTCAAGAATTAGCCCAAGTATACATCAATAATATATACAAGCTCCATGGATTCCTTCAACCATTGTATCTGATAGAGACAAAATATTTGTTAGTTTGTTTTGGCAATCACTTTTCAAGTTGGTTGGTACCAAACTTCATTTAAGCTCGGCTTACCACCCCCAATCAGATGGACAAACTGAAAGGCTTAACCAAGTGTTGGAATGCTACTTACGATGTATGGTATCACAGAGGCCTAAGAGTTGGTTATCATGGCTTCCATTGGCCGAGTGGTGGTACAACACTCATTACCATAGTGGGCTAAAAACTTCTCCTTCGATTGTACTGCTATAAACCTCCACACCTCAACTTCCATCAATTTGGTC